>CM044442.1:48355334-48380838 GCA_024363595.1 Xenopus borealis | reverse complement strand
GATTTGACTTATTTCTACAGATATACCATGACCTGGATGAATGAGAATCTTCACAAACAAGTCTTTGGCTTAAGGGTATGCCACACTGGAAGATTTTGGGAGATTTAGTCGCCTGGCTGACTAATCACCTGTTCTTCTGAGCGGCAATCTCCCTGAACTGCCTATGTGTGTTTTTCCTTCTGCTGTAAAGAAAAACAGCCTGCGCTAAATACACTCGGAACTATCTTTTTTTTTTCCCGAAGTCTCCGGATGTTTCCTTGTGAGGCAACCTCGGCAAATGAAGCTCCCCCTGTGCTTAGCTCAGGCGAGTCTTCATTAAAGTGGAAGGGAAGACATGTGAAGACAGTTTGGGGAGATTGTCACCCAGATGAACAGGCGGTTAGTCTGCCAGTGTGTCACTACCTTAAAGGTGCTGAGTTCCAGCCTTTCAAAAGCCTTTTTTTTCTAATAGCCTGCTAGAGACAGCATCAAGGCAAAGTTGTTTGTCTAAGAAATAAACAGGTACTGCAATGGTAATTTGGGGATAAAAAGGTTTCACGGAATTGTACTTGCTACATGCACACATTAAGTAGAAATGAGGTTGCATTATTAGCATAGGCACTGCTTGATATAAGCATGAGATAAAAGATGGGGTGCACATTTTAGGACATATTTGTTGCTACAGATATGCCAAACTGGTGCAATCCAGTTTCCAGCACATTGAATTGCATAGCTCATGAATACTATAAGTGAACTGGCTTCAAAAGGCAATAAAACATTTTGAGTAATGGCATTATCAGTTATTCAAAATAGATTTATTCAAAATAAATTTCTCAGCTGACATCTGTATATCATCTGTATATGTAGATGGGTCAACAGAAATAGCAGTCTGTCTGATAAAAATACATTGACAAATAAATACCAAAACAAAATGTAATATACATGTCCAACATTGTTTTTATTATAATTTTTTTACTAAAACAGTATTTGGACAAACCAATTTGGTTAGTACATTATGTTGATGTCAACTGGAAGTTAAAGCCACTGGGTAGAAGAATCAATTTGTAGTTAAATAATTTTCTACACTAAACTCAATAGTACAGTTGTGGAAAAAGAAGTGGGGAAGTGCAGAAATGATGACATGTAATTCCCTATGGATTTAATTCCCAGAAAAGTATTCTCTAAAGGCAACTATGCGTTTTTCTTGAGGCAAGCATGATATAATACAGGTATGGGACCTATTATCCAGAATGTTTGGGGTTTTCTAGAAAATCATTTAAACATGAAATAAACTCAACAGTATGGTTTTACATCTGATTACTTATATCTTAGTTCTGATCAAGTACCAGGTATGGAATCCCTTATCCGGAACCCCATTATCCAGAAAGTTCTAAATTACAGAAAGGCTGTCTCCCATAGACTCCATTATAATAAAAAAATGAAAAATGATTTCCTTTTTCTCTGTAATATTAAAACAGTACCTTGTATTTGATCCAAACTAAAGTATAAGTAATCCTTATTGGAAGCAAAACCAGCCAATAAGGTTTATTTAATCTTTACACGATTTTCTAGTAGTCTTAAAGTATAAAGATCCAAATTACCGAAAGGTCTGTTATCCGAAAAACCCCAGGTCCTGAGCATTCTGGATAACAGGTCCCATACCTGCACTATTTTATTATTAAGGGAAATATTTTTTCTCAAAATTTGGATTATTTGGATAAAATGGAATCTACTGGAGACAGCCATTCTGTAATTCAAAGCTTTCTGGATAGTGAATTTCGGGATACCGGATCCCATACCTGTACAAAATGTTTTTGTCAATGCAATTATTCATTGTATCTAAGTATATATAACTAAGTACCATTATATTTTTTGCCAAATGTCAGATAATAAGAACTCATTTTGTTGTATCTTTAGTTGCCCTGGTGAAACCTAGGTCAGAGACAAAGCAGTATGCTGTGTCCAAACTTGCTTTCCCTTCAACCATAAAACACTTATTTATGTTATTTCATTTGCAATTTATACAAATATATTTATATAATATGAATTATTAACTAAACTACATTCTACAGTGAGAAAAATAAGTCTCTGTTCCAGACTGTTGAGTTGGCCAAGAAATTGAAACCACTTAAATACAGAAGAAAAAGTAAAGACTAGACACATTTGACCACAAGCTGAAATTGTTGCTTTCTGACAAGCAGCTGTCTAGAAAAAGAGCCAGAGAAAATCATATTGTTCAAATCATCAAATACAAATATTCTCACTTAAAACCTGCTTCTAATTATCCATGAGAGGATCATAGATAGCAAGAATGCTCTTCATCACTCACAGTTAGTTTAGGGATTATTGATGACAATGTGATTGAACAATAGGATAGTTGACACAGTATTGTTTATGTGTTTGGCACATGTATTGTTCTGATGCCTTCTGTCCCTTGTGTGTCTGTATGCTGAGAGACACAGGATGAGCCTGAAAATGCATAGTTGTGAAATCGGTGTGTGCAGCATATGCACACCAGTGGAGAAAATAACCCGTGCTTTATGACACACAGCAAATATCCGCCAGTGGATTTTTGCTTGAAAAAAAGGGCATTTATTTCCTGATGCCATCTGTGATTGACATGAATGGAAATGTCATGTGACAAGCAGCTTTCAGTATAAAATTAGCTTGACTATTAGCCTAATGAAGGTATTTAATCCCTAAGAAAGAAAAGAAAACCAAGTGTGCCTAGAGCTTCAGATGAAAAGCTCACGTCCCTTTGAATAACATCCCTGATAGTAAGTGGGATATACAGTATAGATGTTATAAGTAAGCCCAAAACAAAATTAAACTTCTATGACAGGCACTTGAATTAAATTGACATGTATAGTTAGCTACATAGTGGGGGTCATTTATAAAGTTCGTGCAGTGCATAATTGTTGGCAAATGGTTGTTTTTCTCATACTTTTTCCTAAAAGCTAAAATACTGCGCTGCTGTGCCCGTCTTTCCGGTTTTTGCGAATTTGCATTGTGAATACATTTTGGCAGACTCACAAACGAGACAGGTCTGTGTGTGAGTACAGGCACTTTGCGAGGTTGTTGTGCGTGGTAAAAAAGTTGAAAAACAAATTTGCAAATCTATTTTCACACTCTTATTCAGCTTTATAAATATAACCAGGCGCAAGGCAAATATATTCACTTTGCGAACCAGTCTACCCTTTAATTTTGCGAACCAGTCTACCCTTTAATTAGAGCTCACTCTGAATCACATCATGTTTCTCTTCATGCTGGATTTGTGCAAAAGGCAGTAATTTTGTAAAAAAAAAAATGTTTTTGTACTAGAATCAGTTATTTTAATGAGCTCTAAAACATCTGATAGGAAAGGAAGCCCCTCCCTACAATCTATATAAGATATATTGGATCTAACTGTCAATGACTATCTGACCCAATTGATGCAAGGAGACAGAATGAAGAGAAACAGATGCTGAGAGTGGGACAGTGAACAGAAATGTGATTATTTCAGAAATGACACAGAATATTTAATTTAAAGTTTTTGTTTTCAGTGTGACGAAGCTATTAGTTTTAACGATCGTTCCCCTTCAAAAATGATGGGGTAAAAAGCATAACAATTGCACTGTGCAAGGATGAGCAAACACAAATTAATAGCAAAATTCATGGTTTTGTCAGCATTTATTTATTAATTTATTAAATCTGCTATGAAAAAAATGGTGCGCATCAAGATTGACTTGCCTGACACATAGGGTTGCCACCTTTCTGTTGGTTTAACACCGGATTGTTGGTGGGGAGGTGACGTTGTGGAGGCGGGGCTATGACATCGTTGGGGCATGTCAGGGTGGACGTTTGTCAGGGGGCGGGGATATGATGAGGAAATCTGCGACTGGCCGATCGCCAGGTCAATCATGGGAATCCTGCCCAGTTTTGCTAATTTGGAAAACTGGGCAGGTAGTTTTGACCCAGGCAGTCCTTTTTGAACTGGGCTGTCTGAGTCATAACTGGACAGGTGGCAATTCTACTGCCACATCCCTGTGTCAAGATCTCATTCATTTGCCAAATATAAATGGGAAAGAACTAGGAAAAGAAATAGGAAGAAGTAGGCAGACAGTAGAGGTACAAGCCTAGCACCCATCTCACCATTGCACCCTAAGCACGTGCCTCTTTCAACTACCCCTTAGTTCTGGCCCTGCCTGTGAGACATAATCATTTACGTTAAGGTCAACTGGCCTTTCAAAAAGCAGAATATTTCTTACTAAAAAGAAAAAAAAAAGTACATTGCATTTTTCATTTACATTGATTAATTAATTAAGGCCCCTGTTTGCATAAGTGCTCTTGGGATTTTTAGAATATCAACTCAAAACATCCTGCCACCAGTTCAACAAACTAAAAGGATGCTGGGGATCGTAGAGCTATAGTGTTCATCTAAGTGTAAGGAGCTGCTGTAAGGTTTATCTAAGAGCAAAGGATAGAAAACAATTTGTCTCTGAAGTTTTTTTTTTTTTTTTTTTTTTTTTTTTTTTTTTACTTAAGTACATTGCCATTCAAGATCTTCAAGGAAACACCCAGTAGAACATGAGAGACCTGTCTGTCTATAACCCAGTGCCAGATGTGTGTGACCAACTCCACTTATATAACCACACTCTGCACTATTATCTCTGTTTGTTTCTTTTGGAAGAAATAAATGTGCAATAGTATCTACATCTTGAGATAAATATTTTCTTGCTGCTAGCAATTCTATTGAAAAGGTTTTTGTTAAGTCTTTCCTCAAAAGCACAAAGAATTCATATAATTTGAAATGAAGGCCTTCACAAACTGAACAGAAACAAGTAAAGTTGCAAAGATATGTTGCTCTATATCATTCCTTTCACAAGACAAATTGACTTTGCACTTGTACCTTTTTCTCTAGACAGACATCGAGGCAAGATTTATGGAGGGATTGCATTTCATGTGAAGAAAGAAATAAGAGCAGACAGCCGCAACAGGCATGGCCAAGCATGCATTGAATGTGCCTGTGGAGGGAGTCACTCCCTGTCTGCATTTATCCCTCAATACATAGATATTAGGAATCATGTAAATCTGCAAGTAAAATCTCTGCAATCTCCTAAACGTTGCATATAAAACCATTTTCTTTATATTTTTTTATATTTAGTTTTGAAATCTGACATGGGGCTAGACATATTGTCAATTTCCCAGCTGCCCCTGGTTATGTGACTTGTGCTAGCACTTTAGGAGGAAACTGCTTTCTGGCAGGCTGTTGTTTTTCCTTCTCATTGTAACTGAATGGAACCCAGTGGGACATGGGTTTTTACTATTGAGTGCTGTTCTTAGATCTACCAGGGAGCTGTTATCTTGTGTTAGGGATTAGTTATTTGGTTACCTTCCCATTGTTCTGATGTTAGGCTGCTGGGGGGGAAGGGAGGGGGTGATATCACTCCATCGTGCAGTACAGCAGTAAAGAGTGATTGAAGTTTATCAAAGCACATGACTTGGGGCAGCTGGGAAATTGACAATATGTCTAGCCTCATGTCAGATTTCAAAATGAAATATATATGAAATCTGTTTGCTCTTTTGAGATATGGATTTCAGTGCAGAATTCTGCTGGAGCAGCACTATAAACGGATGCATTTTGAAAAAAACATATTTTCCCATGACAGTATCCCTTTAACATTAAACACACACAGAGCTACTAGTAGCAGCTACTTTATGTGTGCTATGTCCTGCCATAGAAAATACTGACAATTGCCTCTGCTAAAACACACATAGAGGCCCATTTATCAAAAGAATTTAAAAGCTCCCCTAAACTCCCAAAAATTAGAAATTTAACCAACCAAAATTTATTTAAAAAAACATTTTTTAAACTCATATGAGTAGAATGGAACCAGAAACTCAAAATGAATTTGAATCAATTTTGATACAAATTTTAAAAAAGCGATTCAATCTATTTCTCCGAAAAAAAACCCCAAATGTCAGGAAGGCTGCAAACCACTCAAAATCGATCCCTGGACCTTTCCCACTGACTTAAACAGCCATTCATGGGTTTTAGGTGACAAACAGTTGAATTTGAGTTCTTAAAGTGCCAGAGTACAATACATTTAATCAAATAAAATTCGAATTTAAAAAAAACTTGAATTGAGTTTGAATAACTCCTAGTTAAATTGACAGTTTTAAGCATAAAATGGTCATAAAATAGGGTCAATTCAATCCTTGATAAATCTGCCCCATAGTGTCTTAGCAAAGCTAATTGTATGTTAATAAGCTATCTCATTGGGTAAGAAAAGGCCCAGTAACTGTAAAAGTGCAAAAAGTTGCTTTATTGGTTGGGATGAAACCTGAGCATTATGCTTGTTGCACTGTCCCTTATCACATTCATTTATTTATATTCATCAAGAGCATTTTTAACCCTGTATTTTGGTGGAGGTTATATCTGACTTCTTGACTGGATGGTCAAATGGGAAAATTTATTTCATTTATTTATTTAATACACAGACAGATATTGGCCAGGTTATGCTCCAAGGCTGCTAAAAACGCAAAAATACTCCAGCCTGTTGAAATAATGTAAAATAATGTAAAAGTTAACGGCATATGTCCCTTTAACAATGGGACGCAATGTTTCTTGATAATCCAAAAAAAATTTTTGGGTGAATACTCGAAAAAGTTACGATTCAACCATCATATCAAAAAAGTTGCACAAAATGATTTGATGCACAATTTTGTTGGAGCTTTTTCCTGCGCCAACTTTTTCAGTCAGATTTATTGGTACAATAAAGGGATTTTGGTTTCAGTTTTTTTACTATAGTGAGAAAGAGATGCGTATTAGTAAATGTGTATCGTAAGCAGGACGTCTTAGAGCAGAAGCCCCACATCATGGCAAAATTCTGTGGTTTATTAAAACATTTTATAGCTTAGCTGGCAATGATATTGTGGGAGGTATAGTTCTGCAGCAATAAGAGTACTACATTCCACATCCCTGCTGTAAAAATGTGAATCAGATCTTTATCTTCCATCCATTTGTCTGTTCATTTTTTCCATTATATTTGCAAAATGTCAATTCATTATGTTCTCTCTTGCCTCAGTAACCTGTATTCATTTTTTTTCCTTTGTTCTTTATTTTACTCCTATTCTGCATATCGTACTGATCGGTTTTAAATCGAGGACTCCTGTTTTCTACATCAGGATTGGACATCCAGCATCCGGTAATGTATCCTTTCTTTGGGGGCCTATAAACATGAAATGAAACATTCTGGAGATACCTGTCACTTTTTTATCCCTGTGTATATCATACAGTAATTATCTTCCCAGATGCATTCTACAGACCTGTAGAATTTAATAAAGGAAGTCCTCTTCCAAGAACAGCTCTAATCCTTCCTGTGTACTATTATAAAAGCTAGCTAATCGTTGCTGTCTCTGCACGGAATTGTACATCCAACATCCGTTTGCCTGGTGAATTCTGGGTTGCGGAACATTTGTATGGCATTTTGATATCCTAACATTAATACTGGCATTAAAATAAATTTCAACCCTCTATATAAAAGGAAACTATCACGAAAATTAAGTTAATATATGCTTCCTCATACAGAAATAAGAAACTTTCTAAAGAGAATAAATTAAAAATTCAGTGCCGTTTCTGAAATAATCAAGTTTATCTTCACTATCCCTCTCTCAACATCTGTTTCTCTTCATTCTGTTTTCTTGGAAAATTTGGGTGTCAGATATTCTCATAGGGGGGAGGGCTCCTTTCCTAGCAGATGTATTAGAGCTCACTCAAATAACCGATTCCAGTGCAAACAAAATCTAACAAAAGAACTGTCTTTTGCACAAATCCTGCATGTAGAGAGACATGATGCCTGGTGATTTTTATAGAGTGAGCTCTAATACATCTTGAAATCTTGATGTGTCTTGATGCAAGACATTTTTTTTTCATAGCAGATTTTAAAAAATGAATAAATAAACCATGAATTTTGCAATGAATCTGTGCCGGGTGCAATTTCTAGGCTTTTACCCCATCATTTTTAAAGCGAAACTATCGTGAAAATGAAAATTTAATATAAACTTCATGTATTTCTAAATACAACCAATTACATATTCTGCATAGTTTCTGGTGATTTTAATAGAGTGAGCTCTAATACTGTACATCTTCTAGGCAAAAGGAGCCCCCCTATAATATAAATTGGATCTAACTGAGAATGGTTATCTGACACCCAACTCCTGAATGAAAAGAGAATGAAGAAAAACAGATGCTGAGAGAGGAATAGTGAAGAAAAACTTGATTATTTCAAGAAGTTTTTTATTGAAAGTTTCTTATCATATCAGTATAATGAAGCTTATATATACTTTTCATTTTCCCAATAGTTCTCCTTTGAGGTCTAGGAACCCATGGAACACAATATATATTTATATATATTTATATAATTAAAAATGTAGAGAGGTATGGCGTACATCATCTTCTCTTCATGTACTGGATATGAGCAAACTTGACAGAAAATATGGGCTAAAGAAAAATATAAATATTCCAAGATTTTTTTTAGTAAAACAGACGTATTTGTTCCTTTGATGCACAAAGTGAACTTACAATAGACAACTTAACCCACTGGATATGATATCATGCATAACTTTTGAGGTCACGGCAAGAAGAAAGAGTCTTTGAACTGCTGTATTAAAGGCATCCATGTAGAACATTATTTCTATAAAACAAGTGGGGGGTGACAGTATGATTAAAATAATTGGATGCTCTGTGCTTTTACAAACAGAAAGAAAGAGTATATGGTTGGTAGATTGTTGTCTTTCTTTAAAAAAATGAACTTAGAGCTATTGCCAAGTTATCCTTCCTACATTTAACCTCAAGCACAATATATGTTTATAGGATTAGCCTGACCGAGGAGCTAATGATAAGACCAATTTTCCTGTATTTTGAAAAATAAAACATGCTATTTGGGCACAATCTTCCCATATTCCATTTTCACTGATGCACTTAAGGGGTTATAAGGCTATATATGGCTATGCAACAGCTGGTGATCATTATTGTTTTTATTTTTGTTTGTTTTTAAACATCACATTCATAGTTTTGAGGGGTTTTGGGGGTCACAGTCCTGTGGAAATTAGGACCATGAGATCAGGTGACTAGGTCAATCTTGCTAATTTCTTGAGCAAGATTCAGTAAGGGATGCTGTCTTTTTCAACAGGATATGGCCAAATCCAAATGCCTGGCCAAACTGAATTGTTCCTGCACAAACAAGGAAGTAAAAGAATTGTTAACCATGCATTGCATATGTAGTTCTCTCTAGCATTTACTGACCCTAATTTGAATTCAGCTGAGTCTTTCAAAAAGGGTTGGGGTTTGGCCGAATCCCGGAAAAATGGATTTAGTGCATCCCTACTATTAGTATTACTCCAAGAGAAGCAAGATTATAATACCAATAAATACAAACTGGGAACATAACCTACGTAATGAAGTAGTTGCTCTGTGCACACAATTTTAAAAAGTGGGTGCAAAAGCTAATTTCTGTACATATAGCCTAGAGCAGGGGTTCCTAAAAGGTAGATCTGGATCTACCACTAGACCTTTAGCTGGTGATCAGTAGATCTCAAGACACGGTCAACAAATATCTTTTTATGCTTTTCATTCATATATGTTATGTTATGGTTACATACAAAATAGTTGTTTGTTAAATATAACAAATATACATGTTCTCATAAATCAAGATTTAAGTAATATTTTCCATGGAACAGAATGCTAACAATGCTTTTATGGATGTAGATCATAATGGGACAACATCATTAAAAGTAGACCTCGATTTAGTAAAGTAGGGGCACTCCTGGCTGTAAGGGTTCCTACTAGTTTTCGCCTGCGTCGAGCTGGGCGCAGGTGTGAATACGCCGGCGCGTACCAGCAGGCGTGTGTCCTGACACCATCACGCCGGTGTCCGTTTGGCACCAATCTGGGCCTATTTAAGGGAGCTTTGGACTCTGGACCCTTGCCCGATTATAGGTCAAGTTTACCTTGTTCCTGGGTGTGCTGTTCCACAACTTGTTGCCTGGACTGACTACTTGCTTGGACTCTGTTTACGCTTTATTCTTGATCCCTACCTGTACCACAAACTATTTCTGGACTGGAGTTCCCTCCTTGGTCCTCACAACCCACCGGAGCCTTCGGGCTTTACACTGGCCTAGAGGAACAGGAGCATTGCCTGAGAGCCTGGTGCTGGGAGTTTAAGCCAATAACATCTAAAGTCCCATAAGGTGGACATGCTGCCAAGTATTTTCGAAAAACGAGTTAGAACAGTTAGGCATTATAATGTACTGGGTAATTACAGTGTTGCCATCCCAGCAGGCTTAGACCAGTGTCGTTGTAGATTGTGCAGCAGGTGAAAACAAGATCTATTTTTTAGCGAATTCTAGAAACTCATTCTAAAAAACTACAAAAGTTACACAGGTTCTACCACAGCATCACTGCTTCTATAATTCTAAAGGGAGCATTACTTGCAAGCCATATTTCACTCCCAATCCTTTGCAAACAAAACTTACATTTAAGTAAGTTCTACCTTGTAATTACAGGGTAGGATACAGTTGCTTGCCTTTGCACAGAAAGCCTGCAGCTTTAATGACTTAGGTGTGTCCTTAATAACAGAGAACGCTACATATCATCAGAAACATACGAAGAACCTGCAGTTTAACTAACAGAGATTTTCTGGTAAATGTATAGTGTAGAGGACATGTAGAATTTTAGAGACATTTAGAGGTTGTTGTGCCTAGTTGTCAATATTGGTCCCCATGGGTAACAGCACTGATGCAATATAGCACCTACTATAAGAAATTAAACCTGTATCACTGAAATATGTTCCCACAGCTCTAGCTACATTGCTGGCACACCCTCACTACACAACAGCATCAACAACATACTGGTGCTATGGAACATTAGGACCACTGATCACTGCTTACTTACATACTTTTTTAAGAACACTTTTTTGCACCCTTACCCTTAAATTCAAGTTTGAAGGAATTAGATTAGAAATGTAAACCATGTGCGTGCAATCAGGATAACAACATTTAAATGGAATTCTTCCAGTTTGGCAAGCACACCATATTTTATAGCATTTTGGCATTATTAGTAAACATTTACAAAAGGAAAAGGCATAGCTGGAAAAAATTACATTAGCATTTACAGAGTTCTGCCTTTGCCTTAGGTGTGCTTTGCAAAATGTAAGTCATTGTTGCATGGGGCCATTGTGTAGACTTGATAGACAATACAATGTTTTACAGTACCAACCATTTATAAAAAATAAAAAAGTAATAAAAGCAAATCGTTCCCAGTTGTATGCTGAAGAGGTTTTTTCTGCTGATAAACGCTGCATGGACATATTCTTTATTCTAGGTGCTACCATGTTTACACTGCTGTCAGTATGCCAAAATTTTTGTCTATGGTTTTGATCATTTTGCAACCTGTGATGTACCATTGTTATATCATTTCACTTAGGAGCACAACAATACAGGCTGCAGATGTTGGGGACCCAGCAGAATATCCAATATGGTTGTGCACTTTCAACAGATGTGTATCTTCCCCTATTTTCAAGGTTGCAGTTCCCTATTATTTTGAGTGCACTGGATAAAGGCCCATACAAAGACTTCTGAACTGAATCAGTGGCTACTATATTGCTGCATACGTTTGAGGAACACATGGGGAAAAAGTAAAGGTTATTTCTGAGCAATAAAAACAGAGTAGAGGGATTTGAACTGTTGCTTATTAGGGCAAAGCACCAGGCTCCAACAAGTTAACTCTCTATGGCATTCAAAGGAGAATCTGATTTGTCGTTCCAGTACAATATCCATTTGGGGCTGTGTGGAAATGATGAGCAGTACAAAGGATGAGCTAGGCCGCCCATGATGGATCACTAAACACTCTCCATTTTCATCAGCTACAAAATAGAATAGGATGATTCTGGAATGAAATCAAGTGTTTCACCTGGATTTCTCTCACTAACACAATTACTCATTGAACATATCAATTTGTGATAAAAAGAGTTGGTGCTTTGTTAATCCGAAAGAAGGGAACATTACCAGCCACTGCTTTCATTAAAGTAAGCAGAGTATAGCCATCTTATTAAGTGTCTTTATTGTATAAAAAAAAGTATAGTTTGGACAGGAACCAACAGTAATCAACAGTTATTTCTCTCTGCGGTTCTGCCATTTTTACTATGGGGAATAGTGTTTATGCCAAATATGGATATGTTTAGCTGTTTTAGTTGAATATTTAGGGATATAGCACACATATAACTTCTAATTCACATACATTTGTCCTTCAGTTGTTCTGCACAAACAATATTCACTTGCATCGCTTTTCATTCATAGTAAAAGGGAAGTAAACATAGCTCCACTCAAAGCAGCGGTAAATATACTGTAGGGTTCATTTACAAAAGCAGCACAAAGTGAGATAGTTACATATAATGTAGCATTACTTTATTGTGGGTACATGCTACATATATTTCACATGAATTTACTTGCAAGGAGTCAATAAAAGCACAAATTAGCATCTGATTTTGTGTAGCACTTTCCATTTTTGCTTATTCACCATGATCCCTTGAGTGCCCTATATCAATTGATGAAATCTCATCAGATATGTAAATTGGCTGCAATGCCACATCAGAGTTGAGCTAGTATGTCAACCTTGCATAGGTCCTGGGCAGATTCTATTTATGTAGATCGCACCCCTTATTAAAATTTAAAATTGAAATTGATGCCATTCCGCAGGGACATTAAATTGTATCCCCCCAAAAAGGATGCTGCATGATACTGGACTTTCTGTGATCAAGTCACATGAAAAGTGTACGGCCTCTTTTTTGTCCTCCTGACACAGCTTTATCATTGAACATTTGTGGTTTAATTTGGATTGTGCTATGTACATTGTCATATAGATACAATAGCACTGGTCAAATGTTGTTTTCACTTTCAAATCTCAAATTTTTAGAGCTTTTAAGAAATCCAGGAAATACACCAATTTTTTCATGGGAAAGATTCATGGGAAAAAAACGCAATTCAATTGCTAGTAAATGGTCTCCTTAAAGAGTATATATGGAAGGATGTATAGAGAAGATGCTGTAGGCACTGTAATAGGCTCTTGTTCTTGGAGAATTTCCAGATTTGGTATAAGCAATATGGCAGTTAGTGTGCTTTCACTAAGAAGCAGATTTATTAAAATACCTATTGATAAATATGTTTCTTAAAAAAGCCAAAGGAATGAATAGAAAGAGGGTAAATGTTTTTGTGGTGAGCTCTAATTTCACATAGCCTTTATATTAACTTTTTGTGCAAGGGCAGTTAAATTGAATATACCACCATTTATTCATTCCAATGCCAATGACTGCCTATGCTGCCCTTTCCACATGTGTGACCCGAATTGCTAGCCTTTTAGTATATGGGATGCTTTTATAAATCTTTGCAGAGCCACTGAAATTCCACAGTTCACTCAATTGTAATGTTTTATCGGGCAGCATCCAGTGTTTATTATGAGCCAATGAAATCACGGAACAGATGATTCAGGAACACACGTCAGCTACATGCTTCAACCTGTTTCAACCTGTTTGTAAACAGAATACCAAAGAAAACCCTCTGTGTTTAAAACTGTGTGTGCTGTTTGCAACTTCTTAAGAAAAATTATAATCACAAGCCATTTTTGGTTTGGTGCTGAAAAAACATCTTTTTTTGTCTAAAACTGCTACCCAAACAAGAAAGGGAGCTGCAGAGCTGCTCATGAAGAGATGAGCAATCTATTCCAGGCTCTTGTGAAATCACAGTGATAAATGAAAAACCTCAAAGTCTGCATACTTTTATGGGACATTTTTAACATTTTAAATGGTGCAAGGACTTGCAAAATGTGAGCTAACCTCATTCCAGGGACGACGAACTGTCCAAAGCTGTCAGTAAGATAGGACTCTACCTTTACAATACTATTTTGAATAACAACAGAAGTAAACGATAATTATTTCACTGCTGATGAATGTTGGAAATCTTAAACTTCACGTGCAGTGCCGTAGCTATTAAAGGGAGGTACATGTATGGGACCTGTTATCCAGAATGCTCGGGACCTGGGGCTTTCCAGATAATGGATCTTTATGTCATTTGGATCTTCATATCTTAGGTCTACTAGAAAATAAACCGAATAGACCAGCTCTGATAATGATATCTTAGTTTGGATCAAGTTCAAGGTACTGTTTTATTGTCATGGATTAAAACAACATTTTTAAAAATGTAGACTGAGTAGTAAGAAAACAGTCCCTTGTACTTTATCCTAACTGGGACATAATTCATCCTTATTGGGTTTATTTCATATTTAGCAGAGGTAAGGTATGCAATCCAAATTACGGAAAGACTGCTTATCCAGGAAACCCCAAGCACTCTGGATAACAGGTCCCCTACCTGTACTACAATTCGCTAAAGGAAAGCTTAATTGTTTTTCCCTGTACAGTGAGAATACACAAATAAATAACAGAATGAACGTGCTGTGAGTGCAGTCCCCAGTTTTATAGTTATGTCACTCTACCTTTCAGATTTTTGAGTTAAAGACTCCATATGCTGTACTAAATTCTGTAGGAACCCCTAAAAACAGGCAAAATAGTAATTCTTCCAAAGTTTCACTCAGTAAGCAAAAGATAATTTTTTGCTCTTATGTGCAGTGCTGCTCAGTACTTATGTACAATATACAGTATGTGCATGGAAAATTCGCTAGCGTTGCCTTCACCAGTCGAATTTTCGCCAGTGCTACGCGAATTCACTAAAGTGCGAAGTTACGCTAAGGTCAGCGAACAGTAGCGTAGTTGTGCTAGTGTTACTTCGCCAGGCAATGCACATTTACACTAGCGATGCCTAATTTGCATACAACGCGAAGTCTAATAGAAGTATATGTTACAGCCACTACATTGCACTACACAAGCCCAGGAAACCTTTAATAAAAAAATTAAGTTGTCCTATTGCCCTAAACATGTGCCCTCTGTATAGTTGAGTTGCCATATGTTAGGAAATGTAGGGGGGAAGGTGGGTAAAGCCCCCAAAAAATGTCACTCTTTTTCATACTATCACCCTAGAAAGGTAAAACATGCCAGCGTTTTTTTGGGACTTAGAAAAAAATTTTAATTTTTTTTTTTCAAACTCCTATCTATTGTATTGAACTTCGCCAGGTCTGACCTGGCGAAGTAACGTCTAGCGCAGGTGGTTACGTTCAGTAAAATGGTCATCTTAGTGAATTTGCGTAATTACCATCCCTTGACTAGTGAAAATTCGTCAGAGTCGGTGTTAGTGAATTAGCGAAGTTACGTTTTGACGTCACGCTGGCGAATTAGCACTAGCATTATATGCTTCATATTGGCTTTTATTGCCAATAGATTAGCTGAAATAGTGCAAGCTAGAATCATATATTTATTCTGTAGAATAGAAGAGGGGTGGGGGTGAGAGGAGCAAACTGAGCATGCTCACGCCCAGGGCAAGGAGGTTTAAGCTGAAGGAAGGAAGTCTGATACAGAAGCCCATGTGTACACAATAGAAGGAAAGAAATGCAGTGTTCATTTTGACAGATGACTCAGAGCAGCACTATTTTGATGGTTTACTGGTATATTTAGGTGGGCTTACTTACTTTTAAGTAATCTGCAACCTCACTGAGTTGCTTTAGATGGTCAAAAATTTTACTTTATACTTCATTATTAGAAAAACAGAAATAGAAAGTAGTTGGGAAAAAGTCTTTATTTCTGGTAAATAACCTAAACCCAACTGAACTGGAAAAAGTGTTTGAAGGTGAAAAACTCCTTTAAGTCCCTTGAAAGCTCATTAAAGAGCTTTCATTTTCTTGTTTGTGACAAAATATTTACAAAATGGATTGATCAGTTTGTGAAACAGTTATAAACATAAACAATCTGCTTTTTCTTATTTCATCTATTTATTCATCTACATTATTGCTTATAATATATATAGTGTAAGATGTCCTCTTCCTGGGTTGTTATCAATATTCTGGATGATTAGGACTCATATTTATTCACATTTGCTATAACTTATTCTCAAATGCATGGTTAACTGTCTCACCTAAACCTCCTTATCGCTTTCACTATCACTGTCTTATCTGCTACAAGCAACCCTTAACTAACACGTGAGCCAACTGGTCAAGATAATGACAAATATAGGTTGTGTATAGCCACCATCAGGTGCACCAACCCGCCTTAAAGCTTGGCATGTCTAAATGCAGCATTTCTCAAGCAAAGGGAGACATTTGTTTTGTAAAATGTGAGATTCTGGAACAAATATATATTTGCTTTAAGGTTGTATGTAATATAAATTATATAATATAAACCACTAACCACATAGTAATTAAAAGGGTGGTTCACATTTAAGTTAACTTTTAGTATATTATAGAATGACCAATTCTAAGCAACTTTTCAATTGGTTTTCATTATTTAATTTTTTTAAAACCATAAATAATAAAAAATGAAAACCAATAAGTACAAGCAACACGGAGTCGGTGCAGTGTTTTTTTTTTTATCTAGCTGTGTTCCTTGAAGTATCCCACTACAATTTCCTTTTGTATTCCAAAAATTACATCAATTTGTCAAGTGATTCGGTTTTACAAGCTCAGCAAACACAGATACTGAGCAAACACATATGTAAAGTCTCCCGTTTACCAAGTCAACATCATAGCTGCAAAGTGTACATCACAATGTCTGATATTCAAATGTGTTTAGGTGCCGCAGGTAGGAGCAATGTGAAATCCCCCAGTAACATTATGCCACTAATGTTTGGAGTAAACCCAGTTAATAAAATATACCTCATCACCAGATTTTTGGGAAAAAAAAAAACAACTAACCGGTGTGACATTACAAGTGAGGCAGGTAATGAGTGCTAAACCATGTTTTCTGAAATCTTTGAATGGTTTACACAGTGCTGCAAACTTTGTGGGCAAGTAAGATCTTGCAGGAAAAGAGGGAATGTTTCTAAGATCACCAAACAGTTATTGTTAAGAGAAGGCTGTTGGGGGAAAAAAGGTGCTCTCCTACTAGATTTCTTTATCACATGTATAGAACCTTCATAAAAAATGCAAACAAAGTAATTGCATTTTAATTACCAAATTAATATGTATTCAATATTGGTGACTTCAGGTTACCATATAATTAATTGCATTGCACTGACTAATTATGGTGCTTTAGGCTAATGACTGCATTTATATGCAGGCAGAGAAACAGCCAATCTACTCCCTTAATGTAACTCCGTTGCCAACCACTGCTTTGGCCTCTGTGAAGATATGCATAGCCGATTTGAACATGAAAATGCATTCTCCTGCAGTGAATCAACTGTTTCTCCAACTGTATTTTTAAGCAGGCAGAGAAATAGCCAACTTCGTGGTATTGCACTGAATAATATTCTGTTTTTTTAATGAATGATAACAATGACTTAACTTCCTTTCAGAATGCTTAGTATAACTGCATAGTGATGCAAGGCTGCAGTATAGCTACCACATACTCTGTACCTGCACTGCTATTCATATATGGTCCTGAACAGCCAACTCAAAAAGAAATTGGTCCGAAGATGGACATATAGAGATACAAGATTTTGTGTTATTTTGGAACATGTGTAGAATGAACCATTGGAAAAGACACCAGACACTAAACCCCTTTTGCAATATGCTGAGGCGACTGTGACATAAACCCAAGGATATATTTTATGTAATCCAGTTGCCTAAATATTATGTTATTATTTTCATTATCACTGTATGAGAAATCTGGGTGTTTGAACCCCATCCCTACACAGAAGAGAGAAAAAACTTATTTGCCAGCATGACGTCATTTTGCAACTTCGCTAATTTACTAACACTGACTGGCGAAAACTCGCTAGCGAAGTAGATAGACTAGCGCAACTTTGCACCCTTACGCCAGGCGAGGTTGCGCACTGACGAAGGGACGTAACTACGCTAATTCTCTAAGATGACCATTTTACTGAACTCTAGCTCTTGCGCTAGACTACTTTGCCAGGTCAGACCTGGCAAAGTTCAATACAATAGATAGGAGTTTGGAAAAAAAACTTGAAATTGTTTCAAAGTCCCAAAAAAATGCTGGCGTCTTTTACTTTTTTTTTAGGGTGATAGTCTGAAAAATAGCGTAATTATTTGGGACAAAGAAAAGTATTAACTGTGATGGTTTAATACATACTCTGTATTGTGCATTTGTTATGTGCATTCTACGAAAAAAAACCTTTTTTATTCTTCCAGCAGATGGCAGACATTCTTGGAAAGAAACAGAAATGCTCATTTTATGTGGAATAGCCCCAAAAACCTTAGCAATGTTTCTTTCTACTAGTAAAACTCACTGGCCGCTCTCGGTGATTTAGACCTCAAACTCAAGTTAAACTCTGCTGTAATTGCATCAGTGTTAACTGACAAATGACCTTCATAAATGCTCTAAGGATTCATCAGCCAAACTAAACCTGTATGTCTACTGGCCAAGTAGTAAGATCAGTGTCATTAGAATAGATATAGGTGTGGTCAACATTTTCCACAATGATAATTTCCTTAATACAGAAGTCTGTTCTTTAGTAATCCATTTATGGGGATCTGTTAACAATATGTTTGGATTATGTGTACTTTAGCAACATCGGTGTAAGGCCAGATGTAAAGTATCCAATATTAACTAAGCTGGATATACATGGCTATTTTTTCACATAATTCAGTCAATTTTCAGGAAAGCTACGCAGTCACTGGTGCATATGTCCTACCAAGTAATTAGCAGTTGGTGATTGACAACCTATTATAAAAGATACATATTATTACATTTATTAATGAAGCACCAACATGTATTAAACAATTATATTGTTTATGCAATCAGGGCAATATCTGAGCTTAAAACTTTTACAGATACAGGTATGGGACTTGTTATCCAGAATTCTCAGGACCTGTGGTTTTCCGGAGTAGTTATCTTTATGTAATTTGGTTCTTCATTCCTTAAGCCTACTAGAAAATCATGTGAACTTTAAATAGGCTGGTTTTGCTTCCAATAAGGATTCATTATATCTTAGTTTGCATCAAGTACATGGTACTGTTTTTTTTTCTAGTACACAAAAAAAAGGAATTCATTTGGATAATTTAATTCATGGAGTCTCTGGGAGATGGCCTTTACATAATTCAGAGCTTTCTGGATAACTGGTTTATGGGTAATGGAACCCATACCTGTACTAATTAAATTGCATTAAATTGCATATGAGCTACCAAAATATGATTTATTCAAATATCTTCAAATTCGTCATTTTATATATCCATATCTAAAAGACATTTCACAACAACAAACTGCATTTAAAGTGGACCAGTCACCCCAAAAGAATTTTCAAAATCCTATTTTATCACATTAGTCAAGCAAAATTAACATTAATTACACTATATAAATTATTTTAATCTTGTTTTCTTCAGTCTGGAAATTCATAATTCTAGAAAGCAGGCAGCAGCCATTTTGTGGACACTGTTATTAAGGCAAGCCTTGCATCATCTCAGAATCTTACTCTGTGTATCAGAATGGGGGACCCTATGTCTATCCCCATGTCCTGGCTACACAATTAAATGGTTAAGAGAACTGGGGGAATGTGTGGGGAGCAGTGGCATCTAGGAAGTGCTGAATGGAAAGTGAAAGTAATTATTTGCCCCACCTCTATGCCTAGGACATAGAGGAGTGGCAGACAATATTTGATTGACAGCTGAGATTTTTAAATGAGCTTAAAACAGCTATGAATGCTTTAATAAAAATTTGAAATTGGATTTCATGTTTAATTTGAAAAGGACTTTTATTATGCAGATTTTTGAGTCTGGGTGATGGGTCCACTTTAAAGCAATATACTTTAAAGCCCCAGGGCAAAAGAAAAACATATCACACATATACTAGTTTCTGTCAGATCATCTCATACAGGAAAAACCGAGTCATATTCTAAAATGGGAAAAAGATCTTCAGGTAAGTTACCTGTTACCAGACCAGATCAACAAGCTAATGCAGCATTCCAACATTCTAAATGAACAAAAATCTCTACAGAGGGTACTACTTGCCTCAAATAAAACATTGTATGTTTCTGTCGGAATCTGCAAAATGCTGGAGATGTAATAAAGCAGAAGGAACAATATTTAATATCTGGTGGGAATGTTCCAGAATAACTCCATTCTGGAAAGAAGTATCTAGAATGCTTCAACAAATTATGGGGAATATAACTCAATTTACAGCAGCTTTAGCTTTGCTCGACCTTGATCTGCAGGAGTACCCACTAGTGATGGGCGAATTTATTCGCCAGGGACGAATTCGCGGCAAATTTGCGCGTAAAAAACGAGTTGTGCGTCATTTTTGACGTGACGAAAACGATGCGCGTTGAAAATGACGTGACGCGACGAAAATGGCGCGACGCGCGTCAAAAACGAGCCGCAGCTTGCTTCGCAAATTTTTTCACCAATTTGCGAATTTCGTTGGAAATTCGAACATTTTTCGGCGAAGCGAAACTGGGTAGATTCGCCCATCACTAGTACCCACAAAATGTAAAACAATTAGCATTTTGTGTACTCGCTTCAGCTGGACTTCTTATACCTAGGAAATGGAAATCCTCACAAGTACCAAATATGGACAAGTTGAGCACTTTGATCCACTTCCCCTTTTCATTAATTCCTACTTTCCTTGTTTCAGTTCTTCCTTTTTATATTTCTTTTCTCTTTTTTCCTCTTCTTTTTTTCCTCTTTTTTTTTTGCTCTTCATTTGGATTTTAAAAATGAATGCAAAATGTATATTAGTCTTAAAACATAACAAAAGCTTCAAGTATAAAAAATAAAATGTATTCTGCACTTTTCGATAATACCGTTTCTTTTCTTATTTTATTTAAGTGCAGAGCTTTTCCTTATCATGCACTGAAAAAAGGACCCTTTAAGTGCCACCCGCCATAGACTCAATGGAACCTGTATAAACGTACCACTGTGTAAGAATCGTAAATTGTGATTGTGGTTTCCACTTAGATCTATGCCATGCCGCCTGTTTACTGGCAACACCCAGCATGCCAAGATCAAAGGACCATTGATGTAAAAAGGTTAAAGTACCAAATGCCTAAATGAAAATTATTAGGTTGACCAGACATACTATTATTACATTGTACATGTAATAATTGTTTAATATAAGGCACAAGTCTATGTCATCTAAGGCTAATTTCACATGTAGCGTTTTTCTCCCCTGGTGTTTTCACGCTAGTAAAGAAATGTCAGTACAAGTCTCTGTGGCTCCCACTGACTTCCATCACATCACAGCATAAAGCAGGAGTGCCCCTTACTTTACTAATGTGAGGTCTACTTTTAGTGATGTTGTCCCATTATGATCTACATCCATTAAAGCATTTTTAGCATTCTGTTCCATGGAAAATAAATATAAATATTGATTTATGAGAAAATGTGTATTGTTATATTTCACAAACAACTATTTCTTATGTAACCTTAACATAATAAATTTCTGAATGAAAAGCATGAAATAGGAAGGTGATTTAGTAAAGCTGTTTGTTGACAGTGTGTTGAGATCTACTGATCACCAGCTAAAGGTCTACTGGTAGATCGTGATCTACCTTTAAGCACAACTGTCGTAAAGCAATCCCACTCTCACATTGTTCCACTGTCAAGTGATGGATTCCTGGACTTGAAATCCCCCTGCTTTCTAGTTGACAGAAAAAACTTCCATGTCCCACAATCCATCACAACGGAACACTGTGAGTTTAAGGGGCAAATTCACTAAGATCCGAAAATTCGCTATTGTTGGCTTCGCTAGCGTTCGCCGCACTTCGCTAGGCGAATTTTCGCCAGCGCTATGCAAATTCACTAAAGTGCTAAGTTACGCTCAGGTCGGCAAACGGTAGCATAGTTGCGCTGGTGTTACTTCGCCAGGCAAAGTGCAGTTACGCTAGCGATGCCTAATTTGCATACGGCGGGAACTTAAGCGTATAATAGAAGTATTTGTTGCAGCCACTACATTCCACTACACAAGCCCAGGAAGCTTTTAATAAATTAAATAAAGTTGTCCTATTGCCCTACATGTGCCCCCTATGTAGTTGTGTTGCCATATGTTAGGAAATGTAGGGGGAAGGAGGGTCTTTTTCAGACTATCACCCTCCAATGTTAAAACACACCAGCGTATTTTTTATTCAAATTCCTATCTATTGTATCTGACCTGGCGAAGTAAAATCTAGCGTAAGTGGTAACGTTCAGGAAAAAGTTGATCTTAGTGAATTTGCGTAATTACGATCCTTCGCCTGGCGTAAGGGTGCGAAGTTGTGCACGTCTATCTACTTCGCTAGCGAAAATTTGGCAGAGTCCGTGACCTCACGCTGGCAAATTAGCGCTAGCGTTAGATGCTTCGCGCTTTAGTGAATTTGAAAGTGTGGTGGGGACTCATCCCTTCAAACACAGTTAGACTATCACGTTCAGATATGTTTAAACACCTTTTCTACATAAAACCAACCAAATGAGCTCATGTCAAAAAGGGATTACAGTTTTTCCTGTAATGAGAGCAGCGGAAGGTGACAGTTTTTCTCTGCCTTCATGTGTTCAATGGAGCTTAAGATAATAGAGGCATTTAAAAAAATATTGTGCTTTCTAGAAATGGTACTACATTTTAAAAACTAAAGCTTAATTAAAGACGTAGGGCAGTCATGTTAAACATAGTGTTTTGGGCCTCTATACCAACACAATAGTAATGCGCAGTTCAGAAAAAACTCAACGTGCACCCGACCCTAACCTGTCAACCTTAACCCACAAAACCCTAACCCCAACAAAATGTAAGTTGTGAATCGCTTATAACATCTTTGAAGGCCTGGATCATTATTACTATAGAAAAGCTGACTCTTTAACCTTGTTCAATAAGTTCAGTGTTTAGAAGGGTTTAGTTCTCCTTTAAAAGTATTTTAATTTCCTGGTTATTTGGTAATTCAGAACCATTTTTCGAAATAAATATACAACGTACTATATCAAGTTCTTGTCTGTTAATGCATGACGCCTAACTAGGAAGATGTTGAAAAATTAACTGTATGCTTTATTTAAAAGTATTGTTTGAGTACAACAACAAAAAGCTTTCTAGAGTCTGTCTTATAACAACAATGCCAGTGAACCGCAGTGAAATCTTCTCAGGCTCCAAACAGCAATGTACATGTAGCGAACTTACAATCTAGCTGAGCACAAATGCCCTTGCACAGACACTGGAAACTGTAGCAAAGGTTTATCACTTGTAACATACATTGTGATAACAGAATATCATAGTGGTCAGGTGTTTCAATAATTCATTCAGTTCATAATTAGACTAGCTCAGATACAAAAGACAGAGAGGCAGCATTAATTAATAGTTAATTTGCCTACCTTTTAATCTAGCTGGCAGCCTGCAATCATTGACAGAGGAAGATTTTCTTGTCTGCTTGTTAAATAATGCTTTTGAAAAAGATCTTGCAAATGGAAAACATCTACTCACTTAGGTTATCTAACGGGCAGTAGTTAATGCTGATGGCCATATTTTTAGAAATACGTTATTCTGAAAGCAATGTACAGTAATTGAATTGTTTTTCAACCCCAGCTCATTTGGTAAGGGCTTTAAGCACACTCCAGATCAACATTGGTTGACTCTGCAACATCAAAATAAGATTTCTGAATTTTAATGTGGATTTATGTATGCTCCTAAAGAGTCTGATGCACAAAAGCTAATCAGTGTGTAAAGCTTTGTAAAGCTTTGCAGACCTAAGCATGGCACATGGCACCTGGCAGTAGCAAGAGTCCTGCCAAAAATAATAGGCACAACTTAATAAACATACTCCTCTGTGTCACATAATATAATCTCCAGATACTGTTTTCTCCATGTATGCATAGTTTACCAGTGAACAGGATATATTAGCTTCCAAGATCTTGTAAGGAAAACTTACCTTCCTCAGGGCGTCTTGTCCTTCCACAATGGTGGCGCCTCATCCCTCACTGCTGTCCCTCCCAGATTAGTTGCCAGCGCAAAAACGCCAGCACAGAAATGCCAGCGCCAGATTGGACGCTAGTGCCAAGTCGCCAGCGCAGAAATGCCAGCGTGATGACATCACCACGGATGTTTTTGGCGCCAAACGGAGGCCTATTTAAAGCACCAGAGAATCAGACTTTGTCCTACAATAGGTTCAACTTTTTTCAGCCTAACTTACTATGTGTGCGCTCCTGGGTGAGACTTGTTTCTATCGATATTCGTGTTTGACCTTTGCCTGAGTACTGGTTCTTGAATCTTCGCTGCCTGCATTGACCTAATTGCCTGGACTTGACTATTCTTCTGCCTCATCCTTGTCTGTACCTAGAACGGTGTTGGACTGGTGCTTCCTCCTTGGTCTGCTACTCCTGGCTGAGCTTTCAAGCCTCTTATAAATCTACCACAAACACAATAAAATACTACCAAAATCTTTCCCATAATTCTCGTACTAATTGAGTAAAACTTGAAACATCAGTTGCAGCAGGTTCAATGAACCTCTGTGAACCTTTTAGTAAAGATAGAAATAGATGGTTGCAGGGCATATGAAAGGTAAACAAAACCATAGTACATGTTACAAATACTGTTCAAACAATCACATTAAAGTAGTTTATTTAAGCAAGGGATCAGTTATGAACATTCATACTTTGTGTCCTTAAGTGTAATACTGTATATTTTATTGACCTCTAGACTTTGGCTATGTATCCAGTATTGTTGCAAGTGCAAGAATTTCTGTTCCACTCACTCTGTATTGGAAATCTTCATAGAATTAATTGAAGAACTAGGATAAACTGTCAAAGTCATCACACAAGGGGCGGATTTATTAGTTGTAAATTTGAATTTTCAAGTTGGATTTTGGGTCAAATCTCACAAATTCGAATTGGGAATAATCCAAACTCTATTAGAATTCGAGATTTATCATACCTTGACCTTGGGAACAACTCGAATTCGATAGTACGACACCTAAATTCTATCGAGTTCATGTAGAAGTCAATGGCAGAATCCAGTGATCCATTTGAAGATGTTTTCCTCAAATTTTGTTCAGGGAAAAAACTCGATTCGAATTTTTTCTTAAATAAGAGTTTGAGTTCATTCGAGGCAAAAAAAACCCTCAACCTTTGATAAATCTGATGCTATCTTCAACAAGTAATGATTTTGCTGTAGTAAAGCTGATATAAAAAAAAAACATAAGAAGTTTGTGACAAGTGAAAAAAAAAACCCCACAAGAATGATTAAACAGACCAATACTGGTTCAGTTACCGTTTTTACCATGTTATTGCCTTGTAGCAGTATGAAGAATACTTTTGAAATAGTTTTCTGTTATTATCATAAAGGAAATTTACATAATGCCCTCACTTCTGTCAGGGAAGAGGTCAAGTGAGCAATATATTTTAAGAACCTGCTAGTTAATACATGAACAAAAACCAACAGGCAACAAATTATTGGTCAAGAGCAAAGAAGATTAACTGAAGAACTGTGTCCAGCACACTGACTTGGGAAACATAAGCTTAAAGGGATACTGTCACGGGAAAAAA
>CM044442.1:48325083-48338199 GCA_024363595.1 Xenopus borealis | reverse complement strand
TGGGCAAACTAATATACCACGCACTCCTACACTGGGGACACATAGGACACTACCTACCTAAATCACTATTAGGTACTTAACTGTTGCTCCAACACAGTCCAATCAAATATTAAAGTCCCAATCCACCGGAAGGGGTTAATAACCACACAGTTCAAGTGAAATGTCTCTTCCCCAGAGCTCTTAGTACCTCTTCCTTCGGAATTTAGCAGCAGCTTCCACTTAGCAGGTAAATACAAAAGATCTGTCTTCACTTTGGGGCCCCACGCTTGCATCCTTGCCATTATCCTCCATTGGGTGGATCACACACCAGGGTGCTCTCAGAGGCAGTCACTTTGGGGATTACATGCAGCTCTACAGCAGGATCAATCTCACCAGTGGCACCTTTCTCCTACTGAGTTTCTAGCAGCTTGGCTTGGCAGGGGACAGGATGGTCTCAATCTGTACCTCCACAGATTCCACAGAGTTAACAGCTTCTCTGTACTTGATAGTCTTACAACTACTTGTGCTGGCTCTCCTCAGCTCTCCTGAAGACACTGTAGATTGGCTCCAAAGTCATGCACACTCTCCCAAGGATGCACTGGGGTGCCCAGCCAATCGGATTGCTCTCCAGCCTGTAACTGGGCTGGATGATGTCACAGGCAGAAAAACAGAGGAAGGATTCATCTTGTCCCCTACACCTACATGTAGGATAGCTGAACCCTGATGAATCTGACCCTACTGACCCCCTGTGACTGCAAGGAGAATATTAAAATCTGAGCTTCACTGCCAGGGACAATCTCCTAAAATCATATCCTTTGATCATGTTCTATGTACTCCGTTATTGAATAAATTAAATCTGACAATATATGTATTGCTGTTTTTAGTTTCTAGTTTTTTTATATTGTGGTAAAGGAAAGAGATGGAATATGTTTTGGGAATAGCAGAAATGTTTGTGGTAAACTTACAGTAGTATATTAACTTATTTTAGAGAGCCTGTACACCACTTTTTTTCTCTGGTTTTGGTAGGATCCCCCTTACTGCAATATGATGATAGTTCTTTTTAAATGGGGGGAAGGCACTCCGAATTGACATAATAAAAGTCAGAGCCACTGAGGAATACTGGTAAAAAGTGAATGTATTAACAAACGTGAATAAATGAAGTATTTAACATTTCTATTCACTGATAAAATAAAATATGCTAAAATAGATTCAGCATGAGATCACTTGGCTTAGGTCTATTTTTTTTACCATAACAGAGGCCAAGAAAAGTAAGAGAAAGGGAACACCTTTCTGTGCTGTAAATATCTAGAGGTACATGTGAAGGGAATCAGCAAGTAGTGAGAAATGTGTTCACATTTGGGCTCATAATCATCCTGTGAAGCTTATGGTACATTTGGACTTAGTGCACTTAAAAAAACAGTAACATCCAATCCTTTTTTTTAATCAAACCTTTTGACTACTGGAAAAAAATCAACTGACAAAAAACAAGAAATTAGAATACACAGACAGAGGGGCCAATTACTAACACGTTATACAAACATGTTACAAACGTTATTTATATTATGTTACTGCAATTTCAAGCCTGTTAATCAATTTACTCCTTTAGATTTAGCTGGCTAGAAAACTTGTCAATCAAATTAAAAGTCTATATTTTTAGACAATATTGCTGTTCTCAAAAGGAACAATGGAATCTGTAGTTACTGAGATAGCCACTAGCAGGCCAGAGCAGTAGAGTTTTGCCCATAAAGCTCCATTTGATCATACATTATAAAGATCTACAGAAACTATGACATAGTGGAATAATACATACCTTAATTAACAATGTTAGAATTGCATGATGAGTTCTTTGACTATATAAAGCCAAACAAGGTCCCAGGCTTTATACAGGTTTCAAAACATTGAGTTCATAGACATTCATGCAATGCCCACTCAGTGTGTTATTCTGCACAAGTATATATAAAATATACAGTATATCACCTTACATTTCTGAAGCTAAAAATACTGTATACGTCTTGATTGAAACTCAGTCACTCCTGAAATAGAACTGCCTCTGACTAATATTTTTTCAGTTAGAAAAAATTTTCTTTTTCTGCTCACAGAGGTGACTGGCTCAGTATCAGTGCATAGCTACAGACCCATTGGTTGCAGGGGTCAGTGTAGTGGAGTGTAGAAAGCCCAGTAAGGCCCTATATAATGAGCAATTTCAATATATCTTGGTAGAATCAGTCAACTAGTCAATGTTTTTGTTCACTAAATTTTGCTGTGAGACACAGTAACATCCAGTTATGCCACTGCTCAGCATAACACATTTTTGCACACCGCAATTTTGTGTCATTGACCTGTATAAAAGCATTCTGTATTTTTCATCCTGATTCTATATAGTCACATAATTCTATTGCCTTCTACTTATCAGTTACAGTAATTCACTTTCAGTAATCATGGGACCCTTTCCTACTAAGATAACAGTGCCCACCCATCCAGGGGACCCCAATTATTATACTACCAGATACCTAGACCCCCTGGACAGTGGGCTCTGCCAAGAAGTAGAATGGAACCCAAATAAGAACAAAATACTTGTCACACACACACATGGCAGAGCTGTCAACCCTCTTATTTTTTAGGGCGTTATCTGTTTTTGGCTCCTCACCTGGTCACATTCTCATGATTTTGAGTGCATTTGTGCATAATATCACTTCTGGAAATTGGCAAACTGTGAAAAATTTCAGGTTCCCCCAGGTTGACAGCTGACACATGGATAGGCCTTTGATCCAACAAACCCTTTTTACTCCCAATGCAGGTCCCATCCCCTTTGAAACCAGTGAATCACATCTTTATGTCTCTCTGGGGCCCTCTCTATCACAGGTCCCCTGATTGGAATACTTCCTGTACCCCACTGTTGGTAGTCTTCATAGTTAGGGATATAACCAGTTATAGGATATTGTAACAAAAGTAATTTTACCCATTTATACAATGGCAAGCTATGCTGTTCAAGGTTTTTTGGTAACATCGTCACTGGGCTGTGCTTTTATAATTATCCTGCTAGTGACTAGTGATAGCCTATTTTGCTTCTCTGAAAAATGTGCAAAACCACAAAAAATGTTACCAGTTGCATTGGAGTCAATGGGAAGGTATTATTTTTGTGTTTTCAGCAAAAAACATTATCTGGAAAACACGTTTTCATCCCTACTTCTGAGACCAGAAATAATAATAATACACAATACAATGTAGTACACTTTCATTTAACTTTCTAGCTTTCTTGATATATGTGCTAAGTTGTTAGAAAGCTCTGGACAAGAAACACCCTTTTTTACCTTAGCTATGATTATATACTTTCAGTTGATACCTTTGACATATACTGGTTAAGTGTTATATTATTTTAATCTTTTCCAATATAAACAGTACAAAGTTTCCTTAACTTAAAAAAAACATGCAGAATGTGTGTGAAATTGCCTCTGAGTGTGCTTCTACCTGAGCCAGGCACTGCCATGGGACACTGGATGATAGCATTCTTTCCCTTCAGAAAGTACAGAGTGATGTCATTACTTCTGGCAAGGAACTTCTTATCATATCTGCCCATTTATGGGAAGAGTGAAGTGTGAGACATTAAACATTGATAAGAAATAATTAGCCTTTTCATGGCTTCTGTTTTATGATTAGGGCCTACATTATGAACCTCATTAAAACAAGGTGTTTTAAGGCATCATGTACTGTAAATATTGTGTATATGTACCATCCCAAATGTTTAAAATGTAAAATGATGTATACTTTTAAAATGTCTGTTCAACTGGCATTTCACATAATTATTTCTTTCTTTCGCTCTTTCCTGATCTTTCTCACAAAAGATCCGGTTTATTCTCTTATATAGCGGACACAACTTAGTTAACTTAATTAATCCTGCACTGGATAATTAGCTGATTAATTAAACTGGGTTGACTTATGTATGCCCTATTTAGTAAAATATTGTTTTGTTTAAAGGAAAAGTAACACCAAAAAATGAAAGTGTTTTAAAGTAAAGAAAATATCATGTAGTGTTGCCCTACGCTGTTAAAACCGATCTGTTTGCTTCAGAAACACTACTATAGTTCATATAAACAAGCTGCTGAGTAGCAATGGCGGAAATTTAAAAAAGGCTATATGGCACAGGATAAGTAATGGATAACAGATAACATTATGCTCTACATTGCTTATCTGCTATCTGCTGTGTAACTTGAGCCATTTCTCATTTGAATGGCTGCCCCCATTGCTACACAGCAGCTTATTTTTATAAACAATAGTTGTGCTTCTGAAGCAAACACTGCAGTTTTACCAGTGCAGGGCAACACTGCATTATATTTTTATTGCTTTAAAACAATTTAGTTTTTTGATGTTACTGGCCCTTTAAGGTGGTCATGCTGCAGATGGTCTTTACGAAGTAACATTGGGCAGCAAAGCATGAAGAAAAATAATAAAGCATTCTACTATCCCAACTGATTCACAAATCGAAATATCTCCTGTTTACCAGTATTGTTTTGGACATGATACTTACCACTAGTTAAATAAAAACTGATCCAAATAATGAAAATGCACTTTTGCATAATGAAATGCTTTTCTAAGCACTTCTTCAATACATAATATGCACAATTAATATTTATCTGTCTGTCTTTTGCTCTGGAAAACTTTAATTTGACCTGACTATATGAATCACTCAAACAATGAGGTCAGGTTCTTCCAATATTTGAAGAAGAAAACATGGAAACTGGATTTTTGGGTTCATCCCAGTGTATCATTGCACATGTGCAGACAGCACAACTTCCTCATTTTCATCTCCCTAACCTGTTAGCCAGTCACTGAATAGAAGGGGGACCACATGGGACATAACTGTTCAGTTAGTTTGTTTTTGACTACAGCCTCACTGTGCTAAATGCAGGCCAAGAATCAGCATCTTTGTTCAAACCAGTGTTCTTCTCTGCCTGGTGCATATATTAAACAGTAATAAACCATTGACCTTGTGTAAAATATAGGTTCATATATTTAAGAATGCTTAATACCATATCACTGGTAGTAGTAACATGTGTTTTCTTTTATTTTTAAGATGTAATAGTCTTTTAAGCCATTCATTCAGCAATTTATTTTGAGCCTTAATCACATATAGTAATGGTTACATTTTACTTTAACTTTGTTTTCCTGGTATTGGATTAATATCCCAAGCGTAAATGTATTTAAAGTTATAAAGTAGACCTCACCCGGCCAGATACGTTGCTTCTCTGCTCCTGCAGCTGCTCTCGCGTGATGTCGGCACTTCCAAGCTGGCTGATCCGTTCGTTCTGCATGTACCCGCTAACAAGCGCACATCGGAATCACAGAGGGAACGTAGTATTGTAAAGTTATTGCGGCTTTATTGATATACACACCAACATCATTGAGACAGTGGGACGGTGAGAGTGCTATGCGTTTCGTGCCCTTTGCTCTCCTGGTACTTCGTCAGGTCATGTGACAATCACATGTAAGTGTTCAATTAAATAGACTAAGGTGAAAATTAATTAATTAATTGAATGTGAGCATTATCTTCAATTATGTAGATATAGTGCAATATATGAAATATTATAGTTAACATAACAATTACATTCATTCTGTTATACATAAACATTAATTTGTGTCGGTCTTTTCCAACTCATTGCTTGATAATACGTGCTGTTCAATGCATTATTCATTTATCAGTATTAGTGACAGTAATTGAAATGAACTTATGTTGTATAGTGTAGGGTGAGGTCAATAAAATATGTGGTTAGAAAATACAAATACATTAAAGGAATCCAAAACTCAGTACTTTAAAAACCAAACTCATCGACCTTTATATAATCCTCTATTGGTTATAGTTCAATATGCTCTATACACTACACATCTTGTGTGAGTTGTAGTTCCACCCAATATGTGTTGTAGTTCCTAAACAATAAAATTCTTCAATTGCACTCCCACATATAGCTTAATAAAACATTATTTTTCCTTTCTTTTTCTTATCTCTCATAATTTAAGATAATGAATTTACTCCTTCAGACTTATTTTTATAGAATATTTATATAGCATAACAATACGTTTTAATATCTAAGTCTGATATGTATTAACCTTGTACATAGTAGCTCATCCACGGTTTTATTCGTTATAATAGATCACTTTTTTCTGTCACTAGGAAACAACTGTTTCCTTGATATTTATGTCCATCCTCAATGAATTCTAATTCAAGAGCTATTCACTTGTGTGTCTTATTCCGTAACTGACTTTACATCACATTCTTTATTTAGTCCCCAAGGGGTTACTGTTTCCAATTGTAGTATCCATTTTATCTCTCTTTTGGATAACAATCTATCAATATCTCCTTTCCTTTTTCCCAGTTTCAATGTTTCAATGGCCTGAAAGGAAACAAAGTTGTCATTTGCATCATGTGCCTCTATTATGTGTGCAGATATAGCAGAGGATTTATCATTTCTATTTATACATGCCAAATGTTCTAGAACTCGATCTTTCAATCTCCTGCTCGTTTTTCCTACATATTGCATTCCACATCTGCATGTGGCTAGATAAATAACATTAGTGGTACGGCAATTCACATAGGTATGGTTATCAAAGATCTTCCCTGTTACTGTACTCTGTATTCTCTTCGAGGTTTTTATGTACTTACAACACTTGCAGATGTTAGCACCGCATCTGTATGTTCCTACTACTGCCAGCCAGGTCTTTTCGGGTTTTTTGTCTCTTAACATACTAGGTGACAGCTTGTCCCGTAAATTGTATCCACGTTTGTATACAAACTGTGGACGTGGTATATCCAGCTGTGATAATACGGGATCTGATCCCAGAATTCCCCAATGTTTATGTATTATCTTTTGTATCTCTTTAGATTCTAAACTATATTCCATAATGAACCTGAGTTGTCTATTTTGTCGTGTACTATTTCTGGTATCTCCTTGTCGTTTAGGTTGTGTTAATAGCTCTATCCTGTCACTCAGTACCGTTACGACGTAGTCTTAAAAACTCTCCTATCGGTATGCCTCTCAGTAGTGGTTCGGGGTGGCTACTAGATCTGTGTAAGAGAGAATTCCTACTTATAGATTTTCTGTAGATGTCTGTATGTATTGTTCCATTATCTATAAAAAATTGTATGTCCAAGAATTCAATTGTTTCTCGTTCCATCTTATAAGTAAATAGTATATTGTACTCGTTAGCATTACAGACATCCACAAAAGATTTCAATTGTTCATGTGTGCCACCCCAGACCATTATTAGGTCATCTATATAGCGATAGTATTTAATGACTTGTGAGTATAGTGGTATTTTCTGTATGTACATAGTCTCCAACCATCCCATAAACAAATTAGCATAAGAGGGTGCAAATCGTGCGCCCATTGCAGTTCCACATTGTTGTAGATAAAAGACTCCATTAAACATAAAGTAATTATGGCTCAGTAAATACTCCACTGCTTCCAGAATAAATATGTTTTGTTCTTGGTTATATAATTCCATTTTATTTAGCCAGTAGTGTAATGCCATGAGTCCATCTCTATGTTTAATGGAGGTATAGAGGGCTGTAACATCCATTGTGACCCAATGATAGTCTTCTGACCATCCCATATTGCTAAATTTGTTTATGGTATCCCCACTGTCTCTGAGGTTTGTCCACATATTCACCAAATCTCTCATTCAATGAACCTATCCCTGCAACTATAGGTCTGCCTTTCGGTAAAGTCGGGTTCTTATGTACCTTGGGGAAAGTATGGAAAATTGGTATTTTTGGATGTTCCACCCAGATGTATTCAATCTCATTATCATTTAATATTCCCATATTCTTACCATATGTTAATATATTACGTAACGTATTCTGGAAGCGTGATGTCGGGTCTATGTCTAATCTCAGATAACCCACATGGTTCAATTGTTGTAATATATCAGCCTCATAGTATTCTCTATCTAATACAACAATCGAACCACCTTTGTCCGAACTCCTTATGACCACTTCTTGATCTGTCATCAGTGACTCGAGGGCCTCGCGTTCCACTCTAGTTAAATTGTTCACAAATTTTTTACTTTGTTTGCCTTCTATAGTTTTTGCGAGTGTCCTCAGGTCTCCGATCACAAGATCATAGAACCTGTCTACAAATGGGCCTCTAAATCCTAATGGGTTAAATTTAGATTTTGTCTTCATATCTGTGTGTATAATAGGTTTATCTACACCGTCATATGTTTGTATATCTCCATGTTCAGAATCATCATTCATAGAATCAATTACTGCCAGTACATCTTGTGTCAAAAAATTCTCAGTCTGAGGTTCAGTAACATTATCATTATCACTATTGCCACGAGATCCAAAAAACCTTTTTAAAGCTAAAAGTATTGCGAGTCTATTCACATCAATTATAGTATCCACAATAGAAAAATGCTTAGTAGGGCAAAATGTTAACCCCTTATTCAGTAAATTCTTCTCATTCGTTGTTAATATATGTTTAGAGAGATTAATTACCAAGTCTTGTTCATCAGTCACTTCACACTTTATTTGTTCCTCTGACTTCCTCTGGTCTTTGTCCGTTTGGTTCTGTTGTCTTTTCTTGTGTCTTTTTGCTCCTCCTCTGGTGCCCCTCTGTCGTTTCCTGGTTTTTTCTTTCTTGAGTCGCGGTCCTTGATTTTCTCCTCTTCTTTCTCTTGACTCATATCCAGATCGCTTGCCGATGTCACTAAAAAAGAGACCCCAGGAGAGGAGGTTTCTGATCCCACACCTGGCATTTCATTACTCATCTTATTGGTATGATAACGATATTTGCCTTTTCTCAAGGCGGGTTTCATTCTCTCCCATTTGCCACTGTGTGCATTCAGTTTCATTCCCCATGTAAAGACTCTCTCTTGTTCATAGTCAGACTTGTCTCTTAGAAATTTTCTCTGTTTGACTTCCATAATTTTGTTTTCGAATGCCTCCAAATCCATGTCAATTCTTTTAGTGAATTTTTTGAAATCTATGTTATCTCTATACTCTTCCAATGCTATACGAATCTGAGTAATTTCATTATCAAGTCTCTTTTGTTCAGATTCGTATTTCTTAATTAGTATGTGCATCAATTTAAGAGAGCATTCAGTTAGTGTTTCATACCATTCATCCATTAATATTAATAACCCACAATGCTGGGGACCTGAGGTTTTCTGGATAAGGGATCTTTATATAATGTAGATCACCATAAGTTTGCCAAGAATCATCAAACATTAAATAAACCCAAGCAGTAAAGGAACAGTAACACCAAAAAATGAAAGTGTTTTAAAGTAAAGAAAATATATTGTAGTGTTGCCCAGCGCTGTTAAAACTGATCTGTTTGCTTCAGAAACACTACTATAGTTCATATAAACAAGCTGCTTACTATCAATGGTGGAAATTGAAAAATGGCTATATGGCACAGGATAAATAATGGATAACAGATACAGAGCTTCTACAGAGCTTATCTGCTATCTGCTGTGTAACTTGAGCCTTTCCTCCTTTGAATGGCTGCCCCCATGGCTACACATGGCTACAACGGCTTATTTATATAAACAAAAGTAGTGTTTCTGAAGCAAACACAACAGTTTTACCAGTGCAGGGCAACACTGCATTATATTTGTATTACATTAAAACAATTTCATTTTTCGATGTTACTGGTCCTTTAAATAAACTCAATTGGATTGTTTTATTGACAATATGGATTAATGCAGCACAGTTACCATTTAATACAAACCACAGTTTTATTACAGTGAAAAAACAAATAATTTAAAAAATATAGCGTTATTTGCTAAGAATAGAGTAATGACTTTCCCGTAATTCAAAGAGTTCTGATAGCTTTCAGATTCAATTATTGGCTCAGTGGAGATTACAGTTTATGGAAAGTATATTACAAGTATATTACAAAATTCAATACATCAAAGATCTTAAACTGAAAACATTAAAGTAACCCAAAAGGAATGTTTTGCCTCCAAAAAGATGCATTGTACCTTAGGGTTTTTGTTTTTTTTATTGTAAACTTTACAAGAGACTGTTTTATTATTGCAGAGAAAAAGAAAATAATTCTTAAAAACTATTTAATCAAAATAGAGTCTATTGGAGATGGCCTTCCCCTAATTTAGAGTTTTCAGATAAACATAATGGGTTTCAGGATAAAAGATCCTATACCTGTACCTTACTAAAGCTTCTTTTTAATGGTTTGTATTACAGCCACTACCTTCTTCTGTTCTGTACATTAAATGAAAAACAAACCGTTCTTTCCATTCATTAGCATGTGTACATGTCAAAGTAAGATCAGCTGGAAGTTTCATTCCTGCTAATGAAAAAGGCAGATAGATGATGGTAGCTGTGTGCATGCCTCAATGAACACTTTCCAGGTTCTGTTTCAGAAATAAAATCTCTGCTTGGAGCTCCTGAAGATAAGATCTGAGATTGGTGAATAAGCCTTAAAGCAAGGTGGATCTTTCACATAAAGAAATCTCTGGTGTTGTAGCAGCTGCAGCTGCAGCAGCAGTGGTGTTGCAGTTTGGCATGCTAATTTGAAAGCAGGTGATTTTGCCGAGTTATGTATTCCAGACATCACCTGGCAATAAGATTCTACTGGTTTTCTGGGTGGGAAAGTCCTACTCATGAAAACCCTCAATTGATTCCCATTTGCTTAGAACTGCGCTTACAAAATTGTATAAATACATTCTAGTTTTTTTCTTGTGAGTACTTTTTACATACATTGTGACATTTAGTAGCCCTTTCTATGTACTGCATAATGATTGCCGGAATGGCTCATTTCTTTGTTTTCAAAATCTTGTGTATGTGTAAAGACACTTTAATCCGGTTTCTGCTAATGATTTCCTGTTCCCAGGCTAACAATGATAATGAAGAAGTTATGTGAATGCGTGGAACACACACATTGAAGTATAAAATGGCTACTGGTCAGTGTAACACCAATCTTGAAGGCAATAGTTGTGACAAATCCATAATTCAATTAAAGAGGAGTGAGAAGGCAAAGAAATTGTTTCAAACTGAAATAAAAGATATAGCAATGTCTGATCCCGATCCTGATGGAAAGGATAATGAGATGGTGAATTTGTTCAAGAGTTTGCAGAAACTGTCGTTAAAAGAACTCAAGTGTGGTGGGAGATCTCCACTCTTGAAAACTACCTAGAAGTAGAGAGAGTCCCACGAGGCCTGTGCCTTAAAAAATTTCCAGCATTTGAATTACAAGACACCGACTTGATGCATGAATGGTATATGACCTTGTCTGAATGCTCTTTCAATCTAATGGGGATCTTGATAAGAAAATATAAGAAAGAACAGTGCAGACTAACTGAAGAAATAGAAGGACTCAAAATCCAGCTAAAAAAATTTGAAATGCATCCGGAATATAAACAGAGAGAGAAAAAGATCACAAATGAAATTGAAAAATCAGAAAGTATGATTATGGAGAACAAGCAAAGAAAATTTCTACGTGACAAAGTGGATTATGAAAATGAAAAAGTTTACTCATGGGGTATGGAATTGAACACTGAACGGGGGAGATGGGAGAGAATTAAACCAATCTTGAAACAGAGAAAGTGGGGAAAACACACTAAAAGAAGCTCAACCCCCACTACAGATATTGATACAGCACATGGAGTAACTTTTTTAGAAACAACAGACAGCGAAGCAGATGCAGAACAAGAGGAGGAGGAAGAGGAAGCAGACACTTTGGAATTAGGAAAGAGGGAGAATCCAAAGACTATGAAATCTTCAAAAGGAAAAAGAAATGTAGGAGGAAGAAACAAAGAAGAAGAAGCCACAGTTCGAGAAGACAGAGAGAGCATGAGAAGGAGGAATACACCACGGAAACAGAAACGAGCAGTTTAGAACAAGGATTAAAGGAAAATGACTTGGTTATTAACATTTCATCATATGATTTGACAGAATTTGAGAGGAGTGTATTGAACAAAGGCCTCAACTACTGTCCAACAAGTCATTTTTCTCTCTTCAATACCACTGTAGATCTAAATAGATTTATGCGATCCCTAACGTTGAAAAGATTTTTTGATATAAATAGAAATACACAGAGCAATTCAATTAACCCAGAGATTTTTAATGAGGAAAGTCACATTGATATAGATATGAGTGAAAACTTTACCACACAGGAAGTTTTACAGGTATTACAACAAATGGATATAGAGGACTATGTACCAGTAGAAGACCAATCATCCATTGCTAATGAAAGGGAGATAATACACACTGATTTGAAATCAAAATCTAAATTCTACCCACTAGGACAAAGTGGCCCATATCTCGATAGATTTTATACCCTTGTATGTGAGGATTTTAAGAAGCTAACGGAGAAGAAAAGGAAAAAGGGAGAGATGTCAACTAATATGAATAACTTAACTAAAAAGGAGTTTGAGGCTTTAAAAACCCTTAAGGAAAATGAAAGTATAGTAATAAGAAAATCTGATAAAGGAGGATCTATAGTGGTATTGGATAGAGAATATTATGAAAGGGATATTATGTCTCAATTGAATGATGAAAAACAATATCATGTGTTGAGGAGTGATCCAACCAAAAAGTTTCAGGTAAAACTACGAAAAATATTAGAATATGGTAGAGCTATTGGAGTATTGAATTCACAAGAATTTGATTATATATGGAATGAAAAACCAAGAATTCCAATCTTTCATACATTGCCAAAAATTCATAAAAGTGTACTAAGGGGAGGCCAATAATTGCAGGTAATGGTTCACTTAATGAAAAGTTGGGTGGATATGTGGATAAATTATTACAACCCATAGTTCAAAATCTACCTTCATATATAAAGGATAGTGGTGATGCTATTATTAAAATAAAGGATGTGGAATGGGAACCAGACTATTTATGGGTAACCCTTGATGTCACTGCACTTTACTCATCTATAGAACATCATTTAGGAATAAGGGCTTTGAAATTTTGGTTGGATCACTCTAAACTGTATTCTGATGAGCAGAATGATTTTGTCTTAGAATCAGTGGAATATTTGTTAAATCATAATTATTTTATGTATAATGACTGTTATTTTCTCCAAAGATGTGGAACAGCCATGGGGGCGCAATTTGCACCCACTTATGCTAATTTATTCATGGGATGGATGGAGAGGTTCCACATCTTTGGAGATGGAC
>CM044442.1:48311175-48322598 GCA_024363595.1 Xenopus borealis | reverse complement strand
ATCTGCAGTGGATTCTTAGACACAGTCTCTCATCATTTTAAGAGCCAAGCTCAGGCTCCTTTACCACTGGCAAATGTGTCATTGTCAATTTCTTCGTCTCATTTAGGATAATCATCCAAAAGCTAATTGTTCCAATACTTCCTGTTAATTTATTAATCATTAATTTCTATATGAAGAAGGTATCAGATGGCATTGGAAAAACACAGATGTGCCCATTTGGATGTTAGATGTCAAGTTTTAAGATATATGGAAAGAAATCAGCATGAAAGAGAAGGGACTTATATTTGTACCTGTATGAAAAATTTACTGGAAATAAAATACTCAGATCTTATTTGGAGCTTCATACCTTAAAGTGATACTGATACTAAAAAAAAAATATTTTTCAAATATGAATGCACATTATGGGGCCGATTTACAAAATTCACATGTATAGATCGAATTCGATCGAATAACGATCGTAGGATTAATTCGATTGGTCGAATATGCAAATTTGGCTTATTCAATCATCGAATAGCGAACGATCGAATGATCGAATAGATTCAAATGATCAAATATTCGATCATTCGATCATCAAACGATTTAAAATTTTAAAATTATTCGACTGCCTACTTCGCCAGAATGAACATACCAAATTGTAATAGAAACATATGGGAGCCCTCCCATAGTCTTGATCAAATAGGATCGAATGCTAATCGAATATCGAGGAAAAACTAATATTTTTTGAGTGAATTTAGTAAATCTGCCCCTAAAAGTTACCTATAGGACATGTCATCAGTTTTTGCTGAAAAGTTTATTTTTCTAAGTTATTGTTAGCTGAAGTTTCTAAACCTGACTGTTTTGCCAACCTGACTGTGCCATCTCAGCCTGCCAGTTAAAGTTTCCAATACTGACTGCACACAATATGGCAGCCCCCTCATAAAGGAATATGGGGCATCAGACAGGTAATGTAAAAAGAGCTGTGCAAATACTTTATGGCAAAGTTATAAGTAGCTTTCAAAGGCAATATTATGATAGATGTAAAAAAAGAGTTTAACTTCTGGTGTCAATATCTCTTTAAGTCTACTAGAAAATCATGTAAATATTAAATAAACCCAGTAGGCTGGTTTTGCTTCCATTTAGGATGAATTATATCTTAGTTTGGATCAAGTACATGGTACGGTTGTATTATTACAGAGAAAAGTGAAATTGTTTTTAGAAATTTGGATTATTTCATTATAATGGGGTATATGGAGCTTTCTGAATAATTAATTTCTGGAAACACGATCCTATACATACAAACCTTATTCATTATGTTGATGGTCTGTTAACTGATAAAGATGTTTTTGTTGTCTTACTATGGAGTAAGGCTAAGAATACAGTTAATGATAAATTGTTACTTCTCTCAAAACAAGTGCTTAGACTGTGTATTGATGATGACGATGGTGATGAAATCCAGCCAGCCTCTCCTTTACTAAACATGCTTTATAAAGTTCCAAACATATATTAAGGAATTTGTAAATGCATACTCTCAAAACAGTCTTCCATTCTTATCAAAGATTTCTGTTGTCATTATAAAAAATGTATTTGCCACATTCTTTTCTATTGTTCCCTTGTGCTTCTGTCAGGGGGCCTATTGGCTCCCAGCAGGGAGTAGTCAGGACCTAGGAGGAAGCTTAGGGGTAAAGTCCAAGTTTGCGGTATCAAAAGGGATCAGGAATAATTGTTGACAATTCTTCTTACTTTGAATTTTTGCGCTGGGTGCGACATCATCATGCCTGCGATGGAATGCCGGAGCCACAACCCACGTGTTGGCCATGGGCATTGCCATTTTGGTAGCAGCACCGATGGAGACGGGAGCACCACTGGCTCTCCTGACAGTTTCTTCATAATACCATTTCAGTAGGTCTTTTACCCAGTGGAGTATGAGTATAGTTCAATTCTGAAAACTTTGAATTTAAAGGCTAACTATTAAAATGTATTATGTGTTATCATATTGAAATAAGAACAATTAATTAAACTCATGTACTGTTTCTGAAATAATCAACTTTATCTTCAATATCCCTCTCTCAGCATCTGTTTATCTTCATTCTGTCTTCATGCAGCAGTTGGGTGTCAGATATTCATTGACCATTTAGATCCAATATATCATGGGGGGGGGGGCTCCTTTTGCCTACAAGATGTATTAGAGCTCAATCTATTAAAATCACCAGAGATCATGTCTCTCTACATGCAGGATTTCTACAAAAGGCAGTTATTTTGTTATATTTTGCTTGTGCAGGAATCAGTTATTTGAGTGAGCTCTAATTCATCTGCTAGGAAAGAGAGCCCCCTATAAGATACATTGGATCTAACTGTCAATAATGTTCTGACACCCAACTGCTGCATGAAGAGATAGTGAAAAGAAACAGATGCTAAGAGAGGAATAGTGAACTTAAACTTGATTATTTCAGAAACCATGCAGAATATTTAATTTATTGTATTTACAAAGTTTCTGTTTTCAGTATGACGAAGCTTATATTACATTTTCATTTTCACACACCAACTTGAATGTAAATTCGAATGTGAGCTTTATCACACGTCATCCATTCGGAGAATGGAGAAGACAAAAATACAATATGTGCACAAAAATAATTTTTGAACACAACTTTTCTGGTTGCTGAATACTGAGGGTATAAAGATACATCTAATTAACTGAAAACAGAAATGCAATTTTTAGCAGTTCATACCATAGTCTATATGTAATATGCACCCTGTGTGTTTCACAACTATGCTTTCAAGAACATTGGGGCAGATTCACTAACCAGCAAATTTCGCTAGTGTCAGCTTCGCACCCATTGAAACACTTTGCCAGGCGCAAATGTGCTCACACTACACCGATTCACTAATATGTGGAGTTTTGTCCTGGGTGCCGAACACTGGCGACTTTTCGCTAGTGCCATACGCGGAGGACGAATGTTTGGCGAGGCTAAAGATGGGTCATTCATAGATTGACCTAAAGCTAATGTGAGGTTTAGTGGATGCGCTATTGGGGTGAAAATGAGTCCCCAACTACTTCTAGCGGTTCTGTGGGTTCCAAATAAGGTCATATTATATGGGTTCTCTGTCCATTTGTGTTCACAGATGTCCCCTTAATTTTAACAAAGAGGTTATATATAAGTGTAGTGTTAAAATATGTTTAGCTTAGATGTGAGTTGCAGTCTATATTTACAAAACAAGCACATTATATGCAGTGAGATGTAGTTGGTATTGTCCCCCCCCCCAGGGGGGCAATTATGCAGTTAGGATTTCTACCTGCCCAGCCTCAACGCTGGATTTTGTGCCCTTAGTCCGTGCAGTCCTAGAGTGCACTTACATGGCTGCTCGCCTGCACTCCCAAGTGCTCCGCAGAAAGTTGCTGGGCAGCATGTCGTCCCTAATGTTTTGCCGCACTAGGCCCTGGTCTTTGTGGCCTTTGTGGTCTTTGGTAAAAAATTATCTCTGATACCAATATTATTAATAGGGCAAATGTTTAAAAAATAAGAAAGCTGGTGTTTTTTACTCCCAGAAACCTATATAACATCAGATGTAGTCTATATTTAAAAACAAGCACATTCCATATTGTGAGTTGCAGTGGATACTGCCCCCCAGGTATGATGCAGTGGGTACTGAAGGCAGATATTCATGCTGTAACACTGCTACTGAAATACAACATTGTTTTTTTCCCAGCCACCTGAAAGGGGTGCTTCACCTTTAAGTCAACTTTTAGTATGTTATAGAATGACCAGTTCTAAGTAGCATTCCAATTGGCCTTCAGTTTTCCCTTTATTATATAGTTTTTGACTTATTTACTGTACCTTCTCCTTTTTACTCTTTCCAGCTTTCAAATGGGGGTGACCCCTTAAAGGGCAAGGAAAGGCAAAGAAATAAAATACCATTTTTACTTTCTTTAATGAGAAAGAAATCTATCTCCAATATACTTTCATTAAAAAATGTGTACCGTTTTATAAGAAACCTATACAGTGAAATTCTCCCTTCATTTAGTGCTGTGGATAGGAATTGTCAGACGGTCCCTAACTTCTGGCAGGGAAACAATCATACTTATGAACAGCAGGGGAGCCCCTGCCTTACTTCCCAGTGATACAGAACTCAAGCAGCTTTGTTTTTTTGATCATTTATGACGCTCCATAAGAAGCCCAGACCACACAGAGCATGTGTATGTAGTCTAGTCTTGCAAAGATGTATAACAAAGTTACAAGATGACAGCCCCCTGTGGCCAACTTTGAAAGCATAAATCATTTGTTTGATTAGGCTTGTGGTGCAATAAGTTCATGTTTATGTTTAGTATACAAAATACAGCATTTCTAGACTAATAATATTTTAGACTTTCCTTGCCCTTTAACAAATGCTCTGTAAGAACACAATTTTATTGCTATTGCTTCTTTTTATGATTCCTTTTTCTGGTTAGGACCCCCTCCTAGTTATATGATCTGGAAGCTAGCAACCAGATTTCTGAAACTGGAGAGCTGACTAAAAAGCTCAAATTATAAAAAATTTCAAAATGTTAGACTAACTAACTTAAAAGGGTTGTTCACCTTTTAAATTTTAGTATGATGTAGAAAGTGATATTCTGAGACAATCTGCAATTGGGTTTCATTTTTTATTACTTGTACTTTTCAATTATTTAGATTTTTATTCAGCAGCTCTCCAGTTTGCAAGTTCAGCAATCTGTTTGCTAGGGTCCAAATTACCCTAGTAACCATGCATTGATTTGAATAAGAGACCGGAATAAGAATAGGAAAGGCCTGGATAGAGGTATGAGTAATAAAAAAGCCTTACAGAGCATTTGTTTTTAGATGGGATCAGTGACCTCCATTTAAAAGCTGTAAAGAGTCAGAAGAAGAAGGCAAATATTTCAAAAGCCATAACAAAATAAATATTAAAGGCCAATTAAAAAGTTGCTTAGAATTGGCCATTGTATAAAATAGTAAAAGTTAATGTAAAGGTGAACCCTTTATCTAAAAATGAACAAAACTATGACAAAGTAAGAAAAAACAAGTGCAAAAACATAATAAGCACAATTTGCTTTTCATGGGGATAGAGTTAAAGGATCAGTAACATAATTTTTTTTAAATAAAAATTTATTTAGTGTAGAACGAAAAAAAAAAACAGAGACATTTTAAACTTTTAAATCACTAAGTCTTTATTAAGAAATAACTGAACGAAAATCTGCTTGCGCTCCTCTTCAGAAAAGGCGACACAGCGATGGTCCATCATGCGATGCTTGATTTCTCCTCCCTGGCTATCTCCTATAAGGAAAAGCATGGAGGAGAAATCGAGCATCACACGATGGATCACCTTTTCTGAAGAGGAGCGCAAGCAAAGTTTCAGTAAGTTAGTTTAATATGTCTCTGTGTTTTTTGTTTTTGTTCTACACTAACAAATGTTTCAATAAAAATTTTTTTACTGGTCCTTTAATTCCAGACTGGAGCAAAGCTGATAGGGATATTATATTGTAGATGCCAGTTGCAGAATTGCAATATTTCCACAATGTTAAAGATGCCAACCAGCACAGAACAAGTTAGAAACAGAGTGGGGGTCATTTATTAACACTGGGCAAATTTGCCCATGGGCAGCTGGCTTTAAAAAGCTTATCACTGATTGGTTGCTATAGGTAACTGCGCACGGGCAAATTTGCCCAGTGTTGATAAATGAGCCCCAGTGAGTTTTTTTTTTTTGTGCACGGGCAAATTTGCCCAGTGTTGATAAATGAGCCCCAGTGAGTTTTTTTTTTAAGGTACCAGGCAGGTTTGGGGAGGCATTCACTTAGTATAATTCCTCTATGCCACTGATTCTGTTGCGGTTATTATCATAACGAATTGGAGGTGCACAGTGTTAGGCTCCGCTGCATCAAGAGCTATACTTCAAATCCAATCATATATTAACAATGGCACACTCACTTCACAAATTCACCGGAACAGGTTAAAGATACTTCTCTTTATTCATGGTGAGATCTCAGCCCCACCCCCTTCATCAAGTTACCCATGGCAACCAATCAAACAGCTGCATTCATTGTTCTACTTGCAGCTGGCTTTAAAAAGCTTATCACTGATTGGTTGCTATAGGTAACTGCGCACGGGCAAATTTGCCCAGTGTTGATAAATGAGCCCCAGTGAGTTTTTTTTTAAGGTACCAGGCAGGTTTGGGGAGGCATCTGCCTATGGCTAGTGTTACTTCAGCAGTGCAAACATTTCAAAGTGAAGATGAGCTAGCTTTCTGCCTTGCGAAAATTCACTAGTGATGTTGCGCTCAGGTCAGTCAGGGAAATTTAAAGTTATCTGCCCCATTGAGGTTTAAAGGGGATACAAATCACCAGGGCAAAGGAATTGAATGAGTTTCGTGGACAGAATAAGACTGTTCAGATTATTGGATTCTAGCTGCGAAATTCATAGGCGTAGACCTGTAAAAACAAGACTCTTGAACAGTACCAGACTATTTCAGTGCATTTGTTTTAAATCTATCAACCCATAGCTTGGTTGCGCAAATGGAAAAGCAAAGGGAGAAATGGACGAAAAAGAAGGGAAACAAGCTGGGTTGATCTTAAGTTTAAGGAAGAAAGCATAACAGTGATAAATATTATATACTGCATGCTTGTTAACAAAGGTCCTCCTTGACTTCTTTTAAAATCAGACCACTAAAACCAATGTAATTTATATTCTCATCGCTTGTCAAATAGTTGATATTGTATCTAACCTATTGCTTTTCTCAAGTTAACCTTCACAAAAAGGGCTGCAATTTAGGTAATGATTTTCTTCCAGCTTTTTTAATAATTTTTTAAACAATGGCACAATGTATAAACACGATTTGATGCATCAAGCAAACTCTTGAAGTGTATGACATAAAAAGTAGTTTTACCTCAACATTATTTACAGTGGTGGTCATATTCCAACAGAATAGACCAAAGCCAGAAAAGTCCTGTTTAATGTATGAACAATGAAACACAATGTTCCACAGAGATTTATAAGGTTATGAAAGCTATGTATTCCAAAACCTCATGAAATATTATTCATTTGAAACTAACATGGTTACGGTTCAGATTCAAAACACGGGAACACAGGAATCTGGGAAGACTTTTCTTCATTCAAATAGTAATATATTGTATAACTATAAGGAAAAACTAATGGCATCACCAGGAACATCTTACAGTACACATTTAGAATCGCAAAAGACAGAAGGGCAGAGTTACGAAAATTTGGAAAGGACAATCTTGATGGATTACTGGCAATTTAATCATTATCATGCATTTTAACACTTTCCTGAATGTAAGGAATATCCAACTCCAAAAAAGCTCATGTCTCAAAAAACTATTATTTATGTTGTAATGTTAAAATTTGTGTAAAAAGTGTGCAAAGCTGCAGTTAAAGCTGTTCAGCTTTAGTGTAGTGAGTCAACTATTCTATTTGCCCAGTTTTCAGGGCCTAAGTTGCCTTTATTTATCAAATGGTGAACTCACTTTCACTCTAATAAATATGCTTCTAAAAATCCCATAGGAATAAAGAAAAAGTGGATGACTTTATTGTAGCAAACTCTAATTTCACATTTTGTCAAATCTTCCCCAATAGAATTTACTGGGTCAGTTTCCTAATTGCATTTAGAGGTTGTTTTACACATTTTTTTTATAGTGTGCGACATTGGGCTCATCACAAAAATCCTGCACTGGATGTGTCAAAGGCCTGCTATTAGCAGCCTAATGGGTTAACAGTCTTACATTTGCCACTTGTCTAGCAACCCACGGAAAACAATAGTCAGATACCATTTATTGGTCAGCAGTTTGAAAGAACATATTTTTTGGTTGCTATGGGTAATACAATGTGGGCAAAATGTTAACTTTTTATTACGTACATCACCCTGAAAAAACTCTTAAAACACTAAAAACAGAAAATTAATGTAAAATGTAAAGGTGTTCAGAGGAGCACATATAATGAAATTGCTAATTAATTATTGCTTTGTGGGACCTATACATTCTGGGCCCCCTGCACCCACATGGTCTGCTTCCTTGTTCTCTGGTTGCTGGGCAAAAACCCACGTATTAGCACAATGTGTAATGTGTATGATTGGCCCAGAGACTGATGACCACTTCCTGCCACACCTCAGTAAAGTGTAGGGCAGAGGATGGAGCTTATATTATCGATGCTTTGTTGGATTATTTTTCTACATATGCTCTGTATACTTTGTTGCGGTAGTTTTCTACAAATGCTCTGTAGAAAAAAATTGAAATATAGAAAATAAAATAAATTGCAAGAAATAAAAAGAAATTCCATAGTAATTCACAAAAACATACAGGTATAGGACAATTTATCCCTAATGCTTATGACCTGGGGTTTTCCAGTTAAGGAATGTTTCTGTAATTTGGGTCTCCCTGTATTAAGTCTACAATAATGATTACCATGTACTATTTTATTATTACAGAGAAAAAAATATTTGAATAAAATTTGAATCATTTGATTAAAATGGATGACTTTCAGAGTTTTCTGGAAAACTGTATATAAAAATTATACTTTTTTTCTCTCTTTGTCTTTTTTCACATATACATGAACAATACCCCTCATCAAGTTAAGAACATTCCTAATATAAATCTTATCCTAACAGTTCTTTTATTTCCCACACATTTCTTGCTTTCAATATTGACTTTAAGGGGCCGATTTACGATCGAAAATTCTGATTTCGGCATTTTCGATCATCGAACATCGCACAATCGAATGATTGAATACATTAGAATGAATTAGAATGATCGAATATTCGTTCATTTGATCGTTCGATCATCGAATTTTGGCAAAACCTAAACCTATTCGACAGCCCAATTTGGCAGATAGGAACTACCGAATTGCAATAGAAGCCTATGTGAAGCCTCCCATAGGCTTCTAAGGCTAAGTACTGATCGAATAGGATTCGTACGATCGAAGTCTTCGATCGTTCGAATCGTACGAATCATTCGAATGATCGAATAATTAATTTGAATGATCGAACGATCGTTATTCGATCGTTATTCGATCATCGAATGATCGACGATCGAATAAAAGGGTAGCCTAAAACTATTCGATTAACATTCGAAAATCTAATGCTAATCGAATATCGAGGGAAAACAAATATTTTTTGGGGAATAATAGTAAATTTGCCCCTAACAGTATGTTCTAATGTTCTAAAAGAATCATATGAATGAATAGTTACTATATTAATACCAGTAGTTACATATACATAGTGTTCCAGGGGAGAGCATTTCTCTAATAAAAATGCCTAATATGGCTGGTCATACCAGGCACATTTAATTAAAATGTGGAAATGACCCATAATGCAATAATGAGACTCAATCATACAAAGCAGAGAAGCGTGACTTCACAATCTTTGGCAGATCAGTACAATTGCACATCAAAGGAATATTTGCAGATATCCAATGTATGATCTAAGGGATCTAGACACACACCATTACATCCTGTAAGCAGCATACAACATGAAAATAAAATGAACTACGAGAAGTGGGTCTATCTAAATTCCCATCTTGGACTAAAGCAGTAGCTTTTCAGTTTGGAGTTCATGTTATTATCTATATAATCTACAATTACTAAATATTGTATATCAATTACAATTCATAGCTATAGAAGCTTCCAAATAAATCATCAAATTTCTGTTGGATGGATGTAGTTCTTGACTGCAATTCAGAAAACAGCTGTGAGAGGCATGAAATGTAATAAAAATAATAGAAAGAGACAACAAAAAGTCTCAAACTATCAATCTCTACAAAGTAGTTTTTACATAACATTTCCCTATAATAACATGAAACAACTGTGTCAGAAATCATCCTGTATACCTTCTATTGGTATGGGATCTCATTATCCAGAAAGCTCTGAATTATTTTCCCATAGACTCCATTTTAATCAAAGTTAAAATTTAAATTAAAAAAAATGGTTTCCTTTTGCTTTGTAGTAATCAAATAGTCCCTTATACTTGATCCTATTGATCCTATTTAGTTCCATTAATGTGTAAATAATTATTTAGTAGATGTCAGGTATGAAGCTCAAATAACGGGAAGACAGGTGTCATACCTATACTACCATAATAGTATGGGGTAATTTATTGCTTTAGGACATTTGCCTTTACACAGCACGCTGCACTTAAAGGAGATGGAAAGGTCAAATTGATAGGAGATGCAAAATGCTAGGAAACCCCCCCCCAAGGATTGTAATGACTTGCCGCAGACTGGTGCTCCGGCTAAATAAAAATAGCAACGGCCCGTGGTACTTGCAATTGAGCAATCCTCTTCCTCCACTATTTTTACTTCAAAATCCAGTGGCTGACGGATGTGCAATAGTGCGAAAAAGCCGACTTTTCACTTTACTGTGCATACATGCCCGCTTGAAGAAAGAAAGAGGATCTCTTGGGCCAGCGCAGTTTTCTGCTAACAGGAGCACCAACTCGGGGTATCAAATATGTCATTACAATCCTTGGGGGGGGGTGCCCTAACATTTGCAGCACTTGAATTAGATTATAGTTGCCCTATATATTAGCATAACAGTTCTCTCTTTGAAACACAAAATAAGCAAGACAATATCATAAAATATCATGAGCAGATAGGCTGTTCATCCCAGTGGAAAATTAAACATATAAATATTGATTCTGTTGCCATACACTCGTGCATTTTTTCCAGTGCAGTTGAGGTTGAGACCAGGCATTTCAAAGCATTTCACTGAACCTCTGAAAGGCAAAAGTTGCATGTAAATGCTAAGGAGGAAAGGCGGTAAATAGATTTTTCTCATCTAGGTGTAAACTGTCTGGATTGCTTATATAAATTTTTTCCACTTACTTCATTTCTATTTATACCAAGCTCTAGTGTCATTTTCATTCTTCAGGATGCATCAGCTAATTAGCCTATTATTCAGACCTCTGTTGCCTTTTTATCTTATCTGTAGTATGGGTGATGGAATCATGAATTTAACAACGTCAAAAATATGTGTATTTTAAATACAGTTGCAGAGATGTTACAGGGTAACACCAAGTTTCCAAGTAGGATAAGCAAGATTACTTTATTCATTTATGAGCTCTGAAAGATCTGTTGTTATTGTTTCTTATACATAATAACTTTCATGATTGTTTGAGAATAAGCTAAATCTTAAAAATTAGCAACCCACGAAATGTCATTATTTGATTCAAAATAACTATTTTCATGTTTGTTCAGCTATGAATTCATATCTAGGATGTCAGGCTAAATCCCAATGTACCACTACTTAAAAAGACCCTGCTTAAAAAAAATTGCCCCTAGGTCATATTAAAGACAAATAAAGTTATGAGGAAGTTATGATCACTGTTCCTGCCTTTTTCAACTCCTTCTTTGGGAGTGATTCAATTCAATGTGCTAAATGTGCAATAAAGAAAACACTGTTTACCTGCAATAAATAATGCACTATGGTACATAA
>CM044442.1:48270940-48288177 GCA_024363595.1 Xenopus borealis | reverse complement strand
AATATGTTTTTAAGGAATATAATCTGGGAGCCCAATGTTTTTCATTTAATAAAAATTTTATGGGGGGACCTTGGCACCATTTTTTTTAACTTGTAGGGGGGCCCTGACCGCCAATTTAAAAAAAAAAAAACTTTTATGGGGGCCTTGGTACCACAGTTTTTTTTAACTTATAAGCGGGCCCTGATCATCAATAGCTTTTTATAAATTGTGTGTGGGAGGGTTACCTTCTTTAGCGCTGATGTCTGTGTGGATTTTTAACTGTGGTGTGGAGTGGGTGGAAAAATGTTGTTCGTGGCCCTGTGATTTCTAATGGCGGCCCTGGATATGCATTTTTTAATACAATTGCATTAAGAAATCCTGGTGTTGCTGGTCTGTTTTGCTATATTATGGAATGACTTTACCTTGCACCCAGGGATGCATACAAGAAGCGGAGTATACTCTAAAGATTATATATATATATATATATATATATAATATATCTGGAAGAATTAGGAGCACTCACGGATGTAATACAGAGTGAATTTATTAAAGTTTTACAAACTCTCCCACATGTATATATAGCTAGCTGAAAGGAACCTGATTGGTTTTTCTATGCCCTGAATATGATCTGTATGTACACGTGGGGGGAGGGGCACATTTTAACAATAATATTGGCTTAGTCCTTTATAATTATCCACAAATAATTTAAATTTTATTCCAGGTGAATCTAGCATTACCATTATCATTTATCAGGCTAAATCTTAGGTCCTTCCCATTTAATTGTCCAGAAGGCTAACAGATTGCATCACAAATGTCTCATATTACTATCTATAGTAGTTTCTGTTCGGTCATTACTTTCAAAGACCTTCAACACTAGTGGCAAAAACGGTATATTACTTTAATGATGTCTGTTTCATTTTTTTCAATGACAGCTTGGAATATGACTAATTGCACGAGATGTGCAGGACTTTCTCTTGCACTACCTATGGGTGCTAACATTTTTAATAAGTATGACTATGAAGATTTTAAATAATCCGGGTCATAGTATAAATAATATAAGTAATTCCAAAAAAACTGGACTTGCTGAGTAATCATTAAACATGTTTCCCTACTCATCCAAGCAGCTTCTTCAGTGCAACTGACTGGTGTTGGAAGTCCTCAGAATATAAACTCTTCCACTAATCCAATCACAATGGCACATTGTAACTCTTCAGAGAGGTGACATCTGAAACTCACAGAGGGGTTTATTCTGTGTGGTTACTGTGATAGGATTACCAATGAGTCATGCAACTCCTAGAAACAGGTGTTACTTGTGAGTGTTGCATGAATGGATGTGTGAAGTGTTCTGAGTGCGCCAGGGTACAGAGGTGAGAACAGCATTGTAGTGGGCAGGTAGTGTCGAAGACCCCCGCCTCTGTTCAGGGATGGTTTCTCCACCTTGTTAAGCCTTGCTCAAACCTGTGGTCTTCTTAAGCCAACACTTGGACATTGCTATCTTAAAAGGAGTGTCGCCATTTTAATAAATAATTAAACAGCATAAGTCAACTGTGGCCCAGTGTGTGCCAGGCAAGGGTTGGACTGGGGGGCCCAGGGCTGCTGTCCTAGGGCCACCCTCCCTACTGCAACACCACCATGTTTTCACTGTGACCACCTGTAAAAAAGGAGGTTGTCAGAAGGAAGAATCTTGCAGCTCTGTTTCTACCCTGTCCCAGCCTAAATTCTTCATGGTTTGAATGTGGCATACTGTTTAAGATGAAGGTCTGGGGCATGTGCACCTGGACCCTATCATGGTGTGGTAATATGGGGAGTTTAAATTTAAGAATGTTCATCATCTGGTTTTTATTTTTAACTTGGATTTATAAAACATATAGTTAAACCTTATGCTGTACACTGTTTTCCTTATCTGGCAAAAAAAGTCACATGCAGCATTTAAATTTGTAAAAAATAAATCCACAGCTAAATTTGTAATTCCCAATAGATTACCCTTTTTCCTTATACTGTTTGTATCAAGTAGCCCAAATCTATTTTTGTACTGAAAAAGATTAAAATAAGTGGCTTACTGTTGAGGAGCTTGGTCAACAATCATATATATCAACTGATGCTAAATAACTTTATTTGTTTACTTATTAAAATTTGTCAAATGGAATTCAAGATTTAAAGAGCTTTTTTTTAGACAAAGGGGCATGTTTGATGCTAGATAGAAAAATATGTAGCTGCTTAAATTTCTAGATGATTGGCAGATATGCAAATAGACTGCCTATGTGGCTTGGTAGATGGATAGATTAAATGACAGATACAGAACAAAACATACCACCTGATCTTATTTACAGGTTTTGACAGCAGTTTTTATTTATGATTTGTTGTTATATCTTAAGCTTGATAACGGAAATATATTTTTTCCTCAAAATGATATTATGTTGAAACAACATGTTTAGGAAGAGTTAAGAAAGAGTAGAACCTGGTGCATCACTTGACAAAGGAATAAATAAACTTGTGTGCATGTTTATCAAACTAAGGTTCTAGTGTACAGTAGGTATATTAACTGACACCTGAAATTAAACTCTTTTTTACATATATTATAATATTGGCTTTGAAAGCTACTTCTAACTTTGCCATAAAGTATTTGCACAATGTTTTTACATTACCTGTCTGATCCCCCCTGTTACTGTATGAGGGGGCTGCCATATTTGTGCAGCTGGTGTCTGCTAGCATTAGAAACTGTAACTGACAGGCTGAGATGGGACAGTCAGGTTGGCAAAGTCAGAGAGTGTCAGAGAGTCAAATGATCAACATGACCTATAGGTAACATTTAATGTACATTCATATGTTAAAAATATTTTTTTTAGTGTCAGTGTCTCTTTAAAGAGATTCCAGAAAGTAAACCATTTCTACAACTATCATAGTATGGGCTTTGTTTGCTACTTATAATTTTGTCATAAAGTACTTTCTCAAAGCTTTTACATTACTCATCTGACTCGCTGTGTTCGTCTATGAGGGGGCTGCCATATTTGTGCATTAGAAACTTTAACTGACAGGCTGAGATGGGACAGTCAGGTTGGCAAAACATTCAGGTCTAGGAACATCAACTAAAAATTATTTACAAAAACAGACCTATCAGCAAAAAAATGATCAACATGACCTATAGGTAACATTTAATGTACATTCACATTTTAAAGAGTAGCTTTTTAGCATCAGTATCACTTTAAGAGGTGCTGGCCGATGTTTATTATTAATAATAATAATAACAATAATAATAATAATGTTTATTATCATTCCCACTCATATTTTCCCTACACTTCTTTCTTGCCAGTTTTTAGCTGCCAATGCACCCTCATATAAACCCTCCAGAAAAACAAGCTAAACCAGTGAATTAAAAAGCATTATAATCACTGCATAGATAGTATTTTATACTGTTTGCTGCTGGAAACAGACTATGATTGTGAATGCTTTTATTCTCTCCCTTTGCAGACCTCTTTAGATGATGCAAAGAAAAAGAATCCTGGGCCGTCGAGAGCCAAAAAAGGAGAAAGTTCCCTTCTCCCCAGATAAAGTTCCCTACTCCTCTAATATATAAGCTGTCAGAGGTCCAAAGTTCATCTTGCAGCAGCAACAGCAAGATTATCCTTTCTAAATTAAGACTATTTGGCCAGATATGGTTCCTGGATAACATTTCTTAAACTGTCACAGCATTATGAATAAAAGCATAACACATACTGTAAATAGAATATGAGTGTCTGTTAAATAAAGTTTCCAAAATTGACTACAAATCATCAGCCAATAACACAGCAGAAATGACCACTTTAATAAATAATAGGCAATAAAAATGTCATTTGTAAATTTACAGTTTACCACATTAATTTATTTAATTTCTCTGGCGTTATTTTTTCTGATGCAAGTCAATATCACAAGCTATAGCACTTTAGTAAAGGGGGTATTCTATAGTATTTTATGTACATCAGTACTTCTTTACTTAATAGCATCTAAAGATACTTTATACTGTATGTTTATTTACTCCTGACTTCTAAATATCAAGGCCCCCTTTTCAAGCAAATGTGCAAAATTGTTTCATAGATTCTATAAATTACATTTATTAAAATAAATTAAATATGTAAAGGGGAAGAGATTTGGTTCTGTTGACCAGGACATATTGCGATATTTCTGCTTAAACTATACATCCAAATGTAGGTCATTATAAAAATGTATTGCATTAAACATCTGCTTTATGTAATACTCTGCTTTATGTAAATAAACCATATTATTAATAATAATAATAATAATAATAGTATTTGAGCAGTTTTTCTTAAATAATTTACACGTATAACGTGTTTTATTTACTTTGATAGGCACAGCCACTACTAATGTGAATATGGAGCCGATTACTTTAGATCTTCCACTGACTTTGTTTAAGGCACAATGTTTTTGCTGTGATTTTTTTATGCTTGGGGTACTGTAGCTACTTAAAACATTCCGTGTTTTGATTTTACCTCTCTGCTTATGTCCTGTAAACATGGCATATAGAAGAAACATAAATTAGTGTGCTGTACTGTGTTAAGTCTATGATAGCTAACTCTCTAGAATTTAATATCTGTGGCAGTTAAGGGAGTACAAGAAGCTATTCTAGTTTTCATAATGACCCTCAGTTAGTACCCCAGTAATAAATAAACAAAATGCCAAGACATTTCTTTGCCTCTCACTAGTGGCAAGATTGATATGTGTAGTGCTTATTCCTTCTGCACAATAGATAGCTGCTTTAAGAACAAATGAGAAACTGCCCAAAGACCAGACAGGCAATAACTTCAATTTCCCCTTTAAACTTCTATTATTCTCAGAAAACACCCACTCAATGTTTTTGCCTCTGTAAGGATATTGAGAGGTGTTGTTCAACACTAGCTTGGGGCTGCAGGATGAACCCAGAAAGTAGATGAATTTTTGGGTTTGGGTATAGGCACCCCAAGGATCGGGGGAACTGACACCCCAAGCACATCATATAGTGAGAGACAGTGGGTTGAGGCACCACAAGCACGTAATAAACAGTTAATGGTTGTGGGTACTTACATTCCAGGCAGGGTCGACTGGGCCATTTTTTTCCAGGTTGCCCAGGCACACATGGGTCCCCGCCAGCCCAGACACGCTCCCTGATCGTCTCGCCCCCACTGAGGCCCATTGTGGTGGTGTTCACGCATGCATGGCATGCGCTGACATTCGCGCATGCACACCGACCCCTAATTCCAGGCACATTAAACAAAATAAGAGACAGTATTTAATGAATAGGGAAAGTGTACTACTCTATTCCTCTTTTAATTTGCACTTTACAGGTCCCTTTACATTTTTTAGTAGTAACCTTGCATTTTGGTGCTCCACACTGGTGGGTAAAGGAGCAGAAGAGAATAAAAATAAAGCCAAAGATTAAAGAATACAGGTACCTGGGTGCTGGCCTAGACACACACAACCCAGAAACAATTAATCATGGCAGCAGACACTGCTTATATGTACTTATATCTTAACGGGGAAAAAACAGGAAGTAAAGATTTTTCTTTCGTTTTTTTTTTCCCTTCTCTTGATTCTTTATTATTAGCCAGGTTTGGGAAAGCTTAGTCTTCCCTAGCCTTAATGAAAATCGACCCATGACTGGTTGCTGCTCGTATGCCCTTTTCACATATTGTAACTGAACTCCCCTGTATCATATTTTCCACCAACATCTGACATTGCTTTTTGTATCGATAAAATATCCTTACTTAAAGTGAAAAACAAAATGTAATCTCTACTATTCTTTCAAGAAAGAGCATGCACTTACTTTCTTACTTATGCCTACTCTAATACAGGCACATTAACGTACACTTCCCTATGTGTCAGATGATGAATGTACAAATACTGCTTTACAATAGGTATTGTCAAATTTCATACTATACTTATGTGCAGCTGTGTGTGTTTTTCAACTCTAGCAAACCATCTGTTGAATGTATTTAGAAGTGCAGGGTGCAGTACTTTTACTTCATGCAACTAATTAGTTTTCTAATAAATCATAGCAGAATAACACAGAGATTTAGCTTGGACAGTAGTTTAATGATCCTTCAGTTATTCTGAAAAACTGATGTTGGATGCATATGTAAAATGATTTGAATTTCAGCAGTGGGCTGTAGCTGTAATTGAATTCCCAGAAAATTTACCTAATCCACAAACTAAGGGTTATAGATGGATTGTTGGTACTGTACAGATGCACTTTTTTTCTTTTTATTAATAAAAAACACACATTATTGCTTGCAATAACCTTAGGTCCAGACAGTAAGCACACTACAGTAAATGTACCAGTTTTATTAGAGTAAAACAATCTTTATGTCTTGACTCCACTAAAGTGACAAAAATGTAGGTTTGATTAATCTCATGGATTTCACTTTTATGGGTTGTGCACATTTATAAATGTGTAGATATTACCAACATCACTCATGCAAGCTCATATTGTACATACAAGGTCATACAAGCTCCTCTATATTTGCGCTAACATGCTGGACACAATTGTTACTTCCTGGGCTCCCTTTGTGTGTTTGCTTGTATACACAACAGCTACAGTTTACAGTTTACAGATATTGAATTCTAAATGAATTCCTTACCAAGGCTCTTTGTACCTATACTATAGCTATATATAACTCACTCCTTAACCACAGAGATGAGAGCAAAACATAACTTTGTCACAATTTGCCAAATTCGACATGGACAATCACTACATATTGTTGCACACCTTAATTAGCAGACACCCACAATTATTGCAGAATTCTGGGGGAAAATGCTGTATTGTACGTATTTTGTGTGCTTTTTTGTGTTCAAAATTGATCTTTCAGTTATCTTAAATGTGCAACCTATTGTTTCAAAAATACACTCTTGTGCATGTAACATATCTTAAATGTGCAACCTATAGCTGGTAACGATTAAAAAAAGGTCTTATAACATCATCAGGAGTACCATCCATTAGTATCATTTTACAGGTATTCCAAGTGTATCCTTCTAATACACTTGGATGATTGGATGGATTCTCCTTTAGCTTTGAACCTACATATAACACCCTTGCTGGACATTAAACATGTGCTTACTCCAGTCTACCAACACCTTACCTATCTCTAATATCTAAATAAAATTAATGTGAAGTTCTTGTTTCTGAGACAATACTCTTGGACTCCTTTACATTGATCATTAACTAGAGCAAGGTATAGTGGGAAGTGCAAAAGCGCAAGAGGAGGGTCACAAGCTAATTCCTAGCGGTAAACCATTCATTTGTAAGTTGCAGCATGATTAACCATTTAATTTACATATGGATTGCATCTACAGTTTAAATTTGGACTTGAGCCATTCTATATACAGTACATGGGCAAAAAGATCGAGGTATGCTAGAAAGGCTGTCAATTCAAAGGTATCTTCACATGTCGTGTCTCCTGTGCAGAAGGCAATTTCACAAGGGTGACAAAATATCTGTGTGTTTTGACCCTTACAAGTACAAGGATGTCCAAGTTAAAGCCAAGGAGTATTTGCTAATGTAAAAAATGTAAGCAAATAACAAAAGAAACAGAAAAAAATCCAATAGCTTTATCTTAGTATTAACATTTTTTCAGCAAAAGCATTTTGGCACAATATCATGTCACTTATCTGTAAGAAGCCAGGTACTGCTTTAAGTATTTAAGCATCTGAAATAATACAGCAATATGAAGAATAAAGAAACTATTTACATACAACAACTAAAGATTGCAATTAATGTACAAATAATTAGGGATGCACTGAATCCTAATTTGCATTTGGAAGATGTGGGAAAAGGAAAATGTGGGAAAAAACATTTATTACTTCCTTGTTTTGTGACAAAAAGGTCACATGATTTCCCTTCCCACACCTCATTTACATATGCAGATTTGGATTATTGCTGAAAAATGCCAAATCCTGGCTGAATCCCGTACCGAATCCTGGATTTGGTACATCCCTACAAATTATATAGTTATAGAATCCCTTATTCATAAACCCATTAATATTATTAACTGTAATTTGTATTAATTTTTAAAAAGCATTGTTTCTACCATCTTGATTTGGTATTTTTTGTCAGTAAGCAAAGTCCACAATTTTAAGTGTTATGTGACTCCATCTCTCTTTTTTAGGGGGGTGGTAGTATACACCTGAATATTCTTTGTTCTTTAAATTTGGCAGGTATTGTCCTGCATTGTGTGCCCTCCATTTACTGTAACAACTGATATGTTCAGCTACGTATGAATCAGGCAGGTTTGAAAATTCAGTTGCAGATAATTACTTTACAGATAATATAGGGTCTGTTCCCTCTACAACATTGCTATAGGAGGCACATAAGCCGGTAATCAGAGGAAAAACTATCCAAATAGGTTCAGGACAAAAGAAATGCAAGGAAGCTGAAGAGCGCCATTTAACTCAGATACTGAAAGATTTGAGTATAGAACAGGCAAAAAGAGATCTTCTATAACAAATACAAAAAACTAGGACGGAACTGGACTTACTTCTAACTTCTCAAAAAGTCCCTTAAATGGACACAACGCTATTATACTTTAGCAAATAAGACTACTAAATGGTTAGCAACTTGGCTTAAAAAGTCTTCGATTAAGCTATCTTCGGGACAAACATCATCGATTTTGGATACTATAGTGCAAGAATTTGCCTCATACTATAAAACTCTTTATAAGGCCCCTTTTAAATCCCTCCGATTTGGTAATTGACCAGTTCCTAAGAGATTTGAGCCTTCCAAACCTTACCAAAAAAAACCAATTAGAATCTAAGATAACAGTAGAGGAGGTTCAAAGGGCAATCAAAACATTGAAAGGATCAAAAACCCCAGGTCTGGATGGATTGTTGGCAATGTATTATAAAAAATTTCAAATGGTACTGATACCACACATGGTAGAGATGTTTAATAATTAATTGGAAGGATAACAGTTCTCCTCTGAAACAGTAACTGCAAACATTTCTCCTATCCCCAAGTCTGTTATTAATGGTATTGAATGCAAAGACTACAGACCTATTTCAGTTCTAAATTTGAATATTAAAATACTAGCGAAAATTTTAGCATACCACCTAAAGTCTATATTACCCTTCCTGATTCATAGAGATCAGGTGGGATTTGTGAGCAGTAGAGAAGCCTCAGATGTAACCCAGCGGTTAATCTTACTAAATATGATAGCTAAAAAACAACAACAAGTTGCTATGATTCTCAAACTTGATTTTCAAAAAGAAATTGATTCTATACTCTGGCCTTATCTTTACCATAATCTATGAAAATGGGGCTTTGGAAATAACTTTATTAGATGGATTTCAGCTCTTTATCCTTTTCCAATTTCTAGAGGCACACGTCAAGGTTGTCCAATGTCACCCTTGTTGTTTGATTTAGCGATAGAGCCCTTGGCAATAGCCATCAGAGAAAATGTGAATATTACAGGCTTAAAGGTCAGTACTGTTAAACATAAAATTATCTTGTTTGCAGTTGATGTGACCCTTTTTATAACTAAACCAATGACTTCTCTGTGTTATGTAAATTTTCCCAAATTTCGGGATTGAATATCAACCCCACCAAAACTGCAGCATTTAATCTAGGGCTGTCTCAGGATACCACCAAATTATTAGCTTTAAACTTCAAAACTCAATTTCAGCGGAAAGAACATTCCCTCTCCATATTAGGAATTAAACTGACAAAGCATTACAAGGCTTAATATCAGCGCTAATTACCCCCCCTCCTTCGATGCATTTATTGAAAATTACTCTTTACCCACCCTGATATATTTTCAGGCCCATCAAGTCCTTTATTTCATTAATGCTTGTTGAACCTCTTCGAATGCACAAGAAGTCCAACCATCCTTTTTCAAAAGATGGTGTAAAAACAGGACCACCCCAAGGGGGGTAATATCAATTTTATATAGTCAATTAAATACACATGATGCTTTGCTGGAATTAAAATATATTAAGGCATGGGAATCTGAATTAGGAAAACATTTGTCTGAAAAGTGGTTACAGATTTGGAATAACCTTAAAATGAGTTCTGCCAATACAATACTCATGGAGGCCGGGTATAAGGTGGTGTTTAGAGGGTATTTAATGCCGGCCAGACTGGCAAAAATTTTCCCTGGGACTAGTGGAAATTGCTTCAGAGGATGTAATGTTAAGGGGACAATGGAGCATGTTTGGTGATCCTGTCCTAAGGTGTTGCAGTTCTGGACCTGATATTCTCAGTGTTACATGTCAACCTAATAAGATCCATTTGTAGCCCTTTTAGGAGAAACACCTGATTCTATAACAAAGAACCAGGGAAAATTTTTAAGTAACCTTTTCTTAGCTGCCCATCAAGCGAAAGCCAAATCATGGAAATCCTCATATATTAATTTTGAGCTGATAAAGAGTAAAATGGATTGGATCCTCTGGAGTGAAAAACTAACTAGCATTTTAAACGACCAATATCCAAAATTTCTAAAGGTGTGGCAACCATGGTTTACATATCGATATCAGGGAGTGTCCTTGCAGAACCTTGTATCCTTGTGAGAAAAATGTTATAGAGATACCTAGAAGATAAGAGGGGAAGGCAATCACAGTAATGAATATAAAGAAATATGAGGCATCAGTTTGTATAGATTAGATTTTATTTTAATATGTAAAAATTAAGATATTATAATACTGTATCCAAGTCATTGTAAAGTGAAATAATTTTACATTTGTAAGATTTATGGAACACAAATGTATATATGGTATTGTAATGGTAACTATGTTATATTTTCAATATGGAAAATAAAAAAAAAATTGACAAAAAAATTCAATTAGACCCAGCACATGGGTGGACTGGGTAAGTGAATAGCCACCTTAAGTTGTATGAAATATTCCTATTCAAACAAACGATAATGGTTGAATTTGTTCCAGAATTTTTTAGTTGAAAAATGTCATCTTCTGAAGTAGTAAATAAGACTTAATAAATCTGACAAGTTCTCTCTTTGAAAACCCTCTTAAAATGATCTAGGAAGACATTATGTATCAGGATAAAAGTATTGCTCAATTTGTGAGAATCATTTAGCAACGTAATGTACGTATTATGTTATCTCTGACTGTATGCTTTTTGAAATGTGGTTTTCCTCCTACAGTGTTTTCTATATACTATTCTGTTTCATTAATATCATCAGGGCTAGTTAAAGATGATCTCATTCAGTACATATCTCCTGGATCTTCTGGTTTATATCTCTTTGAACAAAAACCTTCTATTACAAAGACAAATTTGCCAACATCACTTTTATCTTAATTTTTCCACTCCAAAATTGGGATACTGCCTATATTTCTGGGGAACCAGAAACATACGCCAATTGCTTGAGCCATTAATTCAAATGGCAAGAAAGTCAAGCTGTTCTGAAAAAGTTATATGCTGCATATAATCCTGAAGACTCCATATTTATGGATTAATCCCACGTCACCCTATGAATAATTATCTCCTGACTTGGCAAAGACCAAATACACTTCATTTTGGGGGCAGATTATAATTAAAATACGTCTTACAAAGAAGATCTGGGTAGACTGAACACCATAGAATGCATTGGTGGGCATTATAGAGCCTCCAAAGTGAACCCCACTTTCAAAAGTATCAGTAGAGACAAATTGCCATATAATAAATGTCTCACTTGAGATTGGTCATTGAATTTTACATTCAGATGCCTACATTGAACATACATTCAGTTTGGGCTGAAAAGAATGAGCTAGTCATAGCTGAAAGGGCACTAATCACAGCCAAAATGAAACACATATTAACAATCTGACCAGTACAACCTAAACATGTTTAATCCAACTACATATACAGCTTTGTGAAAAAAACAGCAGTTTTTTAAAAATCCTATACTTTGTCAAATGGGTTCTCTCACTGAGGGAGTCCATACTGTGACTATAACATGCAAATGATTTCACGAGCATGCTCAGATTGTAGCATTGCCCTGAGTATTCTACCCAGAATGTCTAGCTTTAGTTAACTCTAGAAGTATCACAAGGTTTCCCTATCTTATCCCCTGCTGGTGATATCATTATGCAAATGAAGGGCACACACTAACTCCCAGAAGGTGGCAGTACTACTAAAGAGCAGCTAACACAACAGTTTGGCAGATTTGAAAATCGCTTAGAATGTTTATCAGGCAAGCAAGAAATTTCAACTGAGCATGTGCGAGATTTCAGAGCTGCAGTTGGCTGTGAATATATAGGTAGGAGGAGTCAGTAAAATCCAAGATGCCTGCCTCAGCTAGAACTGCAGTGGAGATAGGGGAGATTTTGCAGAAGGTATAGTGAGCTGTTGATTTACACTTTATAAACAATTCTAACTGTTTTAAAAATCGGATTTCTTGAACATTCACATAGTGTATTTACTTAGTAAATGATTTTAGTTATGATTGGTGCCCTTTAAGAAACAAAATTACTTGTTGCCAAAGCACACATGGTCACTTATAATGGAGTGCTCACCTCACAAAAAATCCACCGTTGTAGTGTCAGGTGCTGTACTGGAGGACCCGTGCCTGCCACCGGGCCATAAGGATACGTGCAAAAAAATTCAGCAGCACACTGTTGCAATTTGCCAAAGTGCAGAAAAGTGATTTATTCAGCCCATAAACATACAAAGCGGCAACGTTTCAGGCCTACCAAGCCCTTTATCAAGCCCTTGATAAAGGGCTTGGTAGGCCCGAAACATTGCCGCTTTGTATGTTTATGGGCTGAATAAATCACTTTTCTGCACTTCGGCAAATTGCAACAGTATGCTGCTGAATTTTTTTGCACATGCCAAAGCACACATGATGACAGCTTTGTGGTGTAATTTCAAATGTTATGATAACCAAAGTGCTTTATATTCCTATGTCAATATATTTTTTATTACAACATAGAGAAAATAGATATTTTAATTATCTGAAAAGAGGAGTGCAAACGAGTTTTCAGAATAACCCAAGGGACACGATTTTCCCATGAGATCACATCCAATATATTCCTGTGTTTTTTTATGCTTAGAAAATGAAAACAGCCAAGCTTTTATGATTCCAATTTCTATTCTATATATTGGAAATATCTACTTTTTCCTCAACAGATTTCTTTTTTTTATATAAAATAGAATTAAAGGGCAGGTAAAGGCAAAAAATATAAAAATCCCATTTTTACTTTCTTTAATGAAAATCAAACCTATCTCCAGTATACTTTAATTAAAAAATGTGTACCGTCAGAAACCTGACTGTATGCAGTGAAATTTTTCATTCATTTACTTCTGTGGATAGCAATTGTTAGATGGTCCCTAACTGCTCTACAGGGGAACAATCATACTTATGAACAACAGGGGAAGCCCCCGCCTTACTTCCCAGCCATGTAGAACTCAATCAGCTTTGTCTGTTTCTGTGTAGAGCAGTCAGAGACTGTGTAGAGATTTGTATTGTATTTTATTTTTGCCTTTGCATCTCCTTTTATATGTTATAACAGTTTTGCTAATGAAGGTTTGCTAAACCATAGCTACAATTGTATCAAATGAAATCATTACAAATGTACAGTTGCTGAATATGACTTTATCCAGGTTTGCCTTGCATTGTTGCTGATGTTCAAGTCCTAATGTTAAGAAGAAGCAAACCTTATGTGCCAAATGGTGTCATGATTCTGGCATCTTCAAAGGGCAATACATTTTTTCATTTGCTCTACACATATGAATAAGATTTTGAAAATTACATTTAGCTCCACAAAATAATGAAAATTTGTATTTGCAAGTAACTATAAGGCACTATTAAGATATACTTAACTGGCACAGTCTGCAAAGTTCAGTTTTTAGACACAATGCACAATTTCCCAACCCCCCCAAAAACGCAGCATCTTTTCTCAGAACTCCATTATATTTGTGGCCATTCATGAAGGTATTTCTGCCACAGATACACCTGATGTGTCTAAATACAGTTGCTATTGTGTTGTTTTGCAGGTCGGGTGCTTGTAGTGGCAGGATTACTTAGTTTCCTGTGTTATGATTCTATTAATGTGTGTTAATTTTGTTGCAAGTCTGCTTTGCCTATTGATGCAGCCTACTGTGTGAGCCCTGAATTATCACAAGTTTCAGGATAAATTTTTAATGAGTAGTGCCATAGTGAGCATAAACACATTATCAAAAACAATTTAAAGGATAAGCAAATCCCAAAAACTTGAAAGTTTTTGCACTGGTGCCCCTCTGGAACAGTCTGATCCTGTGTTAAATGAAGTTAATCTGTTAAATAAGGGGATGTAAACATTAGGTTTTACTGTATTTTACTGCCCACAATTGTTTCTAGACTACTTGTATTATTGTTTTGCAAAATTTTATTTTGGACCTGATATGTGCTAAATATATGTTTAACATACAGGCAACTGAGGTTCCAATGGGGGAATGCCTAAAGCTGGCCATAGATGCAAAGATTTACCTTCTATACCGGAGGAACGCTGGTAAAGCCTCATCTCCTGACCTGCTACTAACCATTCAGATGAAATAAAGTAGTAAAAGAACAGATCAGAGGATGTTCTGCCCTGACTGCAATCATATGAAAGTTTATGTCTGACAAAAGCTGGTAACAGTCCCCCACTGAAAATTGGCAGTACATGCAGAGATATTATCGTCAGCCGACAGAAATCTTTTAACCTGTCCGATCGACTGAACGACCAATCAGCATGGCAAGACAAATGTCAGGACACTCCACACATGATCCAAAAATCATATGAATCAAGGATTCGTACAATTGTATCTTTGCGTCTATGGCCAGCTTAAGAACGAAGCATGAGTCTGATACACCTGAACAATAGGATTTATGTCGCAGTATGCTAAAGTTGTAAAAGAACCATTTTCACTGTAAGATCATTTTGTAAACTCATACAGTACATTTCCATGTATAGTATTTGCAAGAAACAATTGCAAAACAAAATAAAAAATGCACAGCAATGTGAGGATTGTTGTTATAAGAAGGTGCATACATTTATGATAAGATTGAGATTAAATATCGGCATCTTTCATCAAGTCAATAGGTCTCAGTAACGCAAATAGCTTTAAAAGCTCAGTCATGCTGCTTTCATATAGCAGTTGTTGAAGAATGGACGGTTCCCACCCAGTATATAGACTTATCATAGAAGATCATGAATTATGATTGTGCTAATTAGGAGTGCAAATTCTTCATTTCTTCCTCCAGTAAAATGCTTATCATTGTTAATACAGTGGTGAAACTTCAAAGGACATCTTGTAGCCATTTTCAACAACTGCTTTATCTTAATTTTATTTCCTGTTTGATCTATCTGAATGCTTTACTAGCAGCTCCACAAGAATTAAGCAGGGGATATTTTGGAAACAGTTTCTCGCTGTGAAAAGGTAATCAGCACAATTACTTTCTACTCTCTCCATGTCATGTGACTTAAAGCAACCCATAACTGACCATGACCACTTCCATTGCACAGCCACAACATGCATTAACCCTTAATCGTGGCTGCCTTCATTGAAGTCCCACCCATTGTGGCTCCATGCAATGGCACTGCCAAGACCATATATGGTTATTGGTAGGTTTGAGACATTAGAGGTATTTATAATCTGATATTTTAATTTACATCAGGGATGAAATCAGTATAGCTCAATTATATGAAAAGTGTTAATTTTTCTTTATTCTGTTATAGTGCTCATGAACTCTCCTTACACTTTAGGCTTAAATGCAATCTCATATATTTCACCCTTTTTAGTGACACCTATGAGGAACATACTAAAAAAGCTTATATGACTGCAACCTTGCAGACAGATCAGTACCTTGTCCATAATATAATGTAGGGAGGTAATAATACTGCTCACAGTTGTTACTATAAAAATTATAATAAAAGTTAGGAGCATTTTAATGACATGTCTAGAAGAAGCTCATATGATTTGGAAAGGTCCTTCAATAAAGCATAGTGCAGATGTATTGATGCACGTAAATTGGTAACAGCATAATGACACTATATAGACATAAGATTATGTTCAGCTTGATGCACAGTGCATGCAGGTTGCTGTTTAATAGATGTCAGAGTTTTATTGCAAAGTGATCATCATTACTAGTGTGACACTGAGCTCTCTGTTTGGACAGTCTTATTACTATCAGTACCTTAGTTGGAGTGTCTGTAGAGGTATGGCCTCTCCTACAACTCCCACACAGGAAAATAGCCACTGAAGATAGAAACAGTGCAGTGCCTATAGATGTAGCGGGGAGAGTGCTAAGAAAGATTCCATATGGCAAATTCAATTCAGAAGCCAAAAATCAAAGTTTGGTTGGGCAAAAGGTTAGTACAGGCAGCAGAGGTTTTAATCCAAAAAAATAGAGTGAAGGTCAACACAGGAAGAGGAAACTCAGGGTCACACTAATAGCAATGATTTCTTTGCAATGCAAAAGAACCATTAGAATCTAATACACTGGCATCAATAAATAAGCTGCAGTGTTGATACATGTGAAACACATACCTGTATCAATATGTTCTGAGATGAGTGCACCTAAAGACCTCAAGTATTGGATGCCTGACAGACACACATAAATCTGTCCCAGGAGATGCATCAAGGATAGTAAGGCTAATAACACATTAGGCTGACTTTTACATACAGAAAAATGCAGGCTGAGAATCATCCCCTACACTGGCATCAGCCTTCTTCCTAGCCTACACCCAGAACCACTGGATTGGCCTGGGAGCAAGCACGTATAACAGACTGGACAGGGAAAGGGGCAGGCCCCCCAGTCTGACCCTGCATGACAGATTTAGGTGCTGAAACATGTGAAAATGGTTTATCATATAATGCCATACATATGATAGGAGCCACATAAAGTTTATAATATAGTAGCACTTATTAAAAGCTGTTATTTTTTTGCAGTAGGAACTGACCCTCTCAGGGCCCTTCTGCGCTGGCTTTTATATACTCACAACAATATACTATAACTGGTATGGAACTGGTTACCCAGGATGCTCAAGACCTAGGGGTTTTTGGATGAGGGATCTTTCTGTAATTCTATACATTAAGGGGCCGATTTTTCAAAGGTCGAATGTTAGAGGTTTTTTAAAACTCGAATGGACTCGAATGACCTTGTATTTCGATAAGTATCTTATTTAAGAAAAAACTCTAATCAAATTTTTATCTCGGGGAAAAAACTTGAATGTCAGGAAGGCTATTAACATTTCAACTGTGTCACTAGACCACAGCCATTGGTGCAGATTCACTAAGATCTGAAAATTCGCCAGCGTAGGCTTCGCTAGCATTCGCCGCACTT
>CM044442.1:48241176-48258847 GCA_024363595.1 Xenopus borealis | reverse complement strand
TATATATATATATATACATATATATATATATTTATACATATATATATATGGAGTGCGTCATTCCTTGGAATATATATATGTTTGGTCACAGCCACATTGCAACCCTCTGCTATGTTTATACAGGAGCAGTGGTCAGCTCTATCTTGCAGCTCCCATCATTCCCAGCTACAGTCAAGTGATCACAGTGGTGGCCAATAAAAAGGCAATCATTTGGGAATTTGCATGTAAAATAAGTGTGTAAAATCTGATTTTACTGTGTAAAATCTCTAATGAAGCAGTAGAATTCTTAATGAATTACTTTAATGTAGTTGGCCAGCTTAAAGGGGATCTAAAGTCTAAAATAGAATAATGTTAGAAATGCTGTATTTTTTATACTAAACATAAACTTATGCACCAGAAGCCCAATAAAACAAATGATTTATGTTTTTAAAGTTCTCCGGAGGGGGGGGGGCATCGACTTGTAACTGTTAAACCTCTTTGCAAGACCATGTTCAGTGTGATCTGGGCTGCTATTGGGAGGTCAAGCTTAGGGATTGTCATGAATTATCAACACAGCACAAGTCAAATAATAGAGACTGCACTGGGTCTGCAGATACAAATCTCAACACGATCGCTGGTTGCTCTAAAGGGAATCAAACAATGCTGGCCTGGATTTGTGGTGAGGCCACAAAGGCCAGGCCTAGGGCGGTGAAATTTTAGGGGCGGCATGCCACCCCAACACATCCTTAAAGGGGTGGTTCCCCTTTAAGGTAACTTTTAGTATGTTATAAAACAATTCTAAGCAACTTTTCAATTGGTTTTCATTATTTATTATTTATAGCTTTATAGTTACTTGTCTTTTTCTTCTGTTTTTTTGCAGCTTTCAAGTGGGCGTCGCCATCCCCTTCTAAAAAACAAATGCTCTGTAAGGCTACAAATGTATTGTTAGTGCTACTTTTTATTGCTGATCCTTCTATTCAGACCCTCTCCTATTAATATTCCAGTCTCTTATTCAAATCACTGCATGGTTGCTAGGGTAATTTGGGCCCTAGTTACCAGATTGCTTAAAATTCTAATTGAAGAGCTGCTGAATAAAAAGCTAAATAACTCAAAAACCAAGAATAATAAAAAATGAAAGCCAACTGCAAATTGTCTCAGAATATCACTATCTACATCAGTGGTCCTCAAACTTGGCCCTCCAGCTGTTAAGGAACTACAAGTCCCACAATGCAATGATGGAGTCTGACAGCCACAGTCAGGCAAGTGCATTGTGGGACTTGTAGTTCCTCAACAGCTGGAGGGCCAAGTTTGAGGACCACTGATTTACATCATACTAAAAGTTATCTCAAAGGTGAACAACCCCTTTAACTACCTTGGTAACTCTGAGCTCCCTTGCGCTGTGGCAAATGTATGCAGTGGGGGGCAGGGGGTATCTTTGCCCAGCCGGTGGATGCTAGGAACCAGAGGTCTCGGGGCGCCGAGACAGGAAATCCGACGCTGTGCTCAAGTTCTGAGAAGTTCCCTCGCTGTTTGAAAGTATGATGGTTTGCCTGCAGAGCAGTTAGGGACCATCTGAAGTTTCCCATCTGCAGCATTCAGAGCAAGCAAATGAAGGGAGAATTTTACTGCATACAGTCAAGTTTCTTATAAAAACAGCAGACATTTTTTAATTAATGTATATTGGACATACATTTCTTTTTCATTAAAGAAAGTAAAAACGGGATTTCATTTTTTTGCCTTTACATACCCTTTAAATATAGTGCAATATATGGATACACATTCCCTGCTTTATTTTAAGGGAAGGGCATTTTTTTGGTAGCTTTATGCACAACATATTTTAATGCCCTTAATATATTGACAAAATGGTTTAGTGTTATATGAAAGAGATATGTAATAGCAGTTGAATTATGGGTGTTTTATCATTAATTGCACAGATCCTTTACACAATGCTCTTTCGATTCGTTTTTATTACATAATTTGGACATTCACTTAAACAGCTGAAGATTGGAAGAACAATTTAAGTTAACAGCTTGTGTGTCCATAGACACTTGTGCTGTATATGGATTCTGCATATTTGTGTATAGAAAACACATATGTAGGTACTCAATAAGTTCGGTCAATAGATAATGGGGGTTAGAAAACAAAAATCGAGTTTCGACTTAGCATTTTTTTTTTTCAGTTTCATTGAAAATAAAGGGAATAATATGATGTGTGCTTGTGTGCAGGTCTTTTACTTTATCAAGGGAAAAAATGAGTCTCGTCTTCAAAAATTAGTGAATAGCCTCCCAGTATGCTTGAAAGATAGCTGCATGAATGAGACTAGTGGCATAAAGGCCATATAGTACTGCCTTAGTTTATCAACAAACAATTTCCAAGTCAGGGTTCTCTGAAATTGCAAGTTCATAGCTATCAACCATTGTAATATTCCACTGAACTAGTGTTTGGGTTTTCTTAGTAACATATAACTCCAGATGTGGCAAAACCTTGTTTCTGTATGCACATTCTTTTATTTCAGCAAAGCTCACTCAGAATGCTCTATTTCATATCAGTAAACATCCTGTCAATCTGCAAAGCTTGCTCTTGGCTTTCTAGATTTTTTGTAGACATTTTTAAAGGGACTATATGAACCATATAAAATTGCTGGTTTCTACCCTTGAGAAAAGTCATACACTTTGGTGTTGTTTGATAGACCTGCAGAACTTTGTAAATAAATAAAATACATATAGGTTTTAATAGTGAGCCAAAATGTGCAAATGAAAACTTGAAGTAACCTATTTTTAAATCAGGGAATTCTGCTTAGGATTGTGCTGTGTGTGCCTGATGTGATGTACTGCACAGAACCCCAGTACCTAGCATTGCCACAAGAAGTAATGTAATAACATTTGCACTGGGTTTAGTAACCAATAGAAACCATTCACGTGTTTGCTTTTAAATATGTTGAAAATAAGTGCTACTTGCAAACTGGCTGATTTCAGTGTACTTGAATTAGAGCTTTGGAATTTTTCGTATTAAAAAAACACAAAATGAACAATCAACAGGTGCAGTGGAGTAGCTTCTGGACCCCACAGGAAAAGTTATTTTGCCATCCCCCCCCCATGAAATTGTAAGTGACCAGTTGCAAAAACTTCATCTTCAACCAACCCCTTCACAAACATAAACTTCATAGCCCAACTATGTTGCAGTGAGCCATACAGATTTCTTTTGGGTCAAAGCTTAGGGTATTAAGAATTTATGCACAGATTAGACTTCGGTTATGGAGCTGATGGGATTTGCAGAATGTGTAGTAAAGTCCATAATACAAGCACATCATACATATATGGTTGTAATACTATGGGTTTAAAGGTGGCCATAGATGAAGAGATCCGCCCACATTGATGCATCCGAAATGGGCAGTTGGATCGTGGGACCTCATACAAGCACAGATGCGCCCGTGATCTGATCGGATTTTTTATCCTGCCTGATTGAGATTTGGCTGACTTTCTGCCAGATATCGATCAAGCCCATCGGATAGCACCAGACACGGGCCAATAAGCTGCCGACTCGGTCTGTCGGCAGCTTTTATCTTCCCGTGTATGGGGGCCTTAAGGCAGTGATCCCCAACCACTGTCTCATGAGCAACAGGTTGCTGACCAACTCCTTGGATGTTGCCCTCAGTGGCCTCAAGGCAGGTGCTTAGTTTTGAATTACTGTCTTGAAAGCAGGTTTTAGTTGCATAAACACCAAGTAAGCGGCTAAACAAAGCCTCTTGTAGGCTACCAGTCCACATAGGGGCTACCAAATGGCAAATCACAGCCCTTATTTTGAACCACCCAGGAACATTTTTCATGCATGTGTTGCTTCCCAAATCTTTTTACATCTGAATTTTGCTCACAGGTATAAAAAGGTTTGGGGACCCCCAGTTTCACAGATTTTCATAGTACTTTGCTGTAGAATAATATATATCAAATTATATGTTTTAAAATGATGCTGGCATTTTTAACTTTTTGTTTGATCCTTAGCTGGTAAGGTGTACTTTTTATCTGTTTCAAAAATATATTTTTTATTTGATCTAAGCAACTCATTAATCAAAATTAATCACAATTTCCATTGATTTGTAGTAATTAATACTGCATATTAATTGGCTACTTGGGTTAGGCTTTTATTTAGTATATTTAGTATAGTTGCTGATTTTGCGGTAAGACATATATACAGCATATCAAGCAAAAAAAGCCAACTGTGATTAAATGTGATCTTTAAGATTCAGCATGTGTTTTTATGCTTTAAGATATAGATGCACTAAAAGGAAAGCCCTGAATGGTTTTGTAAAGTTAGAAAATATAATTAGTAAAACACTGCATCTGATCTAAATTTTTGGCTGGGTTTCTAGAATCCAAGGCCTAACATTTAATATGAGGTGAGAAAATATAACGAACGTCGAACCATTCATTTTGCACTGTGAGAACGATCACGTATAAGTTGTTCAAAATAGCAATACAGTACATTCATTTTTCATATTTAGCTGAAATATTATTCAACCAAAAAAATATGATTTTTGTGGAAGGTACGGGCAGGTTGGAAGATTCTGTTGGGCATGGACTGCATAGTCCCACATGTGTTCCTCTCTGATTAAATTTGGATAGGTCTTTATTATGATTTGATGGTTTGCCTTGGGGCCAAATACCCCGATCAGCTCAATTTTGCCTGGCATGTGGATGGTCAAATTGGGCAAGAATTGGCTTGTTTGGGAACCATACGTGAACAGTATACCTAGATTTATTCTTTAGCATGGTAGCTTCCGCTTCATTAAAGAGGGGGCAAAATGGGTTTAAACAAAGAGGGAGTGAGCTTATCTCTCTTAAAATTGCTGATCTTTAAAAGAACACCAAATTCTTGATTATTACAACAGATTCTTCACATTTAAATTTACTTTTACTATGATATGGAGCTTGATAGTCTGAGACGGTTTGCAACTGGTCTTCCTTTTTTTATTATGTGTGGCTTTTGAATTATTAAGAATTTTATGCAGTTTGGATTTTTCAGTAGCAACCATTCAAGGCTTTCCTTTTAGTGCTATGGTCCAAATGACCCAAACAACCAGGCATTGATTTGAACAAAGGTACTAAATAAAAAATTAAGTAATAAAAAGTAACAATAACAGTATAATTTTAGCCATAGAAAACAATTGTTCTTTATGTACCGGTGGCATGGACCCCCATCTGAAAGCTGGAAACAGGCAGAAGATAACAAATAAATTCAAAAACTATATTGAAGTGGAACATTGATTAATATAAGCCTTTCTATAACATACTAAAAGTTAACAATAAGGCGAACTGCAGGAATAACATGTTTAAAACCAAGTTTATGTGTAACTTGTTGTATTGTGCCATTGAATCTGTCATTTTGTGTATCATTCAACACAAATACAATGGCTGTTCCGAAACACTGATACTGTCAAACAATTTTCCAAAAATGTATCTACATGTAAATTGTTGTTGCTGGCAGATGGCACTAAACTTCTGCTGTTCCTTACATAATTTTAATATTTGCTCTTCCCACACTCTTTTCCCACCCAGCTGGAGTTGGTTCCTAAGAAAATATGGATACAAACTAATCTGCATCACTTTTTCTTCTTCTCTATTTTTAAGTTACAACTGGCACTGCATATTCCCTCAGCAATCACATACCTATGTATCTTTAAGAAAGAAGGAATACTTTATACTTCCCCTGTAGGAATTGCCACCTTGTCTTTTGGCTTTTAGCAGTCAATGATGTATGAGGTGGGTGGGAGGTCAGAGAGGGGTAGGTTGTGATTTCACAGGGCAGGGATAGACAAGGCCAGTGCACATTAATTAAGACAGGGTTTGGGAGCACACAGACTGCCCCCATGTCTACACAGCAGCTTGTATGTATAAACAATAGTAGTATTTCTGAAGCAAACACACTAGCTGTACCAGTGCAGGGCAACAATACATTATATTATCATTCATTTAAAACACTTTCCTTTTTTGGTGTAACTGTTCCTTTAAGGAGTTTCATTTTGTTGTGTCAATTTAAAATAATTTATGCACGGGGAACATGCTTGTTGTATGGTATTGCGAATGACTGCTGCAATATCTTCCAATGTTATGGTTTCTTCATGGTGGGGATATGTCCTTCCATAGTTTTTGTTTTTGAATCAAAGCTTTTGCTGTCTGTAGCATGTATGATAACAATCTATTTTTAATTAATGAACCAGATTCTTGGCAAAATGAAGTACTAATTTCGGTAAGCAGTTCATTGATACTCTTTCTCCAACAAATTTTTCCAAGATAGATATTGCATTGTTCCATATTGTGAAACTAAATATGGCTATATGTACGTTCTTGTTTAAGACATCTCCAGCAGTGATTTGGGGGAGTGGCAAACATGTGCTTCAATCTAGTCTGGGTATAGTACCTGTAATATCCTGCCTGGAGATGAGCCAGAGACTTGGGGGCAAATTCACTGAAGAGCGCAACTTTGCCAGCGACAGCTTCACAACCATCGCAACACTTCGACAGGCGAAAATTCGCTAAAGTATGAATTTGTGCACAGGGCGCCGAACGCTGACGAATATTCTTGAATTTTTTTGAAGCTGCGCTAGTGTTCAATTCTGCCTAGCAAAAGTTCCCTAGAGTCCTTGCGCTCAGGCTAATTTGCATACAGCGGGCAATTTAAAGTGGTATGGAGCTATTTATGTTACATGGTGCTTCTAATACATTACATATACATATATGTAAACATATATATAAAGTCATTGTTGTTTTAATGCCCTACATCATAATGTGCCATATGGTAGAAATGTATGAGGCAAACCAGGTGTCAGGATCGCGCCGCCTGGAGGCTTACCTTAGCTCCGGGCGGCGCGTCCTCTCCTCTCGGCAGCATATCCACAATGGCGGCGCCCATAGCCGCCACGTGGATATGCGGCGCCGGGTAGTGACGTCATCGCATCACGCCTGACGCGATGACGTCACCGCGCTCGTTTTGGCGCAAAATTTAAATATTTAAAGGGCCATTGGACGCCATTATGGCGCCCAATTATAGGACCACATTGCCTTGATCCTGGGTATTGTATATTGATCCTGATATTGCTTTTTGCTCTTGTTCCTGTACTTTTTGATCCTGTTCCTGTATTTTTGACCACTGCTTGGACTTTGTTTATTTTTGTTCCTGTTAATACACTTTTGCCTGGACCTGTCTGACTCCTGCCTGATCCTTGCTGTGCTACGTTATTGAACCCCTAAGCTTCCTCCTTGGTCCACTACTTCCCCTGGGCGCCTAACGAAGGCCAACCCGTGACACCAGGTGCCCGAAATTTCTTTTTTATGCCTTTTGCAGCCTAACACTGAAAAATTTAAAAGATGCCAGCGTTTTTTGTACTTAGATAACATGACACTCAAAAATTTACATGTAAGTAAATGAAGATTGAGGATGTTCTATGCACTCCAATGCACTTCTCCAGGTCAGAGCTGGTGCAGGCAAGTCTGGCAAAAGAGGCAAAGTTTGGTAAAATTTGCATGTTAGTGAATTTGCGGAGTTGCGTCCATTCGCCAGAGCGAAAATTCGCTATATATATCTCCTTCTCTAGCGAAGGGGCACCTGTGCTCGTTAGTAAATCGGCAAAGTAACGAAATTACGTCACTCTTGCAAATTTTTCTAGTGTTTATCACTTCTCCCGTTAGTGAATCTGCACCTTTGTGTCTATGAGAGCAGACAGCTAAGACCCTGGTTCACTCCCATTGCTATACTTGTAATTGCAAGCAGGCATGGCTTTGTTAACCTGTTACCAATTAATCAGTGATCAGTATAAGCAATAAGGCTGCCTATAAAGACCCCTGCTCTGCACTAAAGTATTACCTAATATAGGTCTTTGTTCCATAGTTCCTGGGTGTGATAATCTTGTCTGTTTCTGGTTGTGACCATTACCTGTACTGACCCTAGACTGTTCTTGACAACTCTTCGGATTCTGATTGTGTAGTGCATTCCTGTTTGCTTTTGACCTTGGCCTGTGACCTTGACTATGCTTCTGTTCCTTATTTGGTACTGTATTGTCTTTATGGTATTGACTAAGCCTGTGCCTTGACCAAGCTCATTGTTTCCAGTCAGGGCTGGACTGGAAGGAAAAAGCAGCCTTGGCAAAACTATCAAAGCAGCCCATGTATTCACACGTATGCAAAGCATGATTTATATTCCCAACCCCCATGGTTAACTAGAACCAGTGGTTATGAATAGATATTTGAAGAGTCCATTACTACATAATCCCCAGCAATATTTTATACCCTATGTGCTGGAACTGGCAACAAATATCTCACCCTAGTTTTTATTACAACTATTCTATCAGATGGATTAGTGGCCCTATACTTACAGTATATTCAAAATTTTCCTTTGTGTGCCCCCAGCTAGACCATGCACCCTGGCAGATAAGAGGACTATAATTACCATGTGTATCACAGGCCAAAGTGTGGCATATCTGGAGAAACTAGGCTGTCTCATGCAATTAATGCTACATATCAGTTTTCTATATACAGTCTGAAGTGACTGTTCTGATCACAGATCCTCCAGTTGCCAACATACCTATCATAAGCATTAGGGATTTGGGTATATAGCAAGCAACTCTAATATTACTAATTGAAGTTGGTCAGAATTCCAGGTTCTGCCCATATGCATGTGTACTAACAAATGCAGGCATCAGCTTAACTCTGGCTAGCTGTTATGGAGAGCTCATTTACATTTCTGAAGTGAGTGGCTCATTTACATATCATAGACAAACCTAATAAGCATTTTTAGGTGAGCAGCTCATTTAAAATTTAAAGCAAGTGGCCCATCGGGCATTTGCCGAACCCACAGATTGCCAGTCTGGGCCTGTTCCCAGTCCGTTCTGTATATGTTGCAGTTCCCTTGTCTGCCCAAAGTTTCCCCTTTGGTCCACTCACGTTATGTCCTGGCAGCATCTTAGTAGTTACATAGTTAAATTGGGTTGAAAAAAGTCCATCAAGTTCAACCCCTCCAAATTAAAAACCCAGCATACACACACACTCACATCTCCACTCTTTCACACCTCCATTCTTTCACACAAACCATAAATGCCCATAGCTATACTAACTGTAGAGTTTAGTATCAAAATAGCCTTTGATATTTTGTCTGTCCAAAAAATCAGACAATACAGAATCAGCCATCACAACATCACCCGGCAGTGCATTCCACAACCTCACCGTCCTGACTGTGAAGAACCACCTACGCTGCTTCAAATGAAAGTCCTTTTCTTCTAGTCTTAATGGGTGGCCTCTGGTGTGGTGATCCTCTTTATGGTTAAAAAGGTCCCCTGATATGTTCCCTCTCCAGCTCATTTACATCCCTCCTAAGGAGTGGAGTCCAAAACTTCACTGCATACTCCAAATGAGGCCTTACTAGGGATCTATAAAGAGTTATAATTATGTTTTCATCCCTTGAGTTTATTCCCTTTTTTATGCAAGACAGAACTTTATTTGCTTTAGTAGCTACAGAATAACACTGCCCAGAATTAGACAACAGTGGAGGACTCTTCCCAAAGCTAAAGGTGGCTGCTATAGGCAGAAGTGGGAGCCGAGACTGGGACCTTGGGGTTTGCTGTGGGTTTTGGGATACCAAACATTACATCTGTAAATCATTTGGCATGCAAATTCCTTAGATGCTTTAAAGGAAAACTAAAGCCTAAAAACCAATAGGGTTACAAATGCCATGTTTTATATACTGAATTTATTGCACCAGCCTAAAATTTCAGTTTGTCAATTGCAGCAATGATCCAGGACTTCAAACTTGTCACAGGGTGGCTGCCATCTTGGAAAGTATCTGCGACACTCACATGCTCAGTGGGCTCTGAGCAGCTGTTGAGAAGCTAAGCTTAGGGGTTGTCACAAATTATGAAGCAGAAGATGAAGTTGGCCTATAATGTAAGCTGATACTACAGGGCTGATTATTAAATTCTAATGCTGGTGGCACTAGTTTCTGTGCTACCATGTATATATATTATAATATATATGTAATATATTGTGATATTTCTATTCTATGTATACTTTATATTGTGAGTGGTCCCTAAGCTCAGTAACTGACAGCAGCACAGAGCATGTGCAGTGAATCAGCAGAAAAGAAGATGGGGAGCTACTGCGGTTTCTTTGGAGACACAGATATTTACAGATAAAGGGCTTTGGTTGTCTTGGGCTGGTACAGAAGCACAAAACATAATGTACAACATTTCTAGCCTACTTCTTTAGTTTAAAGGAAAACTATACCCCCCGAACAATGTAGGTCTCTATAAAAAGATGTAAAACCCTGCTTCATGTAAATAAACCATTGTCATAATACACTTTTCTTTAGTAGCATGTGCCATTGGGTAATCATAAATAGAAAATTTTAAAAAATAAGGACAGCCTCCTGGGATTGTATAATTCAATGGTGCACACAAACATGCCAAACATAACTATTAAGTTAGGTCACATGAGCCAATTAACACACTAGAGTTGTATTTTTTGCTTCCACGCTTCTTCCTGTTACAGTTAGGGACAAATTTACTATTGGTTGAATTTCGAATAAAAAAAAAATTCAAATGTGACTATCAAATATTTTTGGGGCCATTTTCGATCGAAAATGGACTGATTTCGATCTAATAGGTCAGTTTTCGCTCGAATTAGAATAATTTTAATTGCATTGTTCGATTCAAACGATTTTAAAAAAAATTTGATTTTTCCAGGAGTTTTCAGGAAAGCTTCCAGGAGGTCCCCCATAGGCTACAATGGCAATTCGGCAGCTTTAAGGTGGCGAATAGTTTAATTTGAATTTTCTTTAAAGAAACAGTACTTCGAAATTCAAATTTTTTCAATTCAAATTAAATTTCTGTTGCTCAAGTATTCATTTTGGGGGTATAGTTTTCTTTTAACTTTCCTTGTCCTTTAAAAGATTCGTGGATAGAAGTATATATTCGTTTCCTGGGGTAGCTGTAATTGTAGTTACCTTTCCATTTGGCTTGGTGCATTGGTTTACTTTTTTTTACTTTTACTTGGTTAATTTTGAGAAGGTGTTTGTATTTAGTTGAAAAGGGTGTTTCCAGTTTTGTATATGTTGCAGTAATGTTTTACCAGCACGTGTAATGTCTTTTTCAATGTTTCAGATTTCAGTATAGTTCCATGTGTCTATTTGGTGGAATCCCCACCACCTTTGTATTGTTGAGAGGTTTTGTTTTATAAAGTCTGTTATCAACTAAGGTCGATTAGTCTTGGAGAAAAGTCTATATTGAACATTAAAGGCTGTATTGGGAAAGGTGATTTTGACGTGTGTTTCCTATAATTTTTTGTTAGACAGTCAGGGAAGCTGAAATGGTTGGGTGTTGCAAAATATTAGTTGGAGGCTTTGTTCTTACAAGATTTATTATTGGTATTTTGGTCATTAATTATTGTGCTTCTAACCATAAGTTTTCTTCCTCCTGTAGATTGCACTGAGGGAAAGGTGGATCACTTTGTAATAAAGTTAGGTGTTGGTACCGAGAGACCTCTTTCAAATTTTTGGAGGGTAAGTAAGGGATATGGAATTCTAGGGCTTTTGTTGGCTAAGATAAAATGTGAAAATATGGTTTTCAGTTTCTTAAAAAATTGGGAATGTTTATCGGGAGGCATATAGTAATATAAATTGCTATTCTTATTGTCTAAATTGTTCAATACAAGGATAGGCAAAGGCGATTCCAGTTGTTCAACAATGCTTGTTAGACATGGCTTAACACTTTCTCTGTTGAGTTTGGACAGGACATTAGAGATGAGGAAACCTAAATACTTTTTGGTTGAGTGGCCCATTTTAATGTAAATGAGTTGGAAAGCTGCGCCTTGGATTTGCTAAAATGAATTTTGAAATTGGAGGGAGTGCCTAAAGTATTGAAAAATGTTCATTTGGTATGATAGTGAAAGTTTTAGTCTTACAATAAAAAATTGTTAGCAAAAGTTGCAGCTTTATGTTCTCTCTCCAATTATTAGTCATGTGATATTTTTATTTGTTTTTAAGGATTTTCCATGGCTAAGTTAAAAATGATGATAAAGAGGGGACATCCTCGTCTGGTCTTTATATGACTATATTTCTGAAACTTCATATTCTGTTAGCTCTCACCTTGGCTGCCTTTGAATCATATAGTGATAATAATTTTTGATTACTGAAGTCTATAGAAGGCTAAATCCTGCAAGTATAAGTTTGACAAAGTCCCAAAAGATCTAGTCAAAGGTCTTCTCTGCGTCAGTTGTCAGTATGAAAGAAGGAATTGCGTTGGTTGTCATTGTATTAATGATTTTACTTTTTTGCCTTCTCTCCTGGGTACAAATCTGCATTGTCCTGGATGGATTTGTTGGGGTATCAGATATCTATTGGCTATTAGTTTATCATAGGTCAGCATTTATTAAGCAGCTATATCTATAGTTTCTGCAGCAGTGTTGGTCCTTGTTGGGTTTGGGTATAACTGTAATATTTTACAAACAAGGTTTGTATAGTTTAGAAAAACCAATTAGTGTGAGGTATAGTTACTAATAATAACCTAATTAGAGAAGAGAAAAAGAATAGTAACCCCGCACTTACAATAGGTTTATAATATAAAACTATTTAATATAACCGTAAGCAGGTTGACACATGATATTCAATATATAAAAATCTAAATTTTGTTGGTCTCCAATTACAATATCCCAGTAAATTAGTTTCCTAAATCCAATAAATAACTAATTAAATTAGAAAAGTGCTAGTGCTTCTTCAAATAAAGTGCATTAGTGTAGTTAATTCATTAAAAATAAGTTCATTAGAAATAACCACCTAATTATAATGATGAATCAATTAATAATGTGCAGCCACTTCATCGATTAAAAATTCATTCGCGAAAATATTGATTATTAAAATAAATTGATTATCAATCAAAATTATCTGTATGGAATTAAATTACTTTCCTAAATCAATTAATTTATGATAATTAATTGATTTAGGAAAGTAATTTAATTTTTGCTTATGAATTTTTAATTGATGAAGTGGCTGCACATTATTAATTAATTTATCATTATAATTAGGTGATTATTTCTAATGAAATTATTTTTAATGAATGAACTACACTAATGCACTTTATTTGATGAAGCATTAGCACCTTTCTAATTTAATTGGTTATTTATTGGATCTAGGAAACTAATTTATTGGGATATTTTAAGTGGAGAACAACAAACTGTTTGTATTTTTATATATTGAATATCATGTGTCAACCTGCTTAGATTTTAATCAATAAACGGTTATATTAAATAGTTTTTTTTATTATAAACCTAAGTGCAGGGTAACTATTCTTTTTCTCTTCTATAACTGTAATATGTTCATCCTGCGCTTGTTTTGGTATCTTTATTTTCCTCCTATAGCATTAAGGTATAAAAGTAGTGGAGTGATGAAAAGTGGGCTTTATTATTTGGAATTTATAGGAGTAAGTAGTTCATTTTCTGGGAAAGGTGAGTCTAGCCATTCAGAGTATTCTGAATGATATTGGCTTTAGTAAGAAAGTCTTTCTTTTCTGTAGAATTTGGTTTTATTTTGAGTTGGAATAGGTTTTGATGAAATTCTTTGAAACATTCTGCTATTTTAGGAGAGGAATGATATATTTGCTGTTGCTTGTCCGTATGTTCTGGTTTTATTACCACCTCTAATATCTGCTTCCTGATCTGTGTCACATTGTGTTGGATCCAGACAAGTGCAAGTTAGGGAGCTGCTTTAGTACTTGTACCAAGTAATTGACCCCTTATATTTGGTTTCATGCTCTAGCTATACAAACACTAACATTTAATTTGCCTTTGCTAGCCCAGATAGTTGGAACATATATATATAGATTTTTTTATAGCCAAGCATTTAGAATTGTGCAAGGAATTTACATTTCAGCCAAAGAGTCAAACTGCATATACTGACATCAATTAAATGGGAAATTAAATGGCAAAAAAATTAGTGTCAGCTTTAAAGTACAATTCTTTCTCTGTTAACTTCTCTCCCAACATCTGTAGTGGTGAAATCTGTTTTCATAAAGCACAGCTTTTCTTGTCATATGACTATCCAGAGGATAAAACTTTTGGCAAGCACACTTTACTTAGATATACAAGATATACAAGAAACAATGAAGAAAAAATGATGGCATGCTAGAGAGACCTATGTACTTTTTGGGTGGTCTAAAAAAATTGACATAACATCTTAATATATAAACAAAAATGTTCTAAGCCTGCAAAATATCCACAAGAACAAGCCATAACGTATCTGCTGAGTCAGTGTCCTGGATATTTGGTCAAGGTTAAAAATGCAGATGTTGATTTTCTTGTTTTCAGTGATAGTTTGAAATAGCTGTCTAACATTTATTGCTGGATTTGTAAATGATAGTAATGACCACCCTGTAACATAACACAAAAGTTTGGTTTACTGAAGAATGAAAAATTTTCCTATCATATTGTATTATGATGAGTAAAAGTACATCTATTTTACTGTTGTGGATCTGTAGCCAGGAATTATAACTGGATGAGGACCAAAGGAAAGTTGGGGACCACAGTTTTGGAATAACAGTCCCAGCTGAGGTCTTGTCTTGGAGATGTCCTCAATATATTGTGCATTTCCATCCACATACAAGCAATAAATGCAGTTACAGCACACTTATGGTAAACTGTGTATCTCTTGCTTGTTGAGACAAACAATACACCCTCAAGGCAAAGAAGGCCACAATATTTTAACTAGTATTGCTTGGGTTAGACCTGCTTTCCTAACAACAGAATTGTCATATTGCCATTTGCATTATGGGTGAGTGCCAGTTCCAAGCACAGTGTTGCTCACTATATTATTTATTGTTGTACCTTAGTTTTCACATTTATTTATTTTTACCTGTTGAATGGACAAATTAAGGCACATGACAGCACTGGAACAGCCAGTTCTACCACCCACTGACTGACACTGCTGGTACATGCATTTCTCATCCTGAAAATGTGCATTAACGGACTTTCCATTAATTTCTCAGAGGGGAAGCAAAATATGCTGGGAGAGAGCTGAATGTATATTTACTTTCATAGTGTTCATATTTTGTTTCCATAGTCAGGAATTTTAAAGGTTAGCAAAGAAAGCAAAACGTCATTAAAAGAGCTCCAAAAAACAATTTCTTCCAGGTGGGATAAAAATGTAGCAGGATTTATATAAATAATAATGCACCTCAAGCTCTGCCCTCACCCACCACAATAGAACGCTACCAGATTTTGTAAAAAGTGTTCAATTAAGGCAGACGAGGCTGGGGCAGGATTTCAGGTGGGTTTAAACTGCCAATTCAGTCCCTTCAGAATTGACAGATTATCTAAAAATCCTATTGATGGGGAGGACCAAGGGACAAACAATCAGATCAGCCCAATATTGATTGATGTCTATGGCATCCTTTTAAGTTTCTTAACTCTTCAGTTACTCTTCAATCTCACATCTCACTGGCTGTCAAATCCCCAACATAGGGTAATACCCACTATCCCACTGTCAATTTACTTAAAAAACACACTTGTACTAATATATATGCATATATATGCAGTCTGACAGAGAGCAGGCAATCACATATCTTCATTATCAAACACTCTTGCCTGAACTTTGTTCTCACAGTTTTTATTCACTGGGCATTGGATACACAGGCTATCAGAAAATAACACATAAATTAATTAATTAATAACACTAATTAAACTTAGAATTCAAATAAACCAATAAACGTGTCATGTGTAGTGATGGGCGAATTTATTTGCCAGGTGCAAATTCCCGCGATTCGCCGCCAGAGAATAAATTCACGAAACGCCAGAGAAAATTTGCCTGATGGTAAAAAAAATGAGTTGCGCGCCGAAAAGAGCACGACGCACGTCCAAAACGGTGCGACGTGTCAAAAGTAACGTGATGCGTTGAAAGTAATGCGATAAAAAAACATCAAAAAATTTTCCGAGACTCGTTTCGTAAATTTTTCGCCAATTCGCAAATTTTTCTGCAACGTGAAATGGAATTGAATCGCCCATCACTAGTCATGTGTGAATTTAAACCAGCCATTCACAAAGTGAACAGTGTTACTCCAAAACCATTGCTTACTTACATTTGGAGTAACACTGTTCACTTTGTGATTGGCTGGTTTAAATTCTGACACATGACACACAACACGTTTATTGGTTCATTTGAATCCTAAGTTTAATTACTACTTGAATCACATTTCACTCTTTCCCTGTCTGTCACTCCTCTTAGTTACCTCCTTTGTATATTTACTGGTTTTTTTATAGTGTGGTTTAAGACCTGTGAGTGCCTCTTTTTTCCAGGATTGTATCACCACTATTTTTGAGGTGTGCACCCAGGTGATGATTGATTTTTCTTTTTCGAGAGTGCCGTTATCTTCCAAATAGACATATATATATATATATATATATATATATATATATATATATATATATATATATATATATATATAAATAAACTGCTGGTGTCCGCACTCAATTTCCAATGAAGTCGAGGTGCACGATAAAGGTTCCATTATGCTGTGTTATTGAATAAAGAAACATTTCATTTACTTCAACAAAGAGAGTGCTGATCCTTTTTGAATATATATATATATGTATAAAATTTGTTTAGATTATAGATGCACACCAGGATTTGAAAAGGCTTAAAAAGTTACTTTTATTTGTTACTTACTAAAAATATAGGACAGGTCAACGTTGTCTCCATCTAAGACCATTGTCAAGACCTTAATGTGTTAAAAATACAACATTTAAATAAGTAAAAATACCCCCGCCCACAGGTGTTAACCCCTGCAATGTATAGAGTATCTGAGGTGTACTGCCTCCAATTGTTAATAATAGACTTTCCGCTTAGCCAAGCCATTAAGTCCATACTATTACCGGAGTAACCTAAGGAGAAATATGTATTAAAAACAAATATATTCCTTTATACTATATAAAAAACTGACTGGCACAACTTATGTTACAAAGTATCATTGCTATGGTATCAATTCCATAGCAACTATAGCTAATATGTCGCCACCTAAAGGTTAAACTCTATATATACTATATATATAATTTTCATTTTCATTTTGCTGTATAAAGATGTGATTGGCTTCACCTAATCATATGTTTTTAATCACTTTTTGATTTGTTTGATATGTATACAGTACATAGGGATTAGTTAGTTAAAATTCTGGTTAGGCAATAGTAATTTGATCTTTGTAGTCCTTGGACAACAGTAATTTGTTCCCTATAGTCATTGGAAGTGAATGCGGATAATTGAATCCCCTGACTAACAGAAAGATTGTAGAACAGAACGGCACATTTCCAGCATGACCCTTTAAGTCTATTATTATACCAACAAGAAGGGTTCTCAATACATTTCTCTAGATGAGGGGAGGGCTATAATAATAAACCAATGGAGTAGTCAGGCATGGATTAAGCCAATGGATCAAAATAAATGGGGAAGTTCGCAATTCACTATATATTTAGTCCTTTAGAGTGTCTGGCTGCCTCAGATATTTTTATAGATCATACAGTATTTATCTGCTCAAGTGTTTGACGTAGTAGCAATATTATGTAATTTATGTGTAACTTGTTGTAAATGACTTTGGGCTTTTGTTTTAACCAGTTATGTTCTTTGTTCGCATGAATGCTGATGGATTGCTCTGTGGGGTACTGTATATGTATTT
>CM044442.1:48222496-48240145 GCA_024363595.1 Xenopus borealis | reverse complement strand
ATATATATATATATATATATATATATATATATATATATATTTATATTGTGTCTACGGAATAAAAGTAAAATTCATGAAGGACAATCAGAGAAGATTTGTACTGTACGGACAGTCCCAGTAATTATGTTCCTTTAATTTTCTTTAAATGCCAGTTTAAGAACTGTTGATCTAAACTTGGCACATTTTTATATGGTTTTACAGCTTGTATATAACTGCAATATGGTTGTAGACAAACCAGCTGGTTGATTCAGGGGTTAGGTACTTTTCTAAAAATAGGTTGTTTATACTGTTGCAAGTGCACAACTACAGCAGCTCAACTGTGGCTTGCTGTGTGGGCCTTGTAATTATTCATGAGTGAGATTATATAACTACAGCTGGACAGACTAACAGCGGCTACTGAAACACGGAAAGTTCCTTTATTATGCAGCAGATCTCCTTATGCCAAACAACCCTGGACAAGGGTAAACTTGTATTAAATGATGCATGGGGTTTATATTATTTAAACTCTAGAACAGAATGTGATTCCTTGTACTAGATGGAATGACTATTATTATCACATGAATGAGGTTTAGACTATTATGTTGGTACCTCAATAATTGTTTTTTTATTCTCTATGGTATGAATTTGATTAAAAAAATCATAATATGCTCTAAGTGCCATTCAAGCATTTTTATCCAATAGCAAATTACCTAAAAAGAATTTATACAAACAAGTCAAAATCATATACAGTAGATCCCCCATTTTACGTTTTTCAGGGGACCAGAAAAAAATGGTGTAAAATGAGGGAAAACTTAAAATCAGGGAAATGTATTATGCATAATATATAGGTGGGACCACAAAACAACAATGTAAAATGAGGGAAAACTTAAAATCAGGGGATGTAAAATGGGGGTTCTACTGTATATTGTACAATATGGAGGGGATGTCTGGTAGATGGCAGGTATATATCACCATTCTTTAGGTTTTAAAGAATCTACCCCTTTAAGAGACACCATGGGGTTAACCAGCCAGAGATGGGCTGGACATCCAGGGGGTGTTAAATGGTGGTGAGCAGCAGGTGAAGGAGAGTGAAAAGTGTTTGTGTGTTGCACGTGTGGAGACTCACTGTTGGATTGAGGAAAATTTACTTTCCAAAAGACCAGGGAATTCACTCCTGGCAGACTGGACAATGCAAGTTTTCTATGGCAAGTACACTGCTCTGATACACTGCTCTGATATTGGGACTGTTTTTGTTGCTGAATTGAAGCTGTTTGTTTTCTATGCCATTGCTTGTCAGTGAAAGATTTATTTTGAACTGAAGAAAATAAATCAACTTTTTCCTTTAATGTGGAGTGGTCTGCATGTTTGGTGAAAAAACCCCGCTGTGATCCCCCAAACTTCACAATATAAATATATATACACAAAGGGGCAGATTTACTAAGGGTTGAATTTCGAAGGTTAATTAACCCTCAAATTAAATTCAAATTAAAACCCCTCGAATTCTAATTTCAAATTCGAGGGGTTTTAACACAAATCGAATGATCGAATATGTATATAAAATTGTTTCATTTTTTAATTCGAATTTTCACTTCGAATTAATTTGAACCTTAGTAAAAAAAATAAAATATTCCTTGGGTGGGGTGTAATAAATACAGTAAACTAAATTAAAAAAAATGAAATAGTTTGTAACCTTGTCTTATTTTGTATTTCTTGTGGCATGTATTGTTAATGTTGCAATGCTTTTAAACTATAAAAAGTCTTCCATCAGGGTTATGGTTGGTGCCTGGTCCTGATAGATGCTCATTTTCATATGTATTGTGCAAGGTTTATCAAGAAAGGTCATATGATAGAGCTGTGAATTGGCACCAGTTTCAGGGTTTTTACATTTGAGATTCAGATCTATACATACATCTCACCTACAGAACAAAGTTTTTGTGGCAAGCAATGACATTGTGCCATTGCAACTGCAACCACTGCCATACTTTTAAAAAAAAATATAATCTGCCTAATGGTGTGTATTATCACATAATGTGACACCAAAAAAACTAAGGGGCAGATTTACTAAGGGCCAAATTTCCAAAGTGAAAAAACTTAGAAATTTGACCCTCGAAGTTGTTTTTAAAGGCCTTTTTTGATCGAAAAATGGACGTATTTCGATTACATCATTCTAAACAAACAATTCCAAGGATTTTGTACAAAATCCTTTAGAATTCTTGGAACTTAGAAATTTTTTTGGTAGCTTTAAGGTGGCAAAGTGTTGAAGGATTTTAAAGGGGAAATAATTCCAAAATTCATCTTATCGAATTTTGGGCTATTCGATAGTCGAAGTAGCCCAAAATTACTTCAAAATTCAATTTTTTTATTCAAATTGTATTTGAATATTCCCTTCGACCTTTAGAAAATGTGCCTGTAATTTTTGCTATGTTATATTTCTCACCACTCATCACAGCAGACTTAAAAACCCGTGTCCTTCAGGTTTTTAGACTTTTTTTATTTTTTCAAAACCACAAAGAATCAATGTTTTTGGGACCTAGAAATAAACGACGCGCTGCCACAAATAGCTTGAGACCCATGATTACATAGTAAGTTAGGTTGAAAAAAGACACACTCATCAAGCTCCACCTTTTAAGCCTATATATAACCTGCCTAACTACTAGTTGATCCAGAGGAAGGAAAAAACATATGAAGCTCCTCAAATTTGCCACAGAGGTGGAAATTTGCCTCCTGTTCTTAAAGGTGTCTTCACCAAATTTGTACCACAGTTAAGCATGACATCACTATTTACATAGACCCATACACTGCCTCTTTGGCAAAGAGAAATAATTTCCTTCTATCCAAATCTTAAATCGAGTTGCCATGTAAGTAGGGCTTTCCTGTAAGAGAAAGAAAACAGATGACTAACAATAGTTAATCTGGGCATCTACAGACTGATATTAGCAGCAATTTAGCACCTCCAGCCAAAGTCAGTCCTAGTGCATGGGGCTACAACATAATGCTCAATTGTTTCTGATGATTATTTGTATAGCACTGACATATTTAACAATACTTTACCAGACAGTATGCATTATTCACATTGGTTTCTGCCCTAGTCAAGACAACAATCTAAGTTCCCTACCTCAAACAAACATGTACACACAAACAGAAAATATACAAACCATGGGTGGGGTTAGGAGGTTTAGGGACCCCACGAGACCCTAATTTATATACAATTTCTATAAATCTTGGTATAACAAGTCAATGTCTAGACATTTAGTGGGCCTGAAAAATGATTTGCTGTGGGGCCCACTGATATAAAATCAACACTGCCAACATGAAAGTATATTGAACAATATAGGGGCCATTTACAACCCACAAGTGCAGTGTGCACTTTTTGACAGAATCCCTATGTTTTTACCCACAATGCAGCAGTTAAACTAAATTCCTGCATAATTGTGCCCGTGAGGGGTTTATGTGTCTGAAAATTTTTAAATAATTTCTTTCGGTCAAGTGCCACACTGATATTGATGCAGGATTCTGTTGGAACCCTGGAGCTATGGTTAAGTGCATTAGGTAGACCACAATCACCTGGCAATTATATGGTAAGCTGACAAATTTCTAATTATTCATGCAATATGAGCAAGTTGTGGGTATCTATCAATGTTGTTAAATGACCTACTGTGCCTGATAAGCATATAATAATAAAGTTAATAATTTCCATATGCACACTGCATCCTCCTTAACCCAATGCCTATGGCTCTGTTACGGCGCAGCGCCTAGTAGGGTTGCCAGATCTAATTTTCAAAACCAGCCAAAGTCGGCTGCAAAACCAGCCAAAGTCGGCTGCAAAACCAGCCAAAGTCGGCTGCAAAACCAGCCAAAGTCGGCTGCAAAACCAGCCAAAGTCGGCTGCAAAACCAGCCCAAAAATGGCACAATAGGTGGCGTTAAAAAAGTCTTAAAAATAAAATTCAATTTTCACTGATTTGCACATTTTTCCATGAAGCAAAATGGGAAAGATTTGCCCCCCTTCGCCAGGGGTGTAACAGAGGAGGCCCAGGAGGTAAAGTGGCCCCATGAGGTCCTAATGCGTATACAATTTCAATAAATATTGGTAAAAACAAGTCAGCCTCTATGAGGCAATTCACCAGAAAATTTGAGAATAATTAAGAGGCAAGGGAGACTGGGGTACAGAGCGCAAAATCTGGTGAATTTGAATGCTGGGTATTGTAGTCTTTATTAAACTTGGAAGCTGGAAAATTGTTAAAGAGAAACTACATTACCCAACATACACTAGGAGACACAAGCTTGGCACATTAGCACAAGAAAAAACTTTGGCCAGTTTCCAAAGTTAAAACCAGCCAAAGGCTCAAAAAATAGCCCAAATCCATACCTTGGCTACTTTGTACTTTCAAAACCCGCCTGGGCTTTAAATCAGTAGCCCAATTTGGCTGGAAACCAGCCAAACTGGCAACCCTGGCGCCTAGCTGTGATGGCAGGAAGATTAGGCAGACAGCCTTCCCTGCTCCCCCTCCCTCCACGCGTAAGGCACAATGACATCATAAGGAGGCGCCGTAAATGCTTAGACGAGTGCGCGAATTAAAGAACGCTTCTTCACTCCCTGCCTCATCCCCCTATGCAACGAGCGCCAGGTAGGGAAGCGGGGGGGATTCTTTTCTGCAGTCACAGGTTTTTGACTGCCTGTATATAGCAAACATGTCACTGAATGTCCACAGACACAAAATCTGAATTCAAGTAACAAAACAAAACTTTTTCTATCTCTGTGGTAGCAGAATATTTAAAAACACAAATACAGTTTGATCTACTCTTAGACTAACAATACTACTTTATTACTTACTTATAGTACTAATCTGGTTTTGCTTCACAATGGTACTTGCACATTCTGCCACTGCACATGGTATAAACCCTATAAACCCAATTAAAATAATTTAAAGGAATACAATATGTATTACAAAAATTTGCGTTTTTAAAGCTCTGTGCTACCTCTAGGCCAAATGCAGTTGAAACAATCTACTGTTCTTTAAGAAAAATTCATATGCCCAAACACCCTGCCTAATATATTGTTCATTGTAAATAATTATGATTTTTCTTCCTTTCATCTTCAGACTAAAGGAAACTTGTAGAATAAGAAAAATATTTAACTGTACTGCACATTGCATATGACTGCAATTTTTCATGTAAAATTTTCATGCATTCAAAGGACATTTGACAACAATTTTGCTAGAGATTACGGCGCTCTTTTACCTCCTAGCGTGTCTCTACTTGAAGCTCTGTGCACAGACGGGCACTTCTGGCTTCACGGCTGGGTTGATGCTGGTATCTGACGCGAAGAGGTGCCAAATTCGAATTTACTGTACAGTACTTTATTCTGGAGGTTGATGATTCAGGTGGGAGTTGGGGCAGTCTTGTTCTAAGAATACTAAAGCTGATGCCTTGTCCTGGTGTATGGTGCAGAGAGAAGGTAATCTGATCCCACCCACCCCTATTATTTCTTCTGGTTGTGATGCCCACCTCCCTATCTTTGTCCTACTTGCAACGTTCTCCTGAATGCCCCTCTGGGAGAGTATTTGTGCTGCAGTCAAGGGTGGCCCAAGTTCTCAAATGGGCTAATTCCTCTAAGGATTCTGATCATCCTGGCATCAACAAGACTCAGGAGTTGGTTTCGATATACTTCTGGTGGCCTTTGCTCATTAAAGATGTCAAGTTCTTTGTTTGGGCTTGCACAGTCTGTGCACAACAGAAGAGTCCTCGTTCCTTACCATGTGGCCTTCTCCAGCCCTGGCTAGATGTGGCTATGGACCTTATTGTGGACCTGCCTAAGGCTTCTGATATGACTACAATTTTGGTACAAATTCTCAAAGATGGCTTATTTTGTTCCTCTGAGAAAACTTCCATCCGTTGCCAGTTTGGCTCAAATTTTCATCAAGGAGATCTTTTGCTTGCATGGTGTGCCTCAGTCTATTGTGTCTTACCAAGGGGTGCAGTTTGTATCCTGATTTTGGCGGGTGTTCTCAAAACATTTGGGCATCAAATTTTATTTCTCTTTGCCTACCATCCGCAAAGCAATGTTCAGATTTTGGAACAGTTCCTGCGATGTTTCATTTCTCAAAACCAGGACAACTGGGTTGCACTCCTTCCTTGAGCTAAGTTTGCTCATAATAATCTTCAACATGAGTCTCTGTGAGTTTCTCCAATCCTCCTCATGTTTTCAAGACAGAGATACCTGCAGCCGATGCACACACAGTTTGTGATTTAAAAGACATCTGGTCTCAAGCTCACCAGTCTCTACGAAAAGCTTTGTCTACTCAGAAGATTGCGGCTGACAAACACCGTTGTGCTAATCCCCTTTACCAGATTTGAGATTTTTTCCATTAAGCACATCAAACTTCATTTACCCTCTCCCAAGTTTGGACCTCGCTATGTGGGACCCTTCGAGATTAAGGAGGTGATTAATCCTGTCTTTTCGTTTAGAACTTCCTTCTAATCCCCCTTACCAGGTTGGAGATTTTTGTCTGGCTTTCAACTAAGCACATCAAACTTTGTTTACCCTCTCCCAAGATTGGACCTCACTATGTGTGTCTTTTCGTTCCTTCCACAATGAACATCTCCAATTCCTTTCATGTTTCCCTGCTCAAGCCTTTTGTTCAAAACAGTTTTTCAACTGATCAACCTCCCCCGGCTCCTATCATTCTTCATGAGTTTGAGGTTGACACTCATGCTCCTTGTCTGATACAGGCCTTTCACAAGAAGTTTCCTAATAAGTTTTGGGAGTTCACGGAGGGTGCTCCTGAAGGGGGGAGGGTACTGTAAGATGTGCTGGAAGATTACTGCTCTCTCTTACCTACCGGTGCAGATGCACACTTCTGGGTACACAGCTGGTTTGACGCTGAGCGTCACAACGCCAAGGGGCAGATTTATCAAATTCACATGAAGGATTCGAAATTCGATCGGATTTTCAAAAAGATTAAATTTTTTTTATATTTTTGAAGGCCACTTCAACCATCTAATTTTGAAAATTCAATCGAATTATTTGAATAATTCTAATAAAAATCTATTTGAATAATTAGCAGTCAAATTACTTACCCTTTAAATTTTTATTCAACTGCCTAGTTCGCCAGATTAAACCTACAGAATTGGTTTTAACTATTTTTGATCGAATAAAAAAATTCGATCGAATGGTTAAAATCGTCCGATTCGAATGACTATCATTCCATATATTATTCACTATTCGATCGTTCATTCGATCGATCGAATTGCGGTAAAATCCTTGAATTCGGATTAGAAGGATTTTAATTCCCTTAAAATTTGATGGTCGAATTCAAGGGTTTTTCAACCCTCGAATTCGACCCTTAGTAAATCTGCCCCCAAGTGTCATGATGTCACGAAGAGTTTTGGTACCAAAACATCTTTAAAGGCCCAGTCCTCCATTTTGTGAGTTCCCAAGCTGGTTCCAGTTTTACTGTTCCTGCCTAAGCATTTGTTTGTGACTTTGTATTCCTGGTTTTGACTTCTGCCCGACCCTTGACTATGATTTCTTCACCTGCCTTGAACGCTTCACCTGACTTTGACTACGTTTTCTCTAAAAACCTGCCAGTACTTTGCTATCGGACTTATTGCACGCTTCCTTGTTGGCTTCTGCAGCAGAAAGCCGAGGCCCCTAAAGGGCGCCGGTTAACACCGGAACCTACTGGGTCCACCTGTGTGCTCAAAGATACTGCCACTGAACCAGGTTCCTGATAACATGGTTGTTACAAATTTTTCTCTAACATTGGCAAAGTATGCTACATATTACCTAAAACATACAGACACCTGCCTGCCGAACATCTCAGTCCCAAACAAGTATATGAATATGAAATTGGTCCTGTTTTTGTATTTTATTAGTCTCTACTCCTTTGGGAATGCTCTCACTAGATCCCTCATGTGTGATTAAGATACAAGAGCATTAGTGTGGTTGGGCACTCACAGTTGGTATTCCAGTTCATTTCACAGATGTTGAGTTGGGTTTAGGTCCACAAGGCTCTGCAAGTCAGTCATGTTTTTTCACTCAGATCTCCGAAAACCCTAGAATTCTTTAGAATGGATTTGTAGATGGCTTCTCTTGAACCAGAGGCTAAAATGATGGAAAACAGCTTCAGGCCATTATTTTTCCGCCAAACTTCACAGTTGGTTATGCATCTAGAGAAGGATAATGTGATTCACTACTCAGGATAATGCATTTTGCATTTCCACTGTTCATGGGGGACCTTTTCAGTACTTCGGCTAACAATTGGCATTGTAGGCTTGTATGAGCTATTCTTCCATAAAAAAAATCATGGTTCCAAAGAATAGATCTTTTGCTGGCATTGTTGCCAGGGACAGTTTGGAACTCACTAAGGGGATGTGACTTTAAAAGAAGTATCTCTATAACATTGACCATACTGTATATTTTGTCTAGATTGTGACTTTTTGGTAATTGCATGTGCTGGAGCAGTGGCTGCATGCTCAAGTGGGTCTTGATTAGGGCTAGTGATAGATTAAGCCATGAATGTGAAATAATCATTTCCTCTTAAATTCTCCAAGGCCAAGAGGCATGCTTTATTTCTTTTAATTTAAAGTGAACTCCACACAATCTTTTTTTAGCCTAATGAATGTAATCATGTAATTCTAATGGCTTTACAGTTATGTTGCAATGTAATTTACAATGAACGTAGCATCTGGTTGTCTCTTTTGCTTTTTACCACTGGTTATAATTTTGAAACGATGGGCCAGATGTAGTTCAGTTCAGAAAATTATCTAACTGTTTATCACGTGAAAACTTTTTTTTCACAGTTGAGAACATTTTCTCACTGAATTGACTCTGGCCCAATGTTCCTCGCCAGCCAATATTTAATTTCCCTTCTGCTGACTGGTATCCAGTCAAAAGTAGAAGTGCAGAAAATATTATGGGTCTGCCAAACCCTATCGATCGCAACTGGTTTTACAACCAACTGAAGATTTTTCTTAACGTATATTAGAAAGGTGTTTAAAATTACTTTTGTGTGGAGTTCCCCTTTAAACAAAATAAAATTATAATTGTATTGAATAATTAGTGTAATCCCTTGGTTGAAGATTATTCTGATTTATAACCTGTACTGTGCATATACAGATGAAGCCACTTTGGATTGTGTGTTTAACACAGAATAACTGGTGCTTTGGTATGCTAATGAAAATGTTAAATGCATTAAATGAGTTAGGATGACTTTTTCTTCAATTAACCCTAAGTCACGATGCATTTAAAGGGAAACTGTCATGGGAAAACATGATTTTTTTTTTTTAAACGCATCAATTAATAGTGCTGCTCCAGTAGACTTCTGCACTGAAATCCATTTCTCAAAAGAGCAAACAGATTTTTTTATATTCAGTTTTGAAATCTGACATGGGGCTAGCCATTTTGTCAATTTCCCAGCTGCCCCTCGTCATGTGACTTGTGCCAGCTCTTTTGAGAAATGGATTTCAATGCAGAATTCTTCTGGAACAGCACTATGAACTGATGCATTTTGAATTTTTTTTCCCATGACAGGATCCCTGTAACACATAAATCCAAAACTTGCAGGTCTCTATTTTATGCTTGCATTTAGGGGTGAACATCTGGTGAAATTGCTGTTAAAGGCTTTGTGTAACTGGCATTGTCATTGTGACTGCTTTATGAATTTGGAGTATTCTTTGTGAATTTGACATACAACTTCTTCTTTAAGGTTTTTTATATCCAATTTCACTTTGCATTAATGTTGAAATCTAAACCAAGGCTTGCAATAGGTGGAAACAGATACTACAATATAGAGTTAAAAATCTGAAACTGGAGTTAAATTGTTTGTGGATGAGTTGATTTTCTGACATAAACAAATATTTTACTCCACTTTGACGCTAATCTTGGCCCAGTACTACTTTTGTGAATCCCCCCAGACAGTAATTTCCAAAACTGATGTAGTTTTAAGGGTAGAACTCCACGTGCACTTCAAACCAACACATCCCCATGTGATGAAAAACGTGACGTGTCGGATGTCCTGAAGATACAGGAAGTGAATGAGAAAACTCTGGTAAGAACTAAATTTATCTAACTGTCGCTGCACACTGCGTCTTCATCAAGCAGTTGGATAGATGTAGTTCTAATCTGCAATTTCTCATTCACTTCCTGTATCTTCAGGACATCTGACATGTCACATGCATTTCATCGCATGGTGACATGTCGGCTCCAGGTGCACTGTGGAGCTCTAACCTTACCCATAGCAATTAGCCTGATTCCTCGGCTACAGCATGAATGAAAGCAACATTCCTATTGGTTATTAGTTGCTCCCTCTCTAGAGTACAGTTTACCCCAGCATTATAAAGTCACCCCCAAGTCAACTTTGTTCTTTTGATACAGTTTAACAACTCACTTAATAAGCGTACAACAATAAACACTACATTTAGCTCAGCTTAATAACAGCAATGTCCGTAATGAAACAGAATGGGCTAGAACTCATTAGGTTTTTTGTCTATTTTGATTGCAAAGAAACTGCTCATTTTTTAATACTTGCTTTCCCATATCCAGCTGTGTAAATTAATCCTGTGCTGCCCACATAGTATCGTTAAGAAGTTATTTGTTGCTGGTCAGCACTCCTGACAATTCACCTTCTGCCATACAACACACAGAAACAAACCCTTCTAGTGTTTTTGGCTCTCAAACTCACTGAATTACTTGCATCTGGTTCCAATCATTCACTCCCCCAGTTTCCTTTTTGTGCTCCCCTTCCTGAACGCCATGCATAGTCTAATGAACTTTCTTTTGAGAAATGCATTCTCCGTTCCTAGAATACTACTTGTTTCTTTTTCTCACTGCAAGAAGGTATAGTAGAAGATCCAGATTCATTAGTCATGACATATTTTTCATTTAAGTCTGCTAGAGTATGCACAGTCGATAGTTATAGGTAATAGGACCTGTTATTCAGAATTCTCGGGACCTGAGGATTTCTGAATAAGGAGTCCTTCCGTAATTTGAATCTCCATACTTAAGTCTGCTAAAAAGAACATTTAAACATTGTAATTACTTTTCCAATTTTTCCTATGTGCTACCTACATCAGATGCTCTGTTTTCTGTGTATGTGATGAGGGCCACCATTAGAAATTAGGGGGCCCATACAAAATTTTCAGGGCCCCCTGGGCCCTGCCCAATCAAGCACCACGCCAGATCCCACCCACTACACACCACAGTTAAAAGACCACACATCAGCACTAAAAACAACAACCCTACACAGACAAGTTATAAAAAGATGTTGATGGTAAGGGCACCCTTGACCACCAAACTGTGGCGCCAGCGCCCCTCATAAAAGTTTTTTTTTTTTTTTTTTAAATATTGACGCCAATATCTCCCATTACAAGTTAAAGGGGTTTAAAAAAAAAACACACATCCTGATCTCCTTTAAGGCTCGGGTCTGGTACAGCAGGCCCTGTATGTGACCTATGCACATTTATGTCTATATTCTGTTTAGCAGTACAAGTATTTCTTATTAGTGTATGCAGATATCGGACCTAAGATGAATGACTAGATTGATGCAAACTGGCCACCCCAAACTGTGGCAATTTTCCCATGATCTGGCTACCTGTTCCTTTAAGTGATCACACAAAACATGTAAGGGTAATATTGTCCTAAGTCCACAGTGAAATGTATAATTATGTATTGAAATACGGCAGACCTCTCTGTATTTGTTGCCAGTTTTCAATAAAGCTCTTGCTTTAATATTTGTGTTATATTGTGTAGGTGTATATTCCCATCTAACGCTCGTATCCCTCCTCCACCTGTGTCTGCTAAGACTACTCATACATGCCCAGATTTGGATGGGTTATTTAGCGGATTGTGACTATAGTGCCTGGGTATATAGCACATTGTGCGGGAAGTTACCATATAAATGGTAGAGGAAGTGAAGAGGAAGTGAAGAGGAAACCTGACTTCTTCCCATTTAAGACAATATGCACTCATCTGTTGAGGGAGAATTCACAAAAGTTAAAATAACAGTAAATGCACAAAATCCATTGATTTTGATCACTCTGGCATTAATTTGTCATTCAAAAACACCCGTTGGTTTTTGAAGTTATTAATTTAATCTGGCAAAATTGCTTTTCTCTACATATTTGATAAAAAAATTTGGCAAAGGGTGGCATAAAAAATAAAAACTGGCATTCGTATGATTGTGAATATATTGTTTAAAATGCTTTCAAGTAATAATTTACATCTGTTTATAAAACTTTTGTGACTTCCTCCTCTGGTCTCATAGTATCCATACACTTATGCAACATGCACAGAGTGTGGGAAATACTAGTAACATAGATACTCACAATACCTGTGAAACTAAGCTGAAATGTATACAATCGTAGTTATGAAATTCCTATTTCTTTTAAACAAAAACAATTCAAGGTCTTGGCTTTTATTGGCTATATGTGATTCAGATCAACAAGTCACAGATACCATAACGAGGATTCCCATTAAGCCATTGGTAATGGTTTGGGACTTTTCTAACCTAATTTAAACATATTTGTCTTTCCCAGAAATATGGTTGAACTCAAGATAATTTTAGGATCTCTTGTTGGCATTAGGCTTAGAAAAATAAACACAATTGCAGGGTTGCTTACTCTGTCCTAGCTACATCACTCTTCTGTTCCATTATGAGTAAGTACAAGAATAAACTACCAGTATACTTTTTCCTTTGTATGTGATGGCATAATTTTCCATTCAGAAATCCCATACCTAGAATAAAAAATGTATTAGACAATTAAATTATTTGACAATTATTAGACAATTAAAAATTATAAGCCTATAAATATTAGACAAATAAAGCAAAGAGAAATAGTCAAAAATACCATTTAACCATGTTGTTCTTAAAAATAAGAATTGTTATAATAATAATAATAACAATAATAATAGTATAGTATAATTCCTTTAAAACATTTAACTAACTGAAAAATATTGCCAATAAATTACAATATAAACACTGTAGTACTAAAGGTGGCCATACACTGATAAAAGCTGCCGACAAACCGAGCTGGCAGCTTATTGGCCCATGTTTGGGGCCCTTAGACGAGCTTCCCCGGTCGATATTTGGCCAGAAAAAAAATGTACTTTAATAAATAACCCCAATAATTATCATACTAAAACTTGGAGGCTTATTAATTAAAGTTTTTTTTAGTGTTTTTTTTTTAAACTCTAAAAACGCACACTAAAAATATGAATACTGTGACATAACAGAACAGAACACTACTTTGCAGCTCTCTTGGGGGCAGATTCACTTAAGGGCGAAGTGAATAACGCTAGCAAAAATTCACCAGTGTGACGTTATTTCATTAATTTGCCGATTTACTAATGAGCGCAGGTGTCCCTTCGCTAGAAAAGGAGATAGACGATAGTGTTTTCTTCGCACTGTAACGCCAGGTGAATTTTCGCTCTGTCGAATGGATGTAACTCCGCAAATTCAATAAGATGCAAATTTTACTGAATGTTACCTCTTTCGCCCAGACTTGCCTTCGCCAGCTCTGACCTGGCGAAGTGCATTAGAGTGCATAGAACATCCTCAATCTTTAGTTACTTACATCATAATTTTTGAGTGTAATATCTTCAGGGTGTTAGGCTACAAAAGGCATAAAAATGTTTCGGGTACCCGGTTTTGCCCATACATTTTCTAGGGCACATAATTTAACAGTGGGCTTATGTGTAGGGCATTAAAACAACTCTATTGACTTTATTAAGGTTCCCTTGGCATGTCTAGTTATCAGTGTAAATGTAATGTACTAGATGTACCATGTAACATAAATTGCTCCATTCCACTTTAAATTGGCCGCCGTATGCAAAGAGTGCAAGATCGGTAGTGAACTTGCGTGCAAGATCTCTAGTGAAGTTGCGCTAGGCAGAATTGAACACTAGTGCAGCTTCCCTTTGATTTATTTGTTCTGCCAAAGTAACACTGGAGAAAATTTGCCAGCATTCGGCACCCTGGACACAACTTCACACTTTAGTGAATTAGCATTGTCCCAGCAATTTAACTCCTGGCGAAGTGTTGCGATGGCTGCAAGCTGCCACTGGCGAATTTGCATTCTTTAGTGAATTTGCCCCTTGGTATACACTGATTCGTTTCTAGGCAATAACTAGTGACTTGAGGGAGGCCATAATGGTTTGCTTTTGAATCTGACCTGCATGCCGAGGATCAGTTGCAAACTCACTGAACAGTTATGTCCCATGTGGCCCCCATTAAAGTCGTTGATTAACTCAGAGTTAGAGAGCTGAAAACAGAGAGTTGGGTTCTGATCTGTTATGTTAGACATCCAGTCACTCCAGCCTTTACACAGTAGATGACATTTTTGGCTAACTTACTATATTAGAAACATTTTTATTTTGCACAGCCTATCTATTTACATAGTTTTTTTTTTAATACTGCACTGTTCCTTTAAGCAGCTTTTTCACTATAAGAAATTGTGGGAAGATGATAGGGGCATTTTTTCCACTACAGTTTTTGGCCTCATTTCAGTGGCAGACAAAGTGCCCTGTAAATTATAGACCTTAAATTAGGTGATTTAATGAGGCGATGACATCTGAGGACTGGGAGAAGTTCAACAATATATTTTTTAAACATAAAAAGCACAAATGTGTATTCAGAAGCATTATCAGAAAAGCCACAATCTGCAGCTTTTTAGCATACCGCTAATATGCATATGCCATTTAGGGGATCTTCTACTGTTGATTATACAATTTTAGAACCTACTATTCCACATAAACCCTGAACTCTTTACAGCATACTGCATCATGTTACAAAATAAATCCTTGCCTCCAACAGAACCCAAAACAACATTAAAACATTTTAAAGACTGTATTAACATCCATTATTGAAAGGCCTTTATTTTGTGTTTTTTGCAAACAAAAATGTATAAATCATTATCACAGTTCTCATCCCTTGTGAGAGGTGGACTGTACAATAAATTTCAAAATGCAATACTCATGACAGCAAACCCTCCCAATGTGCAGGTGCTGCAATTCACATTTAAGCCTTTCTCTCAGTGCCATCGGCACATGCCTTTTGACTTGTACAACTGGTTTTGCATCCGCTTTTAATTAAATGTCATTTGTAACTGACGGTTTCCAAAGACCTGTAAACACATCAATATGTTCACTTAGCAGTATATTTATGTTGTTTTGTGGTGATTCTTTCATAACAAATAATTTATTTACCACTCCCAACTTTGCACCTAATAGGGGACAGTAATTATCAGAGACTACTGCAAATTCATGTTTGCTTGCTTTGCCCTTGTAAGAGTGAGTGCGCATTTCCTACTGATGGGATTTCAAATCTTATTGTATGTAGAGATGCACCGAATCCACTATTTTGGATTCGGCCAAACCCCCGAATCCTTCCCGAAAGATTTGGCTGAATACGGAACCGAATCCAAACCCTAATTTGCATATGCTAATTATGGGTGGGAAGGGGAAAACATTTTTTACTTCCTTGTTTTGTGCCAAAAAGTCACATGATTTCCCTCCCTGGCCCTAATTTGCATATGCATATTAGGATTCGGTTCAGCTAGGGCAGAAGGATTCGACTGAATCCTGCTGAAAAAGGCTGAATCCGGAACCGAATCCTGGATTCGGTGCATCCCTAATTGTATGCCTTAAGCCAGGGGTCCCCAACTTTTTTTGCTCGTGAGCCACACTTAAATTAAAAAAAAAAAAGAGTTGGAGAGCAACACAAGCATGAAAAATCCATGTGGATGTCAAATAAGAGCTCTAATTGGCTTTTTGGTAACCCCTATATGGACTGGCAGCCTACAGGAGAGAATGTTTGGCAGGACATCTCCAGAAACACAAATTTCTAGGAACAGCAAGTCAAAGCCAGGGACTGGCTCTGGGAAATCAGTGACAATAAGGCACCATGGATTTGACTGATTATCAGTCAGTGTGGTCTGGGTAAAGGATAACTGCTGTAGCACATTCCCATTTTATATTTCTCAGTCAGAATCTATATATGTTTTCTGCTTAGCATTCCAAAGTCTAGCATGCCTTGATCCCAATGTTCTGTTTAAAGTTGAGGAATGCATTAAGGGATGTGAAAGTCAGTTCTTAAGTTGACTGGCCTCAGTGCAAAAAAAACCCAAAATATTTATATTTTATGCAATAACATATGTAGAACTGTACTGGAACCCATAATACAAAATTGATAGTACCCTCCTCTAAAGAAGCAGTCTGAGGTAGAGCATTGTCTATGAAAGAGACTAACTTTGTTGATAATGAGCTTCACTCCAGGCAGACCCCTTTCCCCAAATTTACATTCCAATTCCTCAAATACTTGTCTCTGATGCACATCCAAGTCATGCTTTTATCTTAGAAATATAAATACAAAGAAGTATTTTGTTGTGCAGCTGAAAATGTTATTAAAATGCAATAGATGTTTTCTTCTTCCAAAAGGACAACAGAACAATATATATATCTTTAGTTCATCTTTAAATGGACTATGGCATAATAGATGAGTAGTTCTCTTTGTAGCATTAGACTATTCATGTTTCTCCATCACACCTTTGGCAAAGGAATGTCTGGTTAAGAAAGGGGATATTTCCTAATTCTCTGCAACTGAAACCTCCATTCAAAAACTGAGCACTAACCAAGAGGGGGCATACCGACAGCTTGATGTTCAACAGGGATTTGGGACAGAACCAGGGGGAACTGCAGACTACCACTTAAAAAGAGTGGAGGCTCTTAAAGAAGAACTAAAGCCTAAAAATCATATATATATAGGAATCAGGTGAAGAGTGTTGCTGTATGGGGCCCCGTGATTTCTGATGGCAGCCCTGAGTAAACATACAATATACTGTACTGCACGCTTACTGCATTGATGCAACTGGACTGGATGGGCCTCCTGAGCAACTTCTTTTTGAAACCCAGATATCCTGCTATTATAACCTCCCAACTGTCCCGTTTTTCTCAAGACAGTCCTGATTTTGACAGCTCAACCCACAGTTCCAGGTTTGTTACTAAAATTTCCAGACTCTCTTTGATCTCCAGCACTGAACAGACAGAAAAAAAGATACAAAGAGTCTAACCTAATTTGCTTTTGGCAGAGAGCCCAAAACAGCCACCTGGTGCACTTGGATACTTTTATTATAATTTAAGACAAGCAAAGAAACTATTGTAACAATTTAAGATAAGCAAGTCTTTTGGGGAAACCGTGACTTGCATCTTAAAGGGCAACTCACCTTAATTAGCAAAAACTGTAATAACACATAAAAACCACAGAAATATGTTCAAACTTTCATAACTTGCTAATTTTGTCAAATGAGCATGGTATTTAGGGGGTGTGGCCACAAAATGGGCATGGCCAAAAAATTGGCACGCTCCATGTTAGGTATTTAGTAGCCATTATAGCTATATTCAGGATCCTTCCACTCCACAAAAAACGAATATGGACAAAAATCAAAATGGAAGAACAAAAGGAACTTTCTTTCAAGCGACTCAGAGGAAGACGAAGGAATGAGAACCTCCAAATATCCAGAGAAGGAGAGGTTTTGAATCTTTTAGACAGAACTCTAACTTTACAAGAACTAATAATTTTAGAAAAAGGTCCTACGTATTGTCCTACAAAAATTTTTAATTTATTTGATACAGTAATTGATATCAATAGATTTGTTAGAAAAATCCTACTGCAGG
>CM044442.1:48200449-48212893 GCA_024363595.1 Xenopus borealis | reverse complement strand
AATAAAATGTTTATGGGGGATGGCCTTTCTGTAAATTGGATCTTTCTGGATAATGGGTTTCCAGATAGCAGATCTTATACCTGTAGAAGGTATCTGAAGGAAAAGGAATTACCAAATTTGGAAAAATTGTTGCAGTTATGGAAATAAGTCCTAATTTTTTGCGTACTTCCTGACAGTGAAATGTTCGCCGCCGGTGTCTCGTTTTGGACCATGCGTCTCGTTTTGGATGTGGGCATCTGTTGAGAATGACAGATGCCCATTTTACATATGTTAAAGCAACTTATTCTTAAAGTACTCGTTTGTATTATATAGACACACAAGGTAATTTTAATGTAATAAACAATATTTACAGTGTTAATGACAAGGGTGAAACAGTGCAGCACTAATGTTACACTATGGGCAAACATGTGCAAGAACTTCTTTGACAGTCACATGCACAACTGAAAGCAATAAGTCATTTGTACATTACTGTATGAAGAGCAGACTAATTGAAATTAAATATGCACATACAGAAGTATGCATCTGGTTAGTTCAAACCCCTTTTTTTTAATAATAAACCTCTTAGTTTAATAATATTCACGAGGACACACAGCGTTTATGTAAAATGCGTGAAAACCTAAAATAATATAAAATTGAGCTTTCACTGTAGTTAATTAGTGAATTTAATAGCTGTTCCAGAACTTTTCACTACTGAACTAGTACATGGAGGTCGCTTATGCCCATTGCTGGAAAAGTTAGATAAGCTAAGAAGTTAAGGAACCCCTAAAAAGGTGGCTTGTTCAAATATTGCCAGTTATTAGCAGAAGTTTTATCTTGTGCGAGCTCACTAAAGGAATGCAAGAAATTTATTTTTAAAATATTTTCAGCTATACAGTGCCCATTATCTATAGAAGAGATATCGTATTCCAGCTTCTAATCATATTAGCAAACATAAATACAATCATGTAACGCTAACATACCATACGTACATGCAACGCTTAATAGAACAGTTACAAAAAGTTTTCCTTTTAAACTTCAGAACAGACAAATCCCTCAAACTGTGCCCTGATGAGGAAGCCAGGCTAGAAAAATATGTACATGCAATATAAGTAGCTGCGTGGAGCCACAACAAGAGGAAATGTAGATACCAGATTGCCTGAAGTATTACTGTGCCTGTGTACTAGCTTTAAAGGGTACTTCCGGTGTGGGAGTATTTATATTGGATCCATCAAACACGCATAGTGATTCACGTAATCGGATTACCAGCAGAACAAAAATAAATAAATACATAATGCAGAGTTTTACTGTCCCAAAGCAAAGGTCTTACACCTAAATCCTCTTTGATTTGCATACATTGATGTCCAGTAAAATATTTCTTGCACCATTTAAGGCTCTATATCAATTGGTGTTACCGAAACCATAAAATAACCTTTTTCTATTTCTATCATACTATTGTTTTGAATACTATTTATAATTTTGCCAGGTGCTTTTACGTTACCTTTCTTACCCCCATATTTGTGCAGCAGGAGTCCATTAGCATTAGAAAGTGACAGGTTGAGAAGGGACAGTCAGACTAGCAAAACAGTCAGGTTTAGGAACTTCAAGTGACAATTACTTACAAAAGCAGAACTACTGTATCAGTGAAAAACAGTCAACATGACCTATAGGTAACTTTTAATGTACATTCATCTTTTAAAAAGTTGTTTTTTAGTGTCAGTATCACTTTAAGACACCCATGGTGTTTCAGAGTCTGGTGCAGAATCACTTGTGCATTTAAGTGTTGTGCCTCTGGAGGTCCTTATTATCATTTGGTGCACCCATTCCACTATGCTTGCAAATACTTTTAGTCACTTGAGCAGCCAGAGGTTGGTCACTGGATGTGAGGCAATGACAACAGATGCAAAGGCATGAGACACTTGTAAAAAGTAAATTTTAGCTTTTCTCTTAGTAGTAGGCACACCTTATAGCTGAAATCTTTTATGCTCCTTGTCCAGAGGGTCGTCTGCTACCATGCAGGCCAACCCTACAATTGTGTTGTGCTGCAGTGGAAAATGCTGACATGTTTTCATAAGCTTAGGTATGACTGTAACAAAGATTTTTCAAAAATAGCTCAAGCCACGGAAACTTGATTTGAATCCGGTGTAGCTAGTAAATTGCTTTTATACATAAATGTATGTTCATGTGCAAATTCACTAACAATTCCAATTTGTATGCAAAACAACAAGACATGCAAAAGTTTTTACCCACATACTTTAATGGACCTTGCCAAGCCCATAGTGGAGCAATCATATATAAACCATTTTAAGTTTTCCAAAACTCATGTCCTCATTTCTTTCCCACAATTCAGGGGCAGATTTATCAAATTCACATGAATAATTCGAAATTCGATCGAATTTTCAAAAAGATTCACATTTTTTGAATATTTTTGAAGGCCACTTCGACCATCAAATTTCGAAAACTCGAATGATTCGAATAAAATTCTATCAGAATATTCGACAGTCGTATTACTTGCCCTTCATTTTTTATTCGACTGCCTAGTTCGCAAGATTAAACCTACCGAATTGGTTTTAACTATTTTTGATCGAATAAAAAAATAAATGGATCGAATGGTTAAAATCGTTCGATCGATCGAATTGCAGGTAAAATCCTTCGAATTTGATATTCTAAGAATATTAATTCCCTTAAAATTCGATGGTGAATTCAAGGGTTTTCTTAACCCTCGTATTTGACCCTTAATAAATCTGCCCCTCCAGTATTACCGTGGTTTAATTGGAGGTGGGCTGTGATACCTTAGCACAGCATTGACACAAAGCGGTGGAGCTGTTAAAGGGATACTGCCATGGGAAAACATGTCTTTTTCAAAATACATCAGTTAGTAGTTATACAAAAATCAATTAGAATAAAAGAACTCAAGTCCAATTAAACAAATCTAGAGCAGCACCAACAGTATATGCTTATGGACCCACTTGTCCACAAATCGGAATGCCCCTGAGAAAGTATGTTAACGAAATGCGTTGGGCTGTATATATTGTTGAATAAAATAATTTTTTATAAAACCACCAAGTCTTCAGAAAAACGTTAATGATTGTGTACATGACTCTTTAAAGCTAGTCTGCTGCCCTAAACATTAGGCATGAGGAATACCCGAGGAACCTCAGTGACCATGTGGATTGGATCTCAGACCGGAGACACCGCTGAGGCCTGAGAGGAATAATAAAGACTAGTGGACAAGGACTTGCGAGCAGCTGAGATAGAATGGTGGGTTGAATTAAGGCATGCCTTCACATGCGGCTCTGTAAGTTTAAACACCCGTGGGACTTCTGAAAGGATTGGATCATACTTCACTAAATAAGTTCTAAGGTCAGGTTTAGCGGTGGATTGGAGCAACGGCTCGGAAGCAGTATACTTGGGAATGGTGCTTTGATCAAAATACTGATTGTGAGCATATCTGAATTTGCCTGCAGCTGTATTTGATGTAATTTGTTGTATTTGGTGTAATTTTCTTCCTTGGGACGGTGGAATACTTATATCTAACAGCGCATCATTTTTGAACTTTCATCAGTTAGTAGGGCTTCTCCAGCAGGCATTAGTACAGAAAACCATGTTTCAAAGAGCAAACAGATTATTTTACAATTAATTTTGAAATCTGACATGGGGCTAGACATATTGTCAGTTTCTCAGGTACCCCCAGTCATGTGACTTGTGCTTTGTTAAACGTCAGTCACTCGAATGCAGCCCCCCGGAGCCCATCAGCAGAACAATGGGCAGGTAACTAAATAACAGTTCCCTAGTAGATATAAAAACAGCACTCAATAGTAAAAATCCATGTCCCTTCAGTTTACATTGAGTAGTTGAAACACTATCCACACAATATCCAAAAAATATCCAGTCGGAAAGTGCAGCACTGGCTCTTTTTTAAAGCACAAGATCAGGCAAGAAATAGCCTACAGGGGAGAAATAGCCCTTTAAATAACATGGTCTATTGCCTAATTTATATTTTAATTTTTCAATACATTTACAAAGAGACAGTAAAATATTTGCATGCAATGCCGTTGCAGGCCATCACAGGGTTGTTTCAATCTTACATAATTTTAAATATATTCTCAAATCTATCACCAAATACATTTCATAATTCTTTTGCAAGAAGCCAAATAATGTTTAATGCAAAAGGAATTTACTGCCATCTGGTGGGAGAAAAAGTGTACTGAAGAACATTCATACTGTGTTTTTTCATTTCACCACAAAACATGATGATCCTGGAAAATGTAAAATCAGGGAAATAAGTTGAAGCAACTGAAGATCACATAACCCTGAAGCCTCCATTAAAGAAAAGTTATACAATTAGACACAACCCATTGACTTCTACAGTGCCCTCAATGTTTGGGACAAAGACACATTTTCTTTGATTTAAAAGAAAAGGGTGATTCACCTTAAACATTTTTTTTCAGTTCAGCAGGTTTCAGACAGTTCTCTAGAAAAAACTTTTTCCAATTTCTTTCTCATTTCTGTTTGTGATTGTTCTAATATTGAAGTGTAAAGATAAAGTGTAAGTTTGCATCTTGCAGCATAGCCTCTGTGTTTCTGTTCATGAAGTCTTCTGCGGATAGTAGTCTCTGACAAAGACACACCTGCCTCCTGAAGGCTGTTTTTGATCTGTTGGACAGGTGTTTGAGGATTTTTCCATAATAATGATTCTTCATCAGCAGTCGAGATCTTTTTTTGGCCTACCAGTGCATTTTTTCTTCTTAAAGGAATACTATACCCGTGAACAATGTAGGTCTCTAGATATTGCATAAAACAACTCATATATAAAACCCTGCTTCATGTAAATAAACCATTTTCATTCTAATACACTTTTTTAGTAGCATGTGCCATTGGGTAATCATAAATAGAAAATAGCCATTTTAAAAAATAAGGACAGCCTCCTGGGATCCTAGGATCCAACGGTGCACACATACATACCAAACAAACTATAAAGTTAGGTCACACGAGCCAATTAACAGAGAGTTGTGTCTTTTGCTTCAACACTTCTTCCCTTTACAGTTAGAGTTGAAATATTTCTGGTCAGGTGATCTCTGAGGCAGCACACAGACCATCATGAAATGGTGGTTCAAGGCAAGAGATGTAAAAGGGCAATATTTACTTAAATATATATACCAGGTAGGTAAGATTCTTTAATGTCACTTGATTTGATATAAACTATCTGTTGCTCAAAAATTCATTTTCCGGGTATAGTTTTCCTTTGATAATATTCGACAGTTGACTTTAGTAATCCTAAGGTTTGACTGCTGTCTCTAATGGTTTTATTCTTAAACTCCATGTAGAACTCCACGTCGGACAAAACGCACATGACAGATCGGATTGGAGTCGCACACGTCAAAATAGAATTGGACTGAATGAAAAGTTGCAGGCAACTACACGGTCCAACTGTCTGACGAAGATGCTGCTTACTGCTTCCACATCTGACAGTCATATCCCATCGGATGTAATGTAGTTCTTACAGTCCAATTAGAATTTTGACGCCTGCGGGGACAGAGGGAAACTGGGAACTAGCTATGCACATGTGAAAAATCAAATCTGGTGAACTGTTAATGACATATTCCCAGGCAATTACATTTGCTAATCAATATATAACTAGGGTTGCCACCTTTAAAAAAAAAAAAATACTGGCTAGTGCTGGGGGGCGGAAAAAAAGGGTTGGGGAGCAACATAAAGGGGGCGAGTCATGGAAATAACCCGTAAAAGGGGCGGGCTGTGACACTTAAGGGGGCACAGCAACGTAGGGGAACAAATAAGTTTAAAGTGAAGGGCCGAGGGCTTTTTGTAAGGGTATTACAAATTACTGGCAACTACAAATTACAACTACTGGGCCGGTAAAATGCCAGCTGGGTGACAACCCTATATATATCACCGGCCACATCTGTAGCTGGTGATTTAGCAACGAGGAAAAATCCCTTACAGGACTAAGTAGATGTAATCATATACAAAAAAACGCTCAGCCGTGCAGGGGTTAATTCATCAGTGCTTCCATCCTCAGCAAAGGATTACCGCAATCCTATGTAGACTCAGGAATCAGCAATTTAGAGGAGAACACTCAAATAGCAATTGCTGCTAGAAAAATGTTTTTTATTGACTACAAATCACACAACATGTTTCGGGCTAAGGGCTAATGCCCGAAACATGTCGTGTGATTTGTAGTCAATAAAAAACATTTTTCTAGCAGCAATTGCTATTTGAGTGCTCTCCTCTAAATTGCTGATTTCTAGATGTAATCATACTCCATACCTCCCAACATTTTGGAAATAAAGGACAAATTTTTATTCGCAAGTAGGTGGCTAATGTTTTTGACCATTGTAGTGTATTTGTCTGTGACTTTACCACTGGAGTAATATAGAGGGCGCTGTGCTGCACCTGCAGCAGTTTCTCTCCAGTGCCTGTTCTGCTCTCTCTCTCATTCTCTTGTACAGCAGAGTTGCACCCTGATGTTTGGTCTGTTAAGCTATAGGTTCATTGCTGAATAAACATGCAAAAGGTTGCTGCTGATGTGCCTCCTGTTTCCAGAGCCTGGGTATCACACACAGAATACTAAAAGGCTGCACAGCCAACACAACAACCATGCCCATTTTGTGGCCACACCCCCTAATTACCATGTTCATTTTACAAAATTTAGAAGATTATGAAAGTAAATATTTCTCCAGTTACAATTACTTATTTTCAGCTGTTAGCTGTTCTGGGCTCTCTGCCAAACGCCAATGAAGTTAGAAACTTTGTTTATTTTTCTGGTTGTTCAGTGCAGAGAAAAGAAGGATTTTCCAGTACAAATGTGGATCTGCAGGTTGAACTGTCAAAAGAAGGACTGTCACTCCAAAAAGGGGCAGTTGAGAGGTGTGGACTCTGCACCTCATACATAAAAGTACAGTAAAACTTTCAGCATTTCGCTTTGCACACGCGCTAGTTTCACAGTGTCTGTGAACTTTTCCCAAACTGTACCTGGTTTTCCCACATTTTTTTGTGTATGTTACCACAAGATTCTCTTTTAATGTAGGTCTTTAACCCAACAAAGTTAAATAAGTCCTTATTTCGCTTGAATTAGCCACATCAACAAACAGCGGACGCTACATTTTAGAACTAGATAACAGGAAGTACCACCCATCCCACTCTACAGCCAACTCTGCTCAATAGCGCGCAAACCTCCGAGAGCATTAGAGATGGAGCGAAAGTAGTCGGCCGTGCCATTCCGCATTCCTCAACTGCGTCGACATTTCAAGCAATAATTGGGTGGAAATTCTAGTTTCCTGTGACATCAATGTAGTAGAAGGAAGTACCGTCGTGCTACGTGTCCTAGTCGTAGGTTGCGGCTGACTGTAGTAGATCGCGTAATCGCCTTGGTTGGGTCTCCGGAATAGGTAAGTGCACTTAAAATAGCTCTTTCTGGTGACCGAATGATATTTATTTGTACCGTTTTTAGCTTATATTTTCCACTGGTAAGTGGTATTATCCTACAGTATTTGCCTGTATATTCCAAATGGTTTGGTGTAAGATTTCTGGCATTGGATGGTGGAACGTATACTTTAATATAGCAGGCCTGGGGTCGGGCCTCTTATTTTGTAGTGGCCTGCTCCTGTCTGGCATTGCCATGGCCCTATTGGCGCAGTTACCTGAGTTCCTTGGTGCTGTCCCTAATATAGAGCTGCCAGCAGGGCATCTCATGTGGTAGCTGTTATCTAAACATACAGAGAAAAATTAAAAAAGTAATCTGAATTCAAATTGATGCAGTCCTGCTGCACCCATCATGCGAATTACAGACCCTTTCCCAGATTGCCAGTGGCCACCCATGTATAATGTCATTAACATCCAGCGAGCCATTATTTAATCTTTAATTGCAGGTGCATTTGTTTATATTCCATATGTATATATTGTCTGGAAATGAAGTAGTGAATGTGAAGTCAGTCCACCAGCATCTTGTTTATGTTAGAGAGATGGAAGACTTAAATTATGAGGGGAGACTGTCCAGGTTGGGGTTGTTTTCTCTGGGAAACATGATTACACTTTACAAATACATTAGAGGACATTATAGGCAAATATCAGGGGGCCTTTTTACCAAGGTTTGATGGACTTTGTCATTTTTCAACCCAATGTAACTATGTTCATTCACTGTGTAGCAAATTATAACATTGCAAATACCAATGAAAAGTAAAATTCAGGAGCTGGTAGCCATTTACAACTAAAGGCACCCAGAAGGTGTCATCAAATGATTGCACATCGGTGTCAGAAACAGTAAAGTTTAGATATCATGAGAGTTAATTCTTTTTTTTTTTAAAGTAGAAGAAAAGGTTACATTACAGGGGGCTGCCACATTTTAGGCAATCCCCAACAGTTATCACTAACCTGCCAGATTTTCTCTTATTGGACCTGGGCTAGATGAAAAGTACAATGGAAAAGCCTGCTTTTTGCATGCACACCCCAACAGGAGCCAAAGAGAAGAATGAAGAAGATAGTTCTCCTACAAATGTATCCTGGGTTGGTGCAGTTTTTAGAGAACAGTGGGTTCTGTGGGGTGATTAAGGAGATCCAATATCATTAAGACTGTTTTTTTGTGCAAAAGCATGGGAGTTTGTTACCAGCATCTTTCTAGCAACTAATAATAGTTGTGAGAGTCTTCATTAACTCGTGTTGTTGATTTATCTTAGCATGGGGAACTTTCAGGTTGATCAATTTAAACCTGGCCACATATGATCTGTTTTGTAAAACCAGAGTTTTCATACTTGACTGCTTGCATCAATTGTCTTTTATTTGAATATAATTTATAATTACCTAATACACCCATTTATTATACAGAACTGTGCCATATATTGCTGCTTTATGAATACATGTTAATAATTAAATTACCTTTCCGTTTGCAGACATGGATCAGGTTATGCAGTTCGTTGAGCCCAGCCGGCAATTTGTTAAGGATTCGATCAGACTTGTCAAAAGGTGTACCAAGCCAGACAGAAAAGGTAAGTTTATCTTTGAAGACATTATATATGTTTTTCTTCCTTTAAAAGTATATATATTTTTTTTTTAACAAAAATACTGGTCACTTTTTTATTTTTCTTGTGTTGGCTTTACTTTAAGTTACAGATTTTTCTCCCATTCAACTTCTCACAGCAGTGCCCATGCCATTGAAGTTACTGTAATAAAAGTATGCGTTGAAAAATCTAATGCTACAAGCTCAAGAGTAAAAGAGTGCTTTGACTTCTGGTTTGGGATTAGCTACTAAATTTATAATAAAATCTTGGTTTAAAGCAACAGTTCAGTGTGCAAAACATGTTTCTAACATAGTTAGTTAGCCAAGAGTGTATAAAGGATGGAGTGACTGGATGTCAGTGACTTTAAGGGGGGGGGGCACATGGGACATAACTGTTTAGTGAGTTTGCTTTTGAATGTGAGCTGCATGCTAAGGAACAAATTCCAAACTCACAAAACGGTTATGTCCCATGTGCCCCCCCCCCTTCAAGTCACTGATTGCTTACTGTCTGATTACCAATCTTGGGGCAACAAAAAGAGCAGCAAAGCAGGAAGAAGTGTTCTGGCTATGATGTTATACATCTAGTCACTCCAGCCTTTATACATTACATTTTTGGCTAACTATATTAAAAACATTTTCTTTTTTTGCACAGCCTATCTATTCACCTAGTTTTTATTTTTATACTGAAATTTTCCTGTCTTTTCAAATATTATTAAAAAGGGATACATTTTTCCTGCAGTTGAACAGAGGAACCAAATAGCAGACTTTTACAGGTGAAAGCTGAAATGGGGTTTGACATATGTCTAGTAAAAGCTGGCTATCTGATTCAATACCATCTCCATTATTTGCTACTCACATTGTATATGTAAAATACAAATATTATTGTGGATTGAGGCTAACCAGTTTTCTAATTTATCACACTGAATTAGAGGTTTACCCAGGAGTCAGCCTGCAATTGAAACCATGTCTCTCTTTCCATCTTTAGAGGATAGTAGAAAGCATATTTTAATACTCAAACTTCAGTTGTTTTGGACTTTTGGCCAAGTTAAAGGGGTTGTTCACCTGAAAACACTTTCTAGTTTATTAGTTTTTAGATTATTCACCATAAATAAATACTTTTTTTGCAATTACTAACCATTTTCTATTTCTGACAGTTTTTCTAATATAGAAGTGTAACGTTTGATTTTTCACCACCTAAAGCAGTCGTGTCCAACCTTTGCATCCCTGGGCCCCATTGGGAAAAAGAAAAATTGTCTGGGGCTGCACATGAAATACACAAACACTTTTGACTTATAAAAGTAAAAAAAAATGCACAGAAAAGAATTACAATACCACTTGGATAACCAGATGGAGCTATACACTGGAATATGGGACACCTGGATATTAAATAGACTTATTATTATTATTACTACTAACTGGGCAATAGGCAGAGTACCCCCTCCTGCCTACTACTTTATCCTTTGCAACATGACGTTTCCTCCGGAACCAAAGGTTTCAAGCTGGGCCGCTTTAGATCAATCCAGGGTCAAATACTATTGCAGGAGTATATACATTTAATGGGTGAAGCTATATAATACATTACATGGATATATCATTTAAATGGGCCACGCTATAATGTGTTGGAGGCAAAACTGGGTCTGGTATTTGATCAGATATTTATCCTAGTTCTCTCTCACCAATCATTTTCTCTCTCAAGATAGTAACTATATTAATTTTCTTTGCAGAGTTCCAGAAAATCGCAATGGCAACTGCAATTGGTTTTGCAATTATGGGATTTATTGGTTTCTTTGTAAAGCTAATCCACATCCCTATTAACAATATCATTGTGTAAGTATATATTTTTATGTTATTTATATCTAAAAGTCCTAGTATATTCTGAAGTACTGAATGTCATAGTAGTAAGTACAGACTAGGTAAAATAGACAATATTTTATGTGAAAATTTGCAATCTCTTGGAGAAGTCTCTGGAATTATGAGCAATAGCCCCCCGGGAAGGCTTGTGCCACAATCACGTGTATGATGATCTTGGTGTAACATACTATAGTCACTGAGATTAAGCAATGTGGCTATCCCATCCAGGCTTATCAAACAAGCTGGGGGCCCTCATCTGGTAGACCCTATGGATTGCCTCTATATTTACCTCCTTTCTACACAAAATATAACTGCCTTTTTAAGATATTTAGATTATAAAAGCTACTACTTGTGCATTAACTGTTTTCCTACCAGTCCAACATTAGACTAGGCTTTTTTTCCTGTAGTGTAATCTTAAAGGGATATTATCATGGAAAGCCATGTCATCCGTTAATAGTGCTGCTCCACCATACTTCTTCTCTGAAATCAGTGAAAAGAGCAAACAGATTGTTATATTTAATTTTGAAATAGGACATGGGGCATTGTGCATTTCCCAGGAGCCCCCACTAAAGTGACTTGTGCTCTGATAAACATCAGTTACTCTTTACTGTTGCGCCACAAGTTGTAGTGATACCACCCCATAAACATCAAGACAGAATCCCTTTAAGACTTAAAGGAGAACTAAATCCTGAAAATGAATGTCTGCATTATTTTTTTGAATACTGAACTTTGTGAACCAGCCTAAAGGTTCAGCATCTCTATAGTAGTATATAGGATCAAGGCCTTCAAAGTTGTCACGGGAGGATTGTTAGGAGTGTTTGTGACAATCGCATGCTCACTGGGCTTTTAGCAGCTGTTGAGACGCTACGCTTAGGGGTTGCCACAAATTATCAAGCAAAAAATTAGGTTTGTCTGTAATATAAGCTGATGTTAAAGGCTGATTATTAAATTCTAATGCTAATTGCACTGGTTTCTGACCTGTCCTGTAGTAAATTATCTGTGTTATCAGCCTTGTATTGTGACATTTCTATTCTATGTGTACTGTATATTGTGAGTGGGTCCCTAAGCTCAGTAAGTGACAGCAGCACAGAGCATGTGCAGTGAATCCGTAGAAAAGAAGATGGGGAGCTAATGGGGCATCTTTGGAGGGACCTTGGCTGGTACAGAAGTCGAAAACATCATGTACAACATTTCTGTCCTACATTTTTCATTGAGCTTTAGTTCTCCTTTAAGATATCATGAGGCTGTTAAATTTTCTTGCCAGCAACATAGAATTCAAGTCAATTGTGGAATTGGCCCATTTATGTGACGGAGGGTTGGTTAATGTGTCCTGTGATCCAAAGCTGCACACATATCTAAGTGTGGAGGTGACTAAGTGCAGGTCAGTTTAGGCTCTTATTCCCTGTACACACTCCTGCCACAGGTGTAATCGCAAATGCAAATCTCCAAAGGTTTACTAGGAAAGCGCTAAATAGCAGAAAGTACTGCAAAAAGTATTTATTCCTACAACCTGTTTCTGGCTGAAAGCCCCTTGATAAAGGGCTTTGAGCCTGAAACATATCTACAATGAGCATGCTTACACCAACATATGGGGGGGGGGGGGG
>CM044442.1:48154642-48176174 GCA_024363595.1 Xenopus borealis | reverse complement strand
AGTAAAAGGTATGGTAGGCTCACCAGGGTTTGGTAGAAAAGATGCAGGCTGCTGCAGAGGAAGAAAATACATCCTTGTCGCCATTTGTTGTGTTTGCTAGCAAAGGATGAGGAGAGTATAACAGTGCTTTATTAGCAGGTTCATGCAGCCATTACATAACATCAGTAACTCTTACTTTCACTTTCAAGCTGTACAGAAAGTCCTGTGTATGCACAGTGACACCTACAGGCCATTTGTATAAACACCACACAGGGCTAAAAAAATGTATGCAAAATCTGGGAAAACAAAATGTTTAACATGGGAATAACACACATAGGAATGCACTGAGAATTGCAGAACTTAAAAAAAAAACTTAACATTCAGGAAAATGTAAATTCTGAGTTATACTGGTACAGTTAATTGAACATTTTTTTTCTTCTATACTACATCACCGTTTATATAACATCAGTTAAATGTCAAATAAAACCCATGAACAATAATCTCCTAAATTGTTAGATTTAGGCTACATGTAGTAGCAGAAATAGCCCCCCCATGACATCACTCAATCTCATGTGTTGCTTGCCAATTTGTATTTATCGCATGTGCAAAATTACAATGTATTAAAGCAGTATATCCCAAAAGTCTCCATTGCACATCAAACTTTGTGTTCTCCTATTTACACCACACTTCTGTGCCCAAATTCATCCTTGCCAAGAATGTATTGAAAAGACTTGGACAACAATTAATGGCTACATGTATGTACTTATGAGATATCCAGAAGAAGCAGTATGCAATTTATATGCATGTGTATTTGCATGTGATCCATGTAAAAACCTAAACTTTTCAGCAACAAAAAGTACATTTTTTTGTTGTTTTGTCTTTTTATGTGACTGAAAACAAGTTTTGTTGCTCCATAAAAATAATGATTCTGTGCATGTAACTATCAGTATCTTGGGGCTGCATCCATAATGACAGAGCCATAACAAGAACATAAAGATCTATAACATTCTGCTCTTCAGAATATTTTTTACTGATAAAATGTAGTCACAAAGCAGATTGTTTAACTTTTAACTATGTTTTTTTCTAAAAGCAACACCATGAGACAAACAAAGAATAGGATTGCAACTAAGGGGTCTTGTTTGCCATTTAAGGGAGTGGTTCACCTTCAAGTTAACTTATAGGGGCAGATTTACTAAATTCACATGAAGGATTAGAAATTCGATCGAATTTTCAAAAAGATTCGAATTCGAATACCTTTTTTGGAGTACTTAGACCATCAAATTAAAAAAATTTGATTGATTGGAATGATTCGAATATAAATAAATGTCGGGACACTCCACACACAATCGTACGAATTGAGGATTCGTACAATCAAATATTTGCTTCTATGGCCAGCTTAAAAGTGAACTCAAAGGTGAACAACCCCTTTAAGTTTTAAATAATATGTTCTGTTAACACTTTGCTGTTCTGTAATTTGTAACAAAACTCTAGACCCTAAATTCCTATCATTTAATTATGTATGCTTCACTATTATATTTCAAAGCATGTACAACTAAGCATGAATTTTACTATTTTGCCCATGTGCACCCCTCCCCACAATGCAGTGTTTTGCCAGAATTCCAGCATCATTGTGGTAACTAAGGGGGCAATGCCCATGATGCAATTGCATCTGCTTCTCCAAAATCAATGCAGCTGGGTCCTTCATGTCATTGCAAGTTGGACATTTGTGTGGAAGTCCACCAAGTCTGAACTGGCAATCAAAATACGCAGTCACATTTCAAGTGCACAAAGGCCAACTCTTGCCATCACCAGGACTCAATCAGCTCCCTGTCTCAATCGCTGTAGTTCAATTCACTTGCATAAATAGGAGCATGTGCAGTACTTAGTTAGGAATGGAAGGCAGAAAGAACTAAGCAGAGCCCAATGTAACCATAAACAAATGCAAGGAGGAAATTTTAATACAAGTACCTGTAATGAAAGTGGATTTACAGTATGTTGTACACAACATTGTATATGACACAACATGATAAACTTTTATACTACTCTACTCAAGGCCTTCTATTGACTTTTAACCACTTTGTCATTTTCAAAAATCGGTATGTATAGTGTATTCAACACCACTTTATACACTGTTTTGTGTGATAATATATACTGCATGCTCTCTGTGCATACTGTGGTGATCTTGACATCTCTGTAAACTCTTACTCATGTTAGGATTATAAAGGACAATATTCACAGATGGATGACCCAGCAGCCATCACTAGATTCAATGCATCTTGTCTGCTGATAAGCATAGGGCATAGCTGAAAATATGGACGTTATACATTTTATACAGTAGATAAGCAACAGAAAGGCAAAATAAATATTTTGGCTGCTAACCATCATGTAGCCCAGCTGTTCATAAATGTACTTGTGGTTATATGTGCTCCATTAATCCTGCAGGCAGCACATCGTTCCTTGTTGCAACTGTGTTGATATGTGGTACTTCATTCAAAGTCCAGTCTGCTGAGAAACAAGTGAGCCCTGGAAAAACTACTTGCCTTATGACTTAAAGGAGAACTACACTGATGTTAAATGTTAATGGATACATAGGCTTTTGCCTAGTAACTAAGGAAAAGGGTAAAAAGCCATAGGGGCAGATTAACCCCCTATGGGCCCCTACATTTCTAATCAGTCTTATATTGTGATATTTCTATTCTATGTGTACTGTATATTGTGAGTGGGTCCCTACGCTCAGTAATTGACAGCAGCACAGATCATGTGAATCAGTGGGGGTCATTTATCAACACTGGGAAAATTTGCCCATGGGCAGTTACCCATGGCAACCAATTAAATTGCTGCTTTCATTGTTCTACTTGCAGTTGGCTTTAAAAAGCTAATCATTGATTGGTTGCTATAGGTAACTGCCCATTGCCAAATTTGCCCAGTGTTGATAAATGCGCCCCACAGCAGAAAAGAAGATGGGGAACTACTGGGGCATCTTTGGAGGCACATATCTTTACTGCTTAAGGGCTGTGGTTGCCTTGAGCTGGCACAGAAGCCTGAAACATACATGTACAGCATTTCTGGCCTGCTTTAAGGATTTCCAAGTGACACAGTTTGTACTTCTATTTAGCTATTGTCAGTGTGGGCATGAAGGAATGTGAGGTTTCAATAATGTAATACTGACACTAACTAAATAGATGAAGTACAAACTGTGTCACAACCCAGCATGCTGACATTTTGTTCAAGGGATGGGTATGGGATCCGTTATCCAGAAAACCCATTATCCAGAAAGTACATAATTACAAATAGACTCCCATAGACTCTATTTCATCCAAGTAAACCAAATATTTAAAAATAATTTCCTTTTTTTCTATTTGTGGAAAGATCCATTATCCAGAAATCACCAGCCTTCTGGATAACAGCTCCCATACCTGTACTAAGATAACTCACACTGAGAGAAGGCTTGATGTTTCTGTATCTTTTGGTGCAGCCATACCGCCAATAAATGCTAAATTTGAGAATTATGTTTGGGCTCATATTGTTAAGATCTTGGTGAAGAACAACTTACAGCAAAGAACCCATATGATGCTAATAGTTCAGAAACAGCTAATATCAGTCATCCCAACACAATGGCATCTCTGAACTGAACTTTTCGACATTTTTGATCAAGGGATGTTTTCACATGAATATTTCTTTTTCTTATATTTTGACCTCCTGTACAAAAAAACTACTGACCAGTTAGTTTTATAAATGATTAAAAAACAGACACTACAACTGAACCATTCATGTGATCAATTCATTGGTTCCTTCTGCCTCTCAAGAACATAAACTAGATTCAGCCAATGTAACTCCCTGTATATTTAATAAGTGTGTATTTTCTTTATATCAAGATAGATAGACAATCTGTATGTCTGTGTGTCTGTCTATATATGTGAGGGTCTATTGAAACAGGAAACATGGTTTTCTCAGCATAAACAGGCCTAATGGGGGCCATGCAATACATTTCATAAAGTGCTATGGACATACTGACAGCTGCAATTTATCAGCATAAATTACTGTGCTTAGCTGAAAAAGCTCTTGTCAACCAACAACAGTGAACTTCTGAAATTGTCTCTTGCCCTCTTCAATGATTTTTTTAAGTTCAAGATCGAGTTGTCTACAGATAAAAGACATACTAGCAAATAAGTATCAGGGAAAAAAGTGCTTCAATGTGTTCTTTATACCTCAGAAGTAAGACCATTCTGCAGGTCAACTAATAGATCATTTAGTGAAAAAAGAATAAGAGGCTTATGTGTGTAGTGGCAATAAAATATACCTTCTGTTTTGTCTTGCTTTTTATTTAATCACAGCAAAAACCATTTCTTTAAATGCATGGCTGGCAAACACAAATAGCAGCTTGTAGTAGGAGATTGGTGATGCTTTCTCTAAGCTCTGCTCAAAGGTTCAATGCCAAATTGTTATAACTAGCATCTTAATAGCACTAACCTTGAACTGATTCCTCTTGAGTGGCTGAACAATTGGCAGCCCTTATAAACAGAGTAACTAAGTGGCTATAGCAAGATGAGACACAGCCCCTGTCTTTCCAGTTGATCATATGCTCAGTGCAAAGTGTTTTATTTCTTGGAAATGTATTTATTTTTACCAATGCTACTACAGTATATCGTTCATATGTTTTTCTTAAAGCGACACTGCATCGGGTGCAAATCACCAACTAGAATGGTACAGTAATGGACAGAATGCTCGGGACCTGGGTCTATCCAAATAATGGGGTCTTTTCATAATTTAGATCCCCTTAACAAGTCTGCTAAAAATCATTTAAACATTAAATAAGCCCAATAGGATTGTTTTACCACCAGTAACAAATTAAAATACATTCATTTGGATCAAGCACAAGCTACTGTTTTATTTTTACAGAGAGAAAGGAAAAAAATGTAAAATGTGGATAATGTAATTAAAATGGAGTTCATAGGAGATGGAGATTTCTGGATAATGAGTTTCCGGCTAACATATCCCATACCTGTACTGTATTCTGTGAACATATATTTACCATGTTTAATTCTATCCAAAAGCAGTTCTATAGCCCATTTATATGGATTATGAAATAATTTTAAAAAGCCTCATATCATTAAAAATGAGGAGTTATGTAGTAATGTGCATAGTGTTGATTGGTCCAATAATCCAGAGCATCTGATCAGATTTGCAATTACCTAAGATTTGCACACAGCCAGAGAAGAACTAAGTAACCACTGGTATTTAGGGTGTAGAAAGGAAATGGAATATACCACTGAAAAAGGGAGGCAATTAAAACAGTTGTGATTAAACACCAGAAAAAAAGTGTACTGCAGGTAATAACCACTGGAATCTCTTTAACTGGGGTGTGTTTAAATGTGCTGAATTCTATTATTCCACCATTATGCTCAGAATGGCAACAATGAATACAGAAGTCATCGCTAGGGGTGTAACTGCAGGCCCAACAGCTACTGTTGAGCAAATATATCTCATTCTGCAGGAAAGTTTGTGAAGTAGGGAAAATGTGCAAAATGAATGTTTGTGTTCATGCAAAAAGCTTTTTGAAATCAATGGGTTTTTTGTCATGGTTTCACAAACAAAAAAAATTCTGACAAATTTTGCCCCTCATCACTATCCACAGCAAAATATAGGTCCCCATCACTCTGTGGGGCAAATTCACTAAAGCGCAAAGCATCTAACGCGTGCACTTATTCACCAGCGTGTTGTCATTTTGCAACTTCTCCAATTTACTAACAGTGTCCCTGGTGAAAATTTGCTAGAGAAGTAGATAGACTAGCACAACTTTGTACCCATGCGCCAGGCGAAGTTGTGCACCGATGAAGGGATGTAACTACGCTAATTCACTAAGATGACTATTTTGCTGAATGTTCCCTCTTGCGCTAGACTTTACTTCAATACAATAGAGTTTGAAAAAAATAACTTGAAATTTTTTCTAAGTCCCAAAACGTCGGCTAAGCCAACACTAGCGCATTTTCGGCGCTTAGTGAATTTGCCAATATGAATGAACTAGCTAAAGTTAGAAAATACTATTATTCTTTAAATTATAAATAGCTTAAATCTATGTGGAAATAGCTATGACAACATATGTCTTTTAATTCCTTTTTGCGCAGTTCTTTTTTAATTTTGAAAAGAATCAGACTGGCTGATATTGTGGAGAATTTAAAAAGAAATTTTGGAAGAAGTGGCAATGCTTAGGATCTTTGCAGTTATCATACTTCAAGCTAATTGCTAATGGGGATGGGAATGATTCCTGAAGTCATTACAATTAAATGACTAAAGGGGCCAAAAATATAGTTCCTTAATTAATGACAGCAATTGGTATTGAACACAGAACTTTTATTTTCAAACATAACTTTAGTATGCACATTAATGAAATTACATGTGGTGGTTTCAGGGAATGGCACATCATTGTAACACACAATCGTGTTTCTTGCCAACACATCTAAACACTGCGGTATACCACTTCATACCCATGTATAAAAGAGGAAGAACAACTTGAGCTCCTAATTTTCACAAGGAATTATGCTGTTAGTTATGAACAGTGGGCATGTAAATAGATTACTTTTTGTTACTATGTTCTAGAGAAAGGGGTGGAATTCTGGAAAGGAAATGCTTAATTGGGATAGAAATATGGGATTACTAGGAGTAGACCAATTTGTTAGGAGGAATTGTGACAGTGGCTGATAGTATGGGGACACTGTAGCGATAGGGTCCATTTCGCATTCCTTACCTAGACCATTAACCGGTCATTAACTGTACCTTTATTTGCTAGCCACATCTGCTTTGATTCACTGAATATCCCTGCCATTAACCTCTTTCTCTCTGAAAAATCCTATTAACCCTGCCAACATCAGGAGCTCCAACATACCCCTAGCAGGTTACCCACCATCTGCTAACCTTCCCCAACTTCTTGATTTTTCCTTCCCCCCAAGCTGTGATATGTAATGCTCCATTAGTCCCTAAACCTAAACTTATGAAGCAAGCAATGATGAGCCCTTCCCAATGGCACAGCATACTGTGTATCAAGCATAATGGAATAGTGTGTTAAGATTTGGGAACAGTTAATGCAATCTAGTCAACTACATTGACAGTGCCATTATCCAATTATCAAGCAATTTCCCTGTCTTGTTTTTACTCCAGTGTCAAATAAAAATTGAATTGCGGTGCCGGTAGCATAAGAGCGAACGTCATTGCTCATGCACAAGCGATCACGCCCGTGTGCTACCAGCACTGCGATTCAATTTGCTGGTACCAGATGTTTGTGCATGTAGTCAGGGGGGGGTCCAGGGTATAGTAACTCAGTGGGCCCCCTATGTCCAGTTCGACCCTTAGAATAACCACACATACTTGCTGTATGTTTTAGAGAGAGAGTTCACAGAAACTCTTTGCAAATCAAGATATACAAAGTACAAGTTTCCTGACTACCTAAATAATTGAATTGAAAGCATTTTTCTTTATTGCCCTTTGGGTGCAAAATGAAATAAATGCAATCTTACCATAAACGAGCAGGGAATATTACTACAAATCTGTTTTTCATATTTCTTTTTTGGCCCTGTTTTTTAATTAAGAGCTGTAACACAGTGTGATGCCTGTAGCAAAACACATTTCTAAACTGCACTTTATGAAGGACATAAATCTGAGCCATTAATCGTACTCAATGCATCTGACATATTTTTTCACAATTGTAATTGATCTGCAGCTGGGCACTTGGATATAATGTGAATTAGATTCTTTTCATTGTCTTAAAAATAGTCTTTAATCTTAGCCAGAGGTATTCAGGACTTTAGATTTTTATTTCCCATCAGGCAAAATTTAATAGCTTGATTCAATTGCTCGGAAAACAAGATTATATTTAAAAAAAAAGTATTTTTATTTTAATAGATAACATGCCATACTATGAAACTGGCTTTTATTTCTTCTGATCATTTGTCAAACCCTTTCTTTAAAGGTAAAAAAGCCAAGAAACACGGTCATCATTAAATAAATCACATTTCTTTTGCTGTCATCTTTACCATGACTAATGACCTGTTCCACTGTACTCGAGTTTCTCGTATGTCCCATTAAGCCATTGGGTAAAGAACTGCTGCAAAAAACTATAAAAGCTTCTCGAACAGGAGAAAAGTTATACTGAATAATCAACAACAACAAACAGCCAAGCATGTTAGATAGTTTACACTGCATTATCAGGGATATTGGGGCAGAAGTCTTGAGTCGTAGCTGAGTTATAAGTGGCACACAAAAACAGCTAGTGCTATGTGTGCCTCCCACTTGCTTTCTATAACTCTTGATGAGAAGTTGGTTTATGAACTTACAGCTGTGTGAGAGTGAGGGATCTTGTACACACAGCTGTGTCTCTATCACACATTCCACAATTCAGTGGGCACAAAGACACTCACTCAATGCTATACTGCACAAACTGCATGACAAGGGGACTCCTTTATTTGACCCTTCACCTTGAGCTATCCCACTGAACCCCATTATTACTTACCTTAATGAAACCATAAGATAGAGATGGTTGTAAAATGGCCACATCATTTATTCACATTTTATCGAATAAAGAGTACCTTGCCAGCTTAACCCAAGGCAATATTCTATAGCCAGAGTTTAACAAGAGGTCACTACTATGCTGTGCCGCCAACATGAGAGAAGTTCAGCAGCCCTGCTGCAGGACCTGCATCTGCAGTGTCTGGATGGTTAGAAACCCAAGCAGGTTGCCCCCTAGCACAAACAGTAGAAGCATCTGTTTCAATCAATCCACCGTGTAGTCACAGGAGAGAACTTCCTTTCTCCCTTTTCTAAACTTACCTGTGCAGTACTCTTGCAAGGTCCTACCTTCAGTTGGGTTCACCCCACCAAACCATAATATTCATTTCTTAATAGACAATAACATATAAAATGTTTAAAGACACAAATAGTCATATAACATACAAACAAACCGTACCACAGGATGGCTTAAAATTGGTTAATAGCCTTTTCATATACATATTTTTTATATTCTATATGTACAAAATATAGATACCTTTTTAAAATAATTAATGACTGTGTGCAACTGCTTGCAAAGCCAGCCACCCTCCTCTGGATGTATTTTGGGCACGTTAAAGCCATGCAATTTACTAGTAGGTTGACCAGACAATCAAAACTAGGCTATTTGAAAATAAAGGCTAGGATTGTGCTGGGGAGTTAAGTGATCAACTTAAGTATATTAAACCTACCTCCCTCCCCAGCTCACAAACAAAATCTGCAATAGTAGGACGATATGATATAATATTGGGGGCTGTTAATTCGATATACATGTACTTGCCCAGATACAGTGAAATTGCCTCTAACCCCCAACTGTTATCCTAGCTGAATGGAGTGAGACTGCAAGAAACTATGTCCAAAGTGTAAAGTAGGAGTATTATTATTTATTTTTTGCTATGAATTTTATGCAAACTTAGAGCATGAAGTGAAATTACCCCCATTTCCCAGAGAGATTGCTTGCCAGTAATCCAACACTATCCTCTTTCCTGGAGTACCTGACATGCCGGCCACCCAATCGCTAGGGGTCAGGTGGGAGAGTGTAACCAGGTAGCCAATTGTCACTACTCCTCCAGGACCCCTGACCATCAAGACCTGTTGGCTATTCAGCCTAATAAACTCTGGCCATAGCCCCCAAGGCAAGCATAGAGACATTGTTCTAGTTGCAAGACACAGGCACTGCGAGAGCCACTGTATGTTGAAGTTGTCTCCTATAAATATATAAATATATATATAAAGTCTGTACAATGAGTGCACTCCTTCTGGATTTGCAATTAAATGTCGGGTGCGTTGGTCAATTGTGTGTAATATAATCATATGAATGGACCCGCACTCCTTTCTCTGTGAAAAAATCGGTGTCTTTTTTTACAGTGCATCTCCAACGTTTTAGCCCCCATTGGGGCCTTTATCAAGGATAGATTGCATACACCAAAGTGACTGTTAAATACATTTAAAAATGGCACCAAAACATGACGTCATAATCAGAAAAAACTCTCCACAGTGAATACATTCGTTTGTATTATCGTAAAGGTAGTACATACTTTTCCCACTAGGTGCCAGTGTTGTACAACACCACTGCCCTCTCTGTAAATCTAAATACAACTCTCTGTATTATCTAATGGGTTCCTGTAGCAGCATCTCAGTGTCACAGGCTGGATTTCTATAATACAGAGGGTGCCTGTTGGGCCCAGGCTGACTTCCATGCTGCCTCAGTGAGATTAACTGCTGTTAAACTTCAAATAAACAGCAAGAGACTAACAAACATCTACCCAAATAGTTCTTCGACAAAGCTCGTAGTTAACTGAGGAGTTAGTGTGTATATACTGCAGCTAATAACATTATATTACAGGGAGAGCTCTGCCTCATGTTTCTACTTGCTCAGAAGATAAGGAAGTGAACTGCTTTGTCCCCTGACATCCCATCACCCTCTTACACTGCCCCTGGGTCTGGCCATCTCCTGCTTTAACTCATTCCTTTTCACTTAAACACAGCTACATCTGATCTCTGACCTAGACCAGTATAATTTGTCTGTTTATCATTTGGGTCCCTTGTCATGCAGCCCCTGCACTTAGAGCTTCCTTGAATGTACAACCTCTATTACACCCAAAATACAGTCCACAATGATTATCGTGAACTTCAAACATATTACCTGTAGGTGGCAATAAAGTTATAGTTCATGGTAGAGTCCTACACAGGTCCATTTTTTGCAACCCTTACCAGATCTGTACCCACAACCTGCAACCCGCATTCTTACCTGCCTGGACCCGCTACCTGACCCACAAGTAGCTTATCTGCAACCTGGACCCACAACCTGCTGATCATCAAGAATCAGGAAGTGCTGTCATGCTGCCCATCAAGAAGTGCTATCATTGTAAATGGAAGTGACCTCATCAGAAGTAGGCATAATCAGAAAAAATTTGTAAAAATCTCTATTGAGAAGTCCAGCGGCCCGACCCGTGACCCCCAGAACCACCGACCCGTGTCTATACCCGCACCTGGAACCTCTACCCTCAACCCGCAGGGTACCGCAGGTTTTTGGGGGTAACCCGCGGGTACCCAACCCACTGCAGGACTCTAGTTCATGGTGTATGACAATTGGGAAAAAAAGTTACAGAAAAAACACAAAATACTTTCATACTGATTAATTGTGAATTGCGATTGTTGGGTGCTGTGTCATGTGAGATCAGCTAAAAACTCAAAGTAAAACCATGGTATTTATTGTTGCAAAAAACAAATGATTCATATTTATGATATAAATACATATTTATACTGTATGTATTCTTTTTTAGATACTGTAACAATTACATGTATGGGTTGCCTTATCCAAATTTCCAAGGTTCCATCATGCTGTGGGGCTGTGTGGCTAGTTCAGGGACTGGGGCCTTTGTTAAAGTTGAGGGTCAGATGAATTCAACACAATATCAATAAATTCTTCAGGATAATTTTCAGACATCAGTCACAAACTTGAAGTTACGCAGGGGTTGAGTATTGCAACAAGGCAATCACCCTAAGCACACTTAGAAATCTACAAAGGCATTTATGCAGAGGGAGAAGTACAATATTCTGGATTGGCCATCACAGTTTCCCGACTTCAATATCATCGAAAATCTATGGGATGAGTTGAAGCAGGCTGTCCATGCTCAGCAGCCATCAAATTTAACTGAACTGGAGATATTTTGTATGGATGAATGGTCAAAAATACCTCCAATACAGAATCTAGATGTTCATCAAAGGCTAGAGGCTGTTACATTTGCAAAAGGAGTCTTAACTATTGATGTAATATCTCCTTTGGAGTGCCCAAATGTATGCTCCTGTCTAATTTTGATTCATATTGCAAACTTTTTCATATGACTGTAAACAAATCAAATTTTGTTTACAAGAGCCTTCACGTTCAGGATATGGAAATACATTGGGTGCATGAGGCAGGACTGACCATCTGGAAGGAAACTATATTGTTGGCTACAACTGAATAGAAGTTGATGCATAAAGACTCATCACAAACTGCATTTAATCATTATCAGAGTTTACATTCTAATTGATGATAATTGCTAGTTTATTACCATCATTACCAATCATGTGTGAGTATATGGATCCCCGGACACTGCTCCATATGTGAATGTCTCTTAAAAAATGTTTCAGTTTTTTTCCCATAATATTAACCCTGAGTGTATTTTACTTTATTGATTTAAAACTTTAAAATATTACTTTAAAAACCAATGACTATTCTACACACTTAGGGATATCAGAAAGACTGAAATAAGGACAGGAAAAAGATCTCCCTAGATAGTTAAGGATAACCAATTAGAACAATTACATTTAATCACACAGGATCACATCTTAAAAAGCAATCGAACACTTTCCTGTACTAATTAAGGTACTCCAACTTAGAGGAGTAAGTGGCACTACATAACACTGCAGATTAATAAGGGCCCTTTAAATAATGTTCAGTTAGTCGATATTTATAAGGTACTTATTCACGGGGCACATTTTAGAATAGATTCAGTCCCTCCTGTTCACAAATAAAAATGAAAAAAAAAAATGTTTTTTTCCTTAAAATATAGATGTGGTTTACCTTACATTGGCATTTATAAATATATCAGAGTCCAAGGTAAAATGATCATCTAAAGGCTAGAATGTATTGAAAAACACTAGTGAAAGGGAATAGTGGATACTGCACATAACTTACAATAGTAAAGGGTTATATAAAGTATGTTCTAAAAGCAACATGCAATTCTGAGAAAAAGAATATTTAACTCTTTGAAATTCTGTCCTGAAGGTACTCCAAATAAAACCTCTGTTTCCCTTTTGCTTTTGCATAGTATTTTCCTCACTTGCTGTTTTGAATCAATCATTGTTTCCATCTATCAACTGCCTTGTACCCCACCAGCCTAAAGCATGACTAAACAGAAAACAGACTTTTTTGTAGGACATACATATTCAACTGCTTGTCTGGAATTAAAGGAATATAACAAATACCGTAAATAATAATGAGTAAAAAAATCCAAATTACAGGAAGGCCATTTCCCATAGAGTCCATTTAAAACAAATAATTCTGTTTTAAAAAATCATTTAAACCCTCAATAAAAAACAACAGCTTGTATTTGATTATTATTATTATATTATGTATTAAAATTAGGGGAGGGTCTGCATAGCAATGTGAGTAATGAAGTCACAATAACATTACATTTCTTGCCTTACAGAGCATTTAGTTTTTTTAGATCAGTGACCTCCATTTCAAAGGTGGAAAGAGTCAGAAGAAGGAAAATAATAAGAACTATAAAAAATAGATAACTAAGGCCACACAATGGATTTCCCCACACAAGGTGGGGTTTTGAGCCGCCAGTTAGACAGCCCTGTCCAAGGGGAACCTTAGAAAACTATACATCATTTTTTTCAGAATCTCATTTTAAATCATAATTCCAAATCTGTAACAAGATATAAGACTCTGTGGGGTCTATTTACTAACAATACATTTACTAACAATACATCCGATATATAAATCCTTTTTCATTGATTTCTCCAGGGGCTGGCTGGTTTGGAGACATGCTTACCCCCCGGTCAGGACATGGTGGAACTGGAACTACAAAAATTGGCTGAGAAAGTGCATAGAAATAAAAACAGGAAGATACACAATTTAACAAAAAAAGAGAAGAAAGCTTTAGAATAGCTAAAAAATGATAAATCCATAATAATTAAAAAAGCGGATAAAGGGGGACTGATTGTAGTCCTAAACACAGTTGATTACTTAAAAGAAGCTGAAAGACAATTAAAAGATGAAAATTCATATATAGAGTTACAAAAAGATCCAACTGAAGAATATAAGAAAAAGTTAATACAGCTAATTAACAAAGCGCTAAAAGAAGGAGTAATTAACAAAGAACTAGGAGATAAATTGATTCCTGACCATCCGGTGATGCCCATATTCTACCATCTACCTAAAGTGCACAAGGGAATAGTGCCACCAATGGGCAGACCGATAGTATCAGGTATCAATTCTTTGAATGAGAAATTATCGGAGCTAATTGATATGTATCTGCAACCATTGGTAAAAAGATTGACATCATTTTTACAGGACTGAATAAGAGTAGGGACTCGCACACCCTGAAGATAAGTAACGATACCTGGTGCTCTTTGGTAGAGGCACGGCCACCTCAATATATCATAGACATAGAAGGATCCAAGGCACACAGGATTCAGCAAGCAAGGAGAGCCTTGCACGTTTATTGCGGAATAGTGCAACGTTTCGGGGTCACACACCTTTCTCAAGCATCATGCTTGGAATACGTCCAGGCTGTAACCAAATTAAAGCTTCAATAGTAACAGCCTGGACGTATTCCAAACCAAAGACCATTACATGCCGGTTACAAAGAATACCAAATGTGAGTAGGATTAACACCTTATACTTATATATTATAATTCGGGTTTACTACACTATATAGCATTCTTTTTTAGGAAAATTGGAATACCCATAAATAAGTAGATTGGAGCGCACCACCCTTGCTGACTTTTTCTTATCGTGGACAAGTGGATCCACATTTTACTGTGGTGCTGCATACAATAACCAAAGAAGATTTAACTGCAGCGCTGAGCTCAATCCTTTCCATTGCTTAACATTGTCCTAAGGGATTGCCAGCATGTGAGAAGCTGCATGTGATGTGACTGCACACTTTTCCTCTGATGTGAGTAAACCTGGGGACATTATCTTCAGATTAATAAACAGTTTCTTGTTTGCATCATTAGAACCTCCAGGCCCCCAATCATTTTTGTATGTTTTGTATGCACAGTAGCCTGAGGGTGGTAGTTGCTCTACACCTTAAAGGGAACACTTCCACATGATGAAGGCCCTGAACCCGTTGTGTAAGTCGCATGTAGCAAATGCTCTATCCTGCTAGTGGGTGTTTGCCTAAATACCGCCAAATAGGTGCTACATATATATACAGTATATTAAAACATTTGGATAAACTAAGGATGCTATTGTATAGAACTCATGTGGAAAGGAGGTAGAGAAACTGTAAATGGATTTTGAAGAGGGTACAATAAGGAGAATTCAGTCCACCTAAAGGATGATATACCAGAAGGTACAAGTATGCCAAATGTGGAATGACACCGCCTTCCATTTTTAGGGAAACACTGGAAGGGGAGGGTTACCTGGGCATTCCAGAAGGAATTCATGGCTAGAAAGAGAGTTGGGAAAGATGAAAGATGTAAGACATGGAAAACAAAAATAAAGAGCATGTAGAAGGATTGGGGAGAAAACACAGCATAGCCGAAAGGAATTAGGACCTAACAACATTAGAGAAGGGATTCTTAACTTATTTACTATTATGTTACAAAGGGGTGAAGTACAATTATCGAAAAAGGGATTAGCATTCATACCTACTGCATTATTAATTTTTACAAATTGTATATTCACAAATGTATTAAATCACTTTAATTTAAGTCATTTTATAATTAAACAAAGGGGTGTTCATGTATATGAAAGTAAACAATCCAGACTAGAAGATAAACATTTAGCACAAGAATATAAAATGACTGGCAGTAGAGAGTGGGTATAAAACACTACTGCGATAGCAGCCATACATAGAGACAAAAAAGAAGTTACTTTTTGCTCTACTCCCTCACAAGGGAAATATATCAAGAACTGCTACAAAAATATACTGTATGTAGCATATTTGGGAGAAAATAGAAAGGGTGACAACCTGATGATATAGAAGAAGCAGAAAGATTCATAGAAGATATGGTTACATATGAGAAATTAAATAAAAGAATGTCAATTAATGCATGCAATCTGTAAGTAATTAATAAGAAGGAATCTGAATATTTGGTAAATTATAATTCCAGAAAGCCATATGTCCCTATGCCTTTAATTCCTTACCCTTCCTCCTTTTCCTTAGTTACAAGGCAAAAGCCCATGTATCTAGTTTAAGTATTTACTGTACATATCCAGTGTTATAGGCCAAATTCAGTATAGTGTGTGGAAAGGGGTGGTTCTTCCTCTTTAGCTTCTGATGTCCTTTCCAGCTAGATGTGCCCGTTGAGCCTGGGTACACCAAGGCACAGTAAAGCCATTGACCTAAAGGGACAGCACCTTAATGTCTGAGTCAGGGACCAGAGAACCCCATGAACGAAGTAAGCTAGAGACTGATTATTTCTGTTATAAACTCTCTAGGAGAGTGAGATAGAGAGAACAGATAGCAAGAGCAGCTTTGTGCTCCATCAAGTATATGTAACAGTGAGTAGCTTCCCAAGGCTCCTAGATATCCTTTAGTGAAGGGACCACAGTGGATAGTGTGTCAGGATTAGATTTTATCTCCCTGACCACTCTGCTGGTTGGGATCCGGACCACTTCAAGGTATATCAGCCGAGGATTCCTTTTGCTGCTTGACTGCAATGCCATATGGGAGTCACATTCCTCAGCTGTGTCATCCACCTGTTCTAGCCTATGATTTTGCATCTGCCTATACCTCTTGTGACTGTAAATAAACTTGACAACATTTGCTCTTTTGTTTCATCACAAGAATCTCCTGGTGTCCAACCTTTTCCCATTTATATTGCAAAGTAGCGTGATGGTTGTAGTTCCACTACACCACCTGTGAAATATTTCACTTAGCGAAGGCCCTAGCCTGAAGCGTTGAGTCACATGTAACCCATGCTCTTTTCACTAGCTGGACATTAACTACTAGATTTACAGTAGAATTGTGGGTGTGACATGTCAGCACTCTATACCAACATCCCACGTGGCAAAGAAATGGGAGTGACGAGTTATTTTCAATAAAAATTTGGAAATCTGCCAAGAGTATAAATAGAATTTAATATGGAAGCAATAGAATTAGCATTTAATCACACAGAAAGGCAAATATCATGTTTACTGTAGCATCAAAGTCTATGTGATGGGATTTATACATGTCACTGCATAGCTTTTAGGATGAATCCTAGTCTGTAATTTGTCCATATCTCTTCAGTTAATCTTTGATGTACTCCTTTGGCCAGGGCCATTTCCAGGGCCAGATCAAGCCGACCAGGCACCTAGGCAACCAAATCAGCCACCACGCCCCCCCCCCCATGTGTGCATATGTGCTATAACAGAGGGGAGAGGGGCTGAGAGAAGGATAGGGAGAATGGCAGAGAGGAAAGCAGCATTGGGGAACACTGAGTAGCATAGGCAGAAAACCCTTTAACATGTACCTGCTCAGTACCCCTCCTATCGTTGCATCTGAAGCAGGTGCCTCTTCAGTCTACCTGCAGTTCTGGCCCTGGCCATTGCATGCACAAGCAAAGCATTATTAGCTAGGCCTTCTGCCCCAAGATTTATTTACTTTATATTTATTTATAACAAAGTGATAAAAAATCAGCAAATTCATAAAGCAGTGAAATGTCTGGAGGATATTATTCAGATAGAAAATGGTTCTGGCTAACTCATCAGAGTGGAGACAATTTGATGTCCCTGTGCAGAGGTACATTAAAGCTTGCATGAAAAAAAAGGTATCATTTAACAACAGCACTATGAGCAGTATCTGTAGAGAGACCCTCTCTTTTATACCTTTCCTTATCCCTTAAACCAAAGTAACCTTCAATCTACTATATGTGACATTTACAGCCTTTTATCCACAGTTCATGGATTCTTGGATATGTGGCACTTAAAGGGTTTATTGCAGGGCACTTAGAACAGACGTACAAAAAGGACAGAAAAATGACCACACGAAGGCAAGATGGATTGGAGATCAGAAAGGTCAGCTTTATTTATATATTTTTTACTCAACTGCCTTTTCATCATCTAGTGTTAATGAAAAACTATTTATATATTTTTATTATAGTAAACCCTTTATTTAAAAGATGTTTTATCCAAAACAGACTGGGATAGAATGCCTTGGAGCAAACTGCATACAAAAAATCTATATCATATAGTATGTGCCTAAGAATGCTAAAACTGAGATGGGAGCAATGTCATTCAGCTGACAATAATAACCATAGATCAGAGCCTCTGTAGCATTCTGACACAGAAGAGTAAAAGATAAAGCAGAGGGCAAAAGCAGATTTCTCACACACACAGAATCAATACTCTTGTCACTGGAAATATGATTAATGGACATTTTTGGTAAAGCTATAAAACCCTAGAGGATAGCAATAATAGCAATATAACTTTTTTTAAATAATTAGGGTATGATGTTTTAGTCTACTTGAAATGATTGAAGGATAATACTGGCAATATGTGAAGACAAATACTGTAAGTCTGGTTTTAAAACCATAAGCAGATGTGACATGTGAGATTGGCCACTAATAAAACTTTCTGACACATTTACACACAAATTACATCTGTCTGTAAATTTTGTACATATTGTACATCTGTCTCACTTTTTATCTTGTTCTTTCCTTACTACAAAAGGCAAAGGAGTATTTTGATTCTCATTTTTATAAGGTTTAAGTCACCCATGACATTCTAAAAAACATGTTTTTATATATATATACATTGTATTTATAATCTAAGGTTAAAAACAAAAATGCTATTGAAAAACTATTGATTGCTGCATCAGAGAATCCAGCCCCATGCAAACTTTCAAATATTTGACCTCTTAATTTCAAGCATGTTAAACAAGGAGCATAAAAATTATATAAAAAAATACAGCAAAAAACCAGAGCAACTTTTGGTACCTTCACTATGCTCTACCTCCCTCAAAAACAAGGCACATTTTCCAAGAGGACTTGTACAATAATTGAAATGTATAAAAAAATCTTAAACAAATGGTAAATCTATTTCCCTAACAATTTTGTCTATCTTAATTCATGTTACAGATAGGCAGCACACTGTAGCAAGAAGTTGTTGTAATGGGAGCAAATTTTTTTTCCATGAATTAATGATAGTTCTAGGGGTTTAGAACAGTTTACATTTGGGGATTAGCTTTTCAATTAGCTTTTTCTCATTTAATCTAATATATGTATTTGAAAATATCAGACCACAAAATTGTTGACAAATAGTTTCCAAATGTGAACATGTTTTGATTTAATAGAGTTGCACTTGCATGAATCTGTATCTTTCAGAAAGGATAAAGGAAAAGATAAAGGAAATGGTTTAGCTTAACCTGATTGCATTTTATTGGCACTTTAAGGGTCAAATTTACAAAATTCACGGGAACAGATCGCAGTTCGATCGAATATGATTGAATTACAATCGAATTATGATCATACAATTTTATCGGATATTCGAATATTCAAATTTGGCCTCTTCGATCATTGAATACTGAATTATCAAATACATCGATAGAATAGATCCTTCGAATGCCTGCTTCGCCAGATTGAACCTACCGAACTGCAATAGAAGCCTATGGGAACCCCCCATAGGCTTCTTTGGCTAAGTCCTGCTCGAATACCATTCGTATGATTGAAGCGTACAAATTTTTCAGAGGCTCGAAGGAAATTTCACTATTTTTCCGTGAAATCGAACGATCGGTATTCAATCGTACAATCTCATCGAGAAATTGAGCAAAATGATAGCCTAAAACTATTCGATAAGCATTTGATAGTCGAATGCTTATTGAATTTCGAATAAATTCGTAGGATTTTTGAGGAATAATAGTAAATTTGCCCCTAAGACTGTAGAAATGTTTTCTATTAGTTCGACCTTTAGTCTCCCACCAATTAAAGACTCTTCTGTCAGATTTGGAGGAATTTTTAATGTAGTATGTAATGTATTTGGAGGATCCATGATTCCTCCTTTGTAACTCATTTAGTAGTAGAGTTAGCACACAATAAAGAGGAATCACCAGTGGTTGAGTGGTTTGGTATTAAAACTGCACTTTGTTAAGTCTGGGACTCCATTACCAGCATTTGATCTAGTAGTAATCATAGTTACTTTAAAGATTCTAGGGCTCCTCAATAACCATTAATTGATAATATTAATACTAATAGTTATAATAAATTATTTGTTAATATCTGTTGTTGAAGAGTGTCTGCTTTGGAATATGGACTGGCAAAGACTTGCAAAGTAATGCAGGAACTTATCCATGAGATGTCATACTTTATTTTTATACTTTTACTTACTTATACATGTTAACTTAATCCAACAATATTTTAAATTTGATGGTTGCTATTTAAAAGCAAAGTTCATTTGGGTCCTGAATAGGACCCATGCCACAACTATACCCATTTTGTAAGTACAGTATATGGCAAAGGGGGTAATGTTTTACTTTGAATTATTGCCTAATAACCCATGGCAACAAATCAGTAAGCAGTTTTATCTGCTTGGTGTTTGGATTACTAGATTTGGGCAGACTTTTTATAACATTAACCTGTAAATCAGAAATGTAAATGCAAGTACAAAAATCCTTGTGCAAACTACTATTTTAAAGTACCTATCTTTCCAAAATCCGATTTCCCACTTCTTGATCTGCACTTTTGGCCCAGTTGGCCATCACAACTGTACCTGTACATTAAACAAATAAAAAAGAATACACTAACTGCAATGCAGGCACTAAGGACACTTGTTTAGCATTCCCTGACCCATCCTGTGAGTTCAGCAGATTAGATCAAATTTATAGTGCACTGCCTGACAGGCTTATTAAAACCCAGTTTAACCGTGTGAGAGTATTTCTTTTAATTGGATATTGTAAAATAATATTGTCAGTTCATAACTGGCATCTAGTGCCTCATGTCATTTTGGAAGAAAGAAATAATAGAAAATATCCAGCCACCTGCAAATTCTTAGGCAAAAATAAAGACTTTTTTTTAAACGATTATACAATAAAAGCGAGGCATCCTATTAAATTTCTTTACGACTTATTACAACATATGCCTTGGCAATGCAACTAGTGTAGAATTATAGAAGCCATTACCAAGTAATTAGGTTTTTTTAGAAATAACTGTCAGGAAAGGTTTAAACACGTGATTAGTATGTGTCTAGATTTAGTTAAAGTTATTTGCATATTGAAAGATGAAATTAATAAAAGGGACACAGTGATAAAAACATAGTGGAGCTGGTAATAATAATATACTTTTAATTAACATATTGCTACCAAATCATCAGTACAGACATCAGCATTCACAGAAAAGCAATTCTTACTCTCCATGTTATAAATAATGATTAAAGAACTGCAAGCTATGATTAAGTAGTTGGTGGCAGTAAAATGCAAATGGTTTCCAGATAGAGTTGGATAAGATTAATAAAAATTGAAAGGAAAAAATCTAATCGCAAACAAAAGAATATTCTACAAATCCCACAAGATGGCTTTGCAAAGAATTGTAAATTGCTGAGTAAAAAGTGGTGGTACGCAATGGTAGTTTTAATGTAGCAATATTTAACCCGATACCTCATTTTATGGAACTATTTTGGACTCAGCTAATCATTCAAATAAAACAGATTTATGAATACATATGACTTTATGCACTGTACCATATTGTTAAAATGACAGCTTTATCACAAAACTTTATTAATACTAGTGATGGGCGAATTTATTCGCCTAGGTCGAATTCGCTGCGAATCCCCGCGATTCGCCGCTGGCGAATAAATTCGCGAATCACCAGCGAAATT
>CM044442.1:48131836-48144395 GCA_024363595.1 Xenopus borealis | reverse complement strand
TATACTGTGTTTAGAACGGAGCACCAACCAATAAAATTCAACACTTTATTTCAACAGTTAAATCAGTTTTCCAAAATGCGAATGCAAAGGAATGTCTCTAATGCTTGTAGTCAAAAGCTTGACGTTTCTAATTTATATTAGATTGCAAAATTGAGTATAATGTGTAATTATCCATGATACAACACTCATCACAGTTTACCAAAAGACAAATGTAGTGTCTAAAAAATGCCCTCTTTGTTTTGTATCAAATGGCTAAATGCTTGTACAATTATGTGCTCTAAAGACAGAACCAGAAACATACAAAAGACATGTTATTATGTTAAATTACATTCCTTCAATCATTATACATTATAGTATTATTGTGCAGTCATTTAATAAAGGAAAAGTAAATATCCAAGTCAATATAGCTTTGTTTTTATTGGGTTTAGGTTAGTATATGTCTTTAAAATAAATGCCATCAATAAAATATAACTTACTTTGCAAGTTTCTCAGGTATTGCACTCTATGGGGCAGATTTAGTAAAGGGCAAAGTGGCTAACACCAGTGTGCATAGAACATCCTCAACATCATCATTTTTGATTGGAATATCTTCTAAGTCCAAAAAATGCTAGTGTCTTTTCAATTTTCAGGGTGATAGGCTGCAAAGGGCATAAAATATTTTTCGGGTACCCGGTTTCCCCCATACATTTTCTACCATATGGCACATTATTTAACTGTGGGTTTATGTGTAGGGCATTTGAGAAATTGATTTCAGCGCAAAATTCTGTTGGATTAGCACTATTAACTGATGCATTTTGAAAATTTTTTTTTCCCATGACAGTATCCCTTTTAAGGTTTCAAAAGAAGACAGGAACAAGAGAATTAAAGCAAAAACAAATAATAAAGACATAGATCAGTGTAGATCAGCTTACTACAGACCATTAGAGATGGGTGAATTTATTATTCGGTGAATTACCACGATTCCCCACCGGTGATTAAATTTGCCCGCACTGCAAAAAGGAAAGCCGCCGGTAAATTGGCACCAGCAAATTTTCACTGTTTCGCAAATTTTGGGTGAAATTCTCGTATTTTCCCGCTAATTGAAACAGCGGAAATTCGCCCATCACCACAGACCATATATACAGTAGGTAAAATATATCTCAAAACAATATTCATTAAAATTTATTACTCAAAATAAACAGACTTGACCAACAACAAATGTTTGCAAATATTATAAAGGCTTCATTAATGTGCAAGTTGCATTGCAGCCTTTTTCTACAAAATATTATGTTCCATTTTTGGCTGCTCTTTATAAAGACAACTGTTCAAAGTATAAAATAATAAAATCTTTGTTAATAAATGATGAACATAAAATAGTAATTATTACACCATCAAATTTGTTTAATGTAATGTAATAACCTGCGGTTTGATAATTGTATATCAAGTGGTGACAATAAATGATGTTTATTATCAATTTGATAATAAAAAGAAGCTGCACATTTTTGCCTTTACATCACAACATACTGAATAAAGCTTATTGTCGGCATAATGATACCACTGATAGGTGTTTGTGAAACCAGGCTAAATATTCTTTTTTTCTGTGGGATGGTACAGAGTAGCCAAATCATTGATTATATGCTGGATTAGTTCTCTTTTTTTCTTCTATTTGTAATAGTCATCATGCTGTTTTATGTAAAAGAAATGTACTATTAAAATCCAACATCATTATTAGTGTCATTAAGTGAAGGAGCACATAGTAAAATACTATTTAGAATTCTCTGGGTCCTTTGCACAAAAGGAAACCAGTGTTTGCATTTTCCAACAAAAGGAAAGTCATGTTTTCTAACAAAAGAAAGCTTCTGTTCCCAGCTATATCTGTAAATCAATATTTTGTAATTTCATTGGACCACAAATGAGATTTCATTTAATTTCCATAAACAATTATTGTCTACAAACATTTCTCTTTTAAATATTGCCCTCATCTTAAAAAGGAACACAAGAAGGCCCTTAGAAAAAAAAGGTAATTGGATAAAAGTAAATACGATATTGTTAAAGAATCTCTAAACCTTTAAAGATTTCCCCCAGCTGTGTTGCAAACAAACACTTTGTGAAAGTAAAGTATTGAAATTCCTGCTTCTTGAGATTTAGAGAAGCCTTGACTGCTTTGAATTTGTTCTCTGTTAATGTTCCTCAAGGGCTTTTTGCCACAAAACCTGTTATTTGTAGCTCTATAAATTTTTACTCCCCACAGAACCATCTGAATTAGCAAAAATCACTAAGGGCAACTAAATTTGCAGAAGGTTTTCTATCTTTCCACCGATTTTAAAATCAGTGTCATAGGATAAGAAATCAAAACTCTGTAAAAAGTGTTGGGGAAAAAGTTTCCTTTCTAGAGAATAAGAATAAAAATTGAACCTAAATATGGTACTATTTGGGAAAATCAAAATGTGTTTGTGTGTGTTGACCTAATCTGATTAGCTAATCACAGAGGCAAAGCCTAGTATCAACTTTTTATCAGGTGATTACTCAGGCGATTTATCAATGTTGGAATTTGAATTGTTGCCACAATTCAAATTTGTTTTGCACAAAAACTCACAAATTTGAATGATATTTTCATAAATTTTCATATTTGTTATACATTAAGCTCAAAAAACTTGAATGTACAACTTTGGTCTCTTAAAGCATGCAAGTTCATATAGTCAATTGGAGTTGTCCTTGGCTAAATTCAAGCTATTTTTTTAAAAATATTTTTATGTTTATTTTTTTAAATGTGAATGTATTCAAAGTATAAGAAAACACTCACAACTTCGATTTTTCATAAATAAGCCCATAAATAACATAATACCACACTAAATTCTAAACTGCATTTAGCAACACAATATACTAGTATATTAGCTGTTTTGAGGCAAATAAATACAAAATATTTTCTACATGGTGGAGACTACCTCTTTAGGATACAATAGGTGCAGGTACTGTATGGGATACATTATGTGGAAACTCGTTATCCAGAAAGCTCTGAATTATGGAAAGGCTGTCTCCGATAGACTCCATTTTATCCAATTAATCCAACGTTTTAAAAATGACTTCCTTTTTCTCTGTAATAATAAAACAGTACATTGTACTTGACCCAAAGTAAGATATACTTAAGCCTTACTAGAAGCTAAACCAGCCTATTGGGTTTATTAAATGTTTACATGATTTTATAGTACGTTAAGGTAGCATTAAGGTATGAAGATCCAAATTACGTAAAAATCTATTATCTGGAATACCCCAGGTCCAGAGCATTCTGGATAATAGGCCCCATACCTGTATAAAATATAGATGAGTTTTCTAGATATTTGCCTATGATGGCTTTAAATGAATCATGCTGCAACATGGTGTTCTGTTAAAACATAATTGCATCCATCTGTGTCTCAACTGTGTAAAATGTGTTAAAGATATGTCTGTCCATTTCTAGTTTGGGTTTAACAGCTGCTGTTCAACAATTTCCAGCATAAACGGATGTCTTAGTATTCACACACTATGATAACAAAATCACATTCTTAAAGGGGTTTTTCACCTTTTTCAATTTGTTCTCCATAAACAATGACTTTTTCCAATTGCTTTCCATCTTCTAGTTTAATGTTTGTGTCGCTAGTGTTTCAGTCTGGCAGCTCAGTGATCCAGTATTAGTGATGGGCAAAAATGACGTGAAGCGAAGCGACGCAAGTGCCATTGGGCTGGCCTTTTCTCATTATAGCAGGTGGAAGGCAGGGGGGAGGCAATACAAATGAGGGATTGCTGGTTGAGCTGTCAAAAGAGGGACTGTCCCTCTAAAAAGGGGACAGTTGGGAGGTATGGACTATCAGTTACATTTATTAATTTAGAACAGTTAAAGAAAAACTATACCCTGAAAATTAATACTTGAGCAACAGTTTATATCAAATTAAGGGACGTATTAAAGAATTTTACCAACCTGGAATATATATTTAAGTAAATATTGTCCTTTTACATCTCTTGCCTTGAGCCACCATTTTGTGATGGTCTGTGTGATGCCTCAGAGATCACCTGACCAGAAATATTTCAACTCTAACTGTAACAGGAAGAAGTGTGGAAGCAAAAGACACAACTCTGTCTGTTAATTGGCTCGTGTGACCTAACTTTATGGTTTGTTTGGTATGTTTGTGTGCACTGTTGAATCATACGATTCCAGGAGACTGTCCTTATTTTTTAAATAAAATATGATTACCTTATGGCACATGCTACTAAAAAAAGTATATTATTATTAAAATGGTTTATTTACATGAAGCAGGGTTTTACATTTGAGTTGTTTTATGCAATATCTTTTTATAGGGACCTACATTGTTTGGGGGGGTATAGTTTTCCTTTAAAGAGTTGGAAACCCCCCAAGCTGCTTTAGAAGGGGATATATGATACTTTACACTTAAATGTTATGCAAATAGAAAGTAATTGGAAAAAGTCTTTATTTCTGGAGATGTATCCAACTGACTTGATAAAAGTGTTTGAAGTTGAAAAACCCTTTCTTTTCAGTAGTAAATAAAGCTCAACTGATTATGCTTTTAAGAAGAACGGTGTATAAACAGGTGCTTTAGATGAAGCTGCAAATAGTTAAACAAATTATCTTAATAATCATTACTATAACTGATATCATGACTGGTATATGGTTTTATAATAATTGCCATCACTTTAGTCTAATAAAGCCAGGAACACATATGTGATCAAACATTACCTATCTAAACCTTACACTGGAAAACAGCTTCATTTAGTTGCATGCTGGTCAGAGATGGATAGACAGTAAAGAGACATAACTAATATTAGGGGCTTAGTAAGACAATCAGCTATGATACATCTGTAGAGCTAGCCCATAACTATTTTAACAATCTAGGATATTGCACTTTCCCACCAGTGGCATATTTAAACATGTGTCTTAATGCAGCCAGATGCCATTTTTGGAACTCATTGAACTTATTGAGACTTTCATTAAATGCCATGTAAAAGTTTGTCTGTCTGGAAAATCCTTAATAACTTTATATGCTCAGTGCATTTGCCTTGGTATTGTCATTCCATTTACACAGCCTATATGTAAATTGTAAAGTAGCACAGAAATCCAAGTCCCAGAATCTTTGTTGCAGAGAAAAGAAATGCAGATAAATGTATGAGATTAGCAAAGTAGGTTTCCTAAAATATAATGTGATATATAATATTGCATATAATATAAGCATTTAGCTGATGTCTTACAAAAATTATTGGGAATTTTATGCTTTGATTGCATTGAAAGCAATTATTTCGCAGGGGAATATTTAACATCTTTCCTAACAGTCAGTAAAGTGTTAATAATTGAGAAAAAGATATGAAGGAATATATGCTGGGAATCCCTCTGAATGCCCAAGGTCAATATTGTGTAGCCATACATTTTGTGGGAGCTCATCCTTTTTTATCTGACATTATTTTAAGGTACCTGTCTCCAACACAAATCCCTCTCTCTCTATGTGTAATTGCAGTAGAATCAGAGTTTTATCATGGTAGACATAACATTAGGTAGATGATGCAATCTATAATTCCTTCACTGTGCCTTTGGCTGCATACCCTCTGTGCTTGATAATGTTACATACTATGGTCAGTCCTCTGGTTTATTGAAGTTTACAGCTGACAGACAGCACATTTTTGCCAATAATATCATATTTGCCCTCTAGCACCTGGTGCATCCTAGTAACCACAAGCGAGACTTTCTGTAATAGAGAGTGCTTAAAGTAGCCATAGACAGCTATCTATTTGCATACATATATATACCGTACATATATATATATATATATATCAAAATATAAAATATATATACATATATATATATACAGTATATATATATAGTAAGATATGGATGTCTAAAGGGTGCAATATCATTTGTATTTCACCAGTATTAGGCTGGTGAAATGTTAAACTCCAGAGAAAACTGTGTTGCTGAAGCAAGTAATGCTGCTTAATTTTGAACTGATCAGTAAAAGCTGGATTAAGGGTCCCTGGAGTGGATGGAAGAGAGCAGGGTGGGCTTCCATCCCTTGTTCCATGTAAAGGTTTGCAACTGCCTAAACTAGGTAGCTAACTAAGCAATTAGTTAATTAAGGATAGTTAAAAGGAGGTGTGGAGCAACACCTCTCCGATTCAGCAACATGCAGCTCAGGTTCAAAAGCAGTTATGACCCATGTGCCCCCCCCTTAAATCACTGATTGGCTACTGCCTGGTAACCAGTTAGTGGAAACAAAGAGAGCTGCAAAGCAGGAACTAGTGTACTGGCTATTATGTTAGACATCCAGTCACTCCAGCTTTTATATATTATATTTTTGGCTAACTATATTACAGATGCAGCCACTTGGATTTGTAAGTTAAATGCGTTGTGACTTAACTCATCTAACCCATTCATCCCACTTAGCATAGAATATTGTGTCACAGCATCCCATCCAATTAAAGAGTTCACCATTGAAAACAATGGTGCTTTGGTATGCTAATGAAAAGGTTAAATGCATTAAATGAGTTAAGATGACTTTAGATAACACAGTTTCTTCAATTAGCTCTGAGTCACGACGCATTTAGCTTACAAATCCAAGTGATTGCATCTGTATAAATATTTTAATTTTGCACAGATTATCTAATCACCCTATTTTATAATGAACTATTCCTTTAAAAAAATTCCTTTCTCCATACTATACATTGTGACACTGCCAACTCACCCAAGATTGAATGTGGAATTAATGCAGAGTTTCTTGTTTTCTCTCGCGTGCCAAGTCAATAGACAGATATCACATTTGATGATTATACAGTTTGTTCCACAGTTGGCTTGAATTCATAAATTATTATCAGATATCTTACCAGTATCAGCTCAGGCATTGTGCCTGCACAATAACAAGATGCTTCACAGTAGCTCCTGCCAAATGCACTGCAGCAATTACCCTTCTCTGAAAGCTGCTAGTCTCTAGTGATGGAAACCAAAGCATTAGGCATCCCAGAATTTTTACTCACAGTTCTAAGCACAATGAAATGTTTGTTGCTTAATGAATGCAGGCATCAACACCTGGTTTAAAACACGTTTTATGTATAAGTAATGAGAGAGAGAGAGAATGGGACCACTGGATACCTAGGATAACTGAGGCAATGCAAAAAGAACTGGTCTGCTAAAATATCAATGTAACTCAATTTTTCCACCTCTGTGATTTGACATTTTAAGCTGGGCAAGCTCGACATCTCTATATGCATGCCACGCATACAAAATGATAATTATGCTGTTTCTTGAAAATCAGTAAGCTCTCTTTTGAGACCTCGGTGCAAATATAACCACAACCCTATGTATGGTGTAATATAAAAATCTGGAATGTAATGAAACAAAAACTGTTCTCAATAGATTTTACCTTACATCTCTTTGGCTCATGATCCGGATCATTTGTAATTTGCACTTTTTTGTTTATAAAAGCAATTCATTACCATTCATTAACACATTTCACATATTAGTTTATTGTAGCTTACCCATTAACAATATGTTGGACCAAAGGCTATTCTGTTTATAAAATTGATGGTAACGTATCACGGAGAGAGATTCAGAGTGGGCTATCTTAATGATCAAATAGAATCACTTTAAAGCTCTGCTTCACAGAAAATGCAGTATTGCCAGTGTCAGACTGGCCCACCAGAATACCAGGAAAACTCCCGGTGGGCCAAGGTGTCAGTGGGCCCTCATGCTGCTAAACTTTTGGCCTATTTCATGGCCATTCTCTATTTCTATGAGAACAAAGAGGCTAAATAGATGGAATAATTTATTATAATATGTAAAGAATACATACTAGGAGAATAGAGGTTGATTGGGAGATGAAGACTATAAGTACTGAGAGTGGCCCCTGGTCTACAGTTTTTGGGTGGGCCCCTGGTCTAAGGTTTGTGGGTGGGCCCCTTGTGTCGCAGTCCGACACTGAGTATTGACATTACACACAACCTGGTGCTCAGTGTACAGTTTAGGGCATTTGTCTGCTGTTTACAAGCGATGTCACCAAGGCAGATCACCAAGAAATGGAACATAGTAGGAAAAAAGATCTCGTTATACAATATTTAAATTATACAAATTACCAAAAGTCCAAACTATTAAAGATTTTTGTGTGAAGAAAAACAAAATGAAGACTTTGGAGTGGCCTAGTCAAAGTCCTGACCTGAATCCTATCGAGATGTTGTGGCATGACCTTAAAAAGGCGGTTCATGCTAGAAAACCCTCAAATAAAGCTGAATTACAACAATTCTGCAAAGATTTAGTAGGAAAAAAGATCTCGTTATACAATATTTAAATTATACAAATTACCAAAAGTCCAAACTATTAAAGATTTTTGTGTGAACATTTATTAACACATTTGATGGGCCTGCCACATATATTTTAGGTTGGGCTTATGTCTAGGGCATTAGATGAGCTTTTTATGTCTTTATTAAGTCAAATATGACAGCATAATTTATTTTGAGCACAAAATGTTCCTTCTCTACACATTTATATTTTTACATGTGAGTGGATGCTGACATATTGTTTTGATCTGTAAGGTAATTGCCGTAGTCTTGTGATGAATACAGCACCTTAACTGTGGGGTTCATAGGAGTAAATAATCTGATAATAAAAGTTCAGTGTAAGGCCTATATTTGACTTACATAGTTCCAAAAATAGTCTTTTGTTGTGTAGAATAAATACACATCAATGCACAGATTACATATTAATACCGAACCAAACAGGAGGTAAAGTTGTTTGTTACAACTTTCAGATCTGCAAACAGGAGGTAAAGCTGTTCGTTACAACTTTCAGATCTGCTTTTTGCAAATTCTCAGCCTACAGGGGTAATTTTCCACAGGGAATGCAATGCACAAAATCTCAGCAGTAAATTAATATTTCATACTGTATATCTAACTTACTCAGCAATGAATTGTCAAAATATATGTTTAAATACAGTAACAGGAATGAAACATTCAGAAATCTTAGCAAGTGATTCCGTGATCTTAAGCAAATATGGAATTTTAAATCAGATTCTATTACAAAACACCTATCTCCAATGTGGCAGCATATAGAGAGAGGAAAAATGGCAAATATAAATTACACATTAGGAGCCACTCAACCATCCTTTGCACAGTATTGCACCTACTCTGATCTGACTCATGCACTCACCTCCCTTCTCCAATGCACTCTGTTCCTATTAATCGGTAAAGCTGGCCATAGACATAATGATTACGATCATTCTTGGAAAAAGATCTTTCCAAGAAAAATTGTTCGTTACAATACACAGGCATAGAGCTGAATCGTCAGATATGTAGGTAGAAACAATAGAATTCCTCCTGCATCTGACGATTCAGCTCTAAACAGTGGATGATGTTCGGGTGCACCCCAGAACAGAAAGATCGTTTGTTACAATACACAGGCATAGCGCTGAATCGTCAGATATACAGGTAGAAACAATAGAATTCCTCCTGTATCTGATGATTCAGCTCTAAACAGTGGCTGATGTTAGGATGCACCCCATCAAAATTTTCTGTCCAGCCTGATCGACAAGCCGACCAATATCCAAGTCCTCTGCCGATATGGGTCAGCTCATTTTCCACCATGCACCAAATATTGTATGAAAATTAGTTTTGTACGATTTTATCGTTGTATCTATGGCCACCTTAAGGTAATATATCTGCCATGTTTTCCTGAATACTGATTTGCCAAAAGGACAATACTAATGCTTGCTTTTATTCACTGACTCCTGAATGCAAATGTATTTCTCCATGCTTTGCAGTTAATGATGTCAGTTGCTGTACTGCTGTTTAACGAATGCCCCCAAAGAGAACAGCAGGGGCACTGACATTATTACAAAACTGTTCTCTGGTCTCTGCATAACTAGAGGTAAAAAAACAAATTAAACTTCAATTAGAAACAGGGAACAAAGCAATAGAGGCCAAAAAGTTATATTTCTATTAGAACTATTTAATTAAAATAATGCAGCTAAATATTTTTCTTTTTTATTTGCTATTGGTTTGAATACATTTCTAGAATTATTAGGAAGCCAAGTTTTCTGGTATCTTCCCTCTCCTTGGGTGTGCTGCCTATTATTTTTGCAGGTCAAATTTCTGCATCCCTGAAATACATTAGATTTAGTCACCCTTAGGGTTTTCCAATCAAAGAAGTGATCTTAAAAAAGAAGGGCTGGTTGATTTGGTGTAATGTTGTGTTTTATTTAAATGTGTTAGACAAGTAAATGGTAGTAGAAATCTCTAGTAATTTTAATATTAATGATATTTGACTAAAACAGGATGATGAATATAAGGATTCCTATTTTGAATATACAGTATAAATTATGAGGGAATGTATGTAATACAAGGGTGCAAGTGCTATGCTTTTGTCCATAATGCCTCTTGTGAGTACAACTTTGCAGTCCTGGAATAGAATGCAAGCTATTACAACCATATCTGTGTGTATGTCACGGTCAGCACCCTAATTCCAGAATCAATTCTAAGCACCCTGTTCACGGCACTTGCTCCGCCTATAACAGCCGCCTTTCACCTCGGGGGGGGGGGGGGGGGGGGGGGTCGGGTAATCGGATGCAGCCAGGTCTTAAGAGAGGTGCCAAGCTAAGGGTTCTGGAGGAGAAAAGGGGCATAAACGTAAGGCAAAGTCTTTTGGGCAGAAGGTCACAGTACAAAACGTAGACAGAAAGTGTAGTCAAATCAGGCCGGGTCAATGCAGGTAGAGTACAAGCTGAGTCAGACAGGCAAGGGTCAAACCAGGAGATCAAGCAAGGGATACGGATACAGAAGAGTCAGTTACCAGGCAGGGGTCACAACAGGTAATAAGATATCAGAAGCTTAAACAGCACAGAAGCATGAAATCACAAGGAGGAAACCTATAACGGGCCAGGAATTAAACACTGAAAATCCTTTTTATAGTGTTTGAACTTTGCACCATTGTGCGCTAACATCATACACCAGCACGCATGCGCCTATAAATAGAGGAGACGCTCGGCTTGTGCGCCCTGTGAAACATCTTTAATGGAAGAAGCTGAAGAGTGTGGTCGGGTGTACCCATCGAGGGGGCGGCAGGTTTCCCTGCCGACCCCCTCCGACTAGACCACCAGGGTGAGTTATAACATTACCCCCCCTCGAGGTGGGGCCACCGGACCTCCAGGTTTCTCAGGAAATCTAAGATGGAATTGGCTACTGAGACGATCAGCCCTAAAATCACAAACAGGAACCCAAGAATTTTTCTCAGGGCCAAAACCCTTCCATTGTACAAGATATTGCAACTTACCCCACACAAGGTGAGAGTCAAGGAGCTCTTTGACTACAAATTCAGGCTGACCCTCTACCAACACTGGGGCAGGAAAGGATTGTGGATGGACCTGTGAAGCTGATTTTAAAAGCGATACATGAAATTAGATATTTTTAAATTTATTTGAGACGAACAGAAGAGGACTGGAGTCCAAAAGCTGCACTGCATATTCCAAATGAGGTCTTACTAGGGATCTATAAAGAGGCATAATTATGTTTTCATCCCTAATAATTAGCAAAACCTAAGAACCTTTGGGTAGCACGTAAAGAAAGAGGCTGAGCTCAGTCCAATACAGCTTTAACCTTCCCAGGATCCATTTTAAGGCGATATTCGAATTTGAAGTGTTACAATTGGACCAAAATTTGATTGGTCGAATTCAAGGGTTAATTAACCCTCGAAATCGAAAAAATTGTAAATCTGCCCCTAAGGGTCGAGGTAAAATCGAGGGAATTTTCGAAGTAACAAAATTCGAAATTCGAAGTAGTTTTTTTTCGGATACTTTTACTTTGATCGCAGGATAGCAAAATTTGTTGAAAAATACTTTGACTTAGATATTTGAAGTCGAAGTATTCCACTTCGATGGTTACATTTCGACCACTTCGAAATTCGACCCATAGTAAATCAGTTATGGTAAAGAGTGCATTTTTCTTATAATAAACATGTTCAATAAGTATGACATGAAATACTGTATATTGCTAATTAGATAACATCTGACAGTACTAATTAAGGTTTATAAGGATATATTTCAAAGGTTACTCATGTTTTTTTAAATATTATAAGGATAGTTATAGAGGCCATAAGGCAAGTGAAACCCAAAATGCTTTAATATATAGTGTATGTGTTACTCCTCCAAATAATCAGATATGTAAGTATGGGATCTGTTATCTGGAAACCAGTTATCCAGCTTGGAAAGGCCATCTCTTGTAGACTCCATTTTAATAGTTTAAATTTTTTAAATGATTACATTTTGCTCTTTAATAATAAAAGAGTACCTCGTACTTGTTCCTAACTAAGAAATCAATCCTTATTGGAAGCAAAAAAAATCTATTGGATTTATTTAATGTTTAAATGTTTTTAGTAGACTTAGGGGAAGATTTATCAAGGGCTGAATTTCAAATTAGAGAAACTTCGAAATTCAAATTCAAAAAGACCAACCAAAATTAAATTGAACTTTTTTTGGACGATTAGGACCATTTTTAATCAAATTTGAATTGTACGAATCGAAGTAATATCACATTAGATCGAATTTGATTTTAAGTTTTTCCA
>CM044442.1:48030200-48062209 GCA_024363595.1 Xenopus borealis | reverse complement strand
TTGTAAATGTTCTGTGGCTTAAAGATTCACTCATTCTTTTGTACCAGATCTGTAATCATTGAAAACTTTTTGAATTTAATTGTTTGTAATTAAGAAAGCATACTGTACTATATGTATACTGTCTTTTGTGTATATATCATCACTGGAACAGACAAATTTGAATTTTTTTATTGAAAACGTAATGTATATGAATTAGGGATATACTGAAAGAATTATTTTTTGATTTGTACAATTATGCAATCCTCCACATAAGAGTTTGCTTAATATTGAACTGAATTATATTCCCCACATGCCAATCTAAGATAAAAATATCATTATCTGTGAATAAAAAACTGTCACTGTGTTCATTCAATCATGCAAAAAGGGCTGAATTTGGTCACATCAGATATAGTATTATGTATTTGGGTCATTCCTAATTCAAATAAATTCCACAGACAATACAGGCTGCACTATTGGTTAATCCATTTTGTTGCAGTCCAGTCAATGATATTTCCAGTATATTAACCACTAATTATGAGCCAGACTGTCCTGTTTCGATTCACCAGAAAAATTGTGACATTGAACAAATTTGTGACAACTTTTCTTGCTCCAAATGCATAGTAGGCAATGAATTTTCATTCTTTTTTCTTTTGGACTGAGCAATGTGTTCCCGTTAGCAGTGAATCAATTGTAAACCAATTACGTTTTAAGGGTTTGTCCAATTTCTTCATTAAGCTGGTATAGACATACTGTATTTGGGTAATTGCTTGTAAAAATCACTAAGCCATGATAGGGATTACGGTGCTAACTTCTGTAAAAATTATACCATTGAAATAATTGAATAACTAGAACAAAATATTTTGTATAGAATCTTTTTTATTTTTGGTTATATAATTTTTATAATGCAAAAACTAAAAAAAACAATAAAGCAATGTCTTTAATTACAAAATGTACTGCAGGTATGGGATTTATCTGTAAACCTGTTATCCAGAAGGATCTGAATTACAGTTAGGCCATCTCCCATAGACTTTATTTTAATCAAATAGTTAAAATAATTTTTTTTAAATTCCTTTTTCTTTGTAAAAATAAAACAGTACCCTGTATTTGATCCCAAGATATAATGAATCCTTATTTAAAGTTCCTAAATTTGCACATTCAAGCTTTCTCCAAAATGTGTAAACACAATTATAAATATAGCTGACCAACCACTTAACAGTTCCATAAGTAAAACATTTATAGGGCACATATTATCAAACCAAACAGCAGAAGTTATGGCTCAGTGCACCATGATGGCAAAGCTCCATCATTTTTGTGAGACTGGGTGCTTCATTAGAGTTAACCAAATAAATGTCTAGGTTTTCTCCAAAATGCTCTTGTAATCTCCTGATGCCATGACTCAAGATACCCAGTTCCAGCAAAGCATCCAAAAACATCTGTAGGGATGGTGTTCTTTTCTTTGAAAGCTCACATTGTTCCCCTATAAACAAAGGGATGTTGAGCTTTACCTAAAAGCTCTAATTTCATCTCTTCTGTCCATAACACATTCTCCCAGAAGGATTTTGGCTTGTTAAGTAGCATTTTCCTTTTCACAGAGCATTCGTTCCCTGAGTTGGCAACAGATGGTATGAACTGGACTTGTACCTTGTATCTGAAGGTTATTTTTTTTTTTTATACAGAACATGCAACTGTGTGTAAAGTATAGCTGTAATAATGGCACAGTTGATACTCACATCAATCACTGACTGGGGACTGAAATGTCACTTCATTCAAATAGCGGTATCTTTATTGCTGTTCACCACTCACAAAGGCTGCAATGACAGCTCAATCCTAATTGAAGAAGGAACACCGGCACAGCATGGGTGATACTAGCAGGCACAGCCTTGCTTGTTTATTGTAGATGCAACCTATCAGGGCACCTTCTTTCTGTATTGCATCTCAGGTCGCCAATTTCCTCTTTCATCGTGCACCTGGGGTTCGTATTGCATCGAACGGCCAGGGAGTGCAAGGGTAATTTCTCTTTTTCTCCATTAGCTCAATCCTAAAAGCCACAGCTCCTCTTCAAATTCTTTAGTTCTGAACATTTGGACTGTCAGATCAGATGAACAAAAGAATGGAAAAGTGGCCAGACACGTGTAGGGCCACTTCTAGTGTATATATTGGTTTGGCCCAAGAGGTAGACCATCTTTTAAATAAATTAAGAGAATGCCTTGATATATTGTATGGCTTTAGATAAATCTGTAATTGATTTTTGAGGCACAATAACCCATAAAATACAGTATGATGAAGTATCAGTAAGAAAAAAAACAATATAAAAAAAAACAATGTACACAAAGATAATCCACTTGGAGTCTCGGGGTGAAGACACACAGAGCAACTAGAAGCAGCTACTTGTTGTGGCTACAAAATGCCAAAAATATCCCCTGCCATAGAAAATACAGAGCATTGCCTCTGCTAAAACACACGCAGTGTTTTAACAAACCCAATTATCACTATTGTCTGTTTTGTAGCCATGACAAGTGTGTGTGTCCTCAGCCTCAGGAAACAAATTGCAGTACCCAAACCCCTTTTTAAAGTGAATGAATTATATTTATTGCCATCATTAAAAAAAATTCTAGACCAAGAATACATCAGATAATCACATATACTGTAATAATAATACTTGCGTTCACACTGTGGATCGTGAAAACCATTTTTTTTTATAATATAGCAGTAATTATGCTAGAGATTTTTATGGTACTTGAATAAAGAGAAAGAAAAATTTGACATTTCCACAATTGTTAAATAAACTCATGGCCAGCACTGAACAATGAAATTATGCAGACTATTATGTTTTAATGTTTAAAACAGAGCGCCTTTGCAGACTGGAGTGAAAAAATATATATGTGTGTAATAATTTCTAACTAAAAACAAATGATCTGACAAAAGTTATAATAGAGTAGTACATTTTAATAAGTTTGCAAAATATAACTCTTGTGAATGAAGAAAAGCACAATGAGTGATCTAAGAATATAACTGGAGCTTTATATCCCATAGTTGCAATAACAGCACCAGAAAAACAAAGACTGTGCCTGCTTCTTGACAGCTTGTGTAAAATATCCTGTTGGGATTCTCAGTACAAGGGCATTTTAAATTTCAATACATGACAAATGAATCATATCTAAATGAAAGCCTCCATTATTACAGAAGGAATAATGGTTGTGTTTTCTGATGAGAGAACGCACAGAAGCAGACAGTCAAACTAGGTACAACAATCAAATGAAAATCAGTTTAAACTTCCTAATCTATATACACAAATACTTTTAAAGAGGAAAACTGACATTGTTATGCATTTCTTCACTGAACCTTGGTACTGTTGATCTGAGAGTACCTAATATATCGACAACCTGCACCACAATGTGTAAATGATACTGCTACCAGACCATTATAGACTAGCAGGTGGGAAAAAGTAGCAATAAAAAAATCTTCTCTGCTTGTCCCATCCCATAAAAATCTACAAGAAGTACAGTGACAGGTGGCATTCTAATCTGAAATGTTAGCATTTTTAACACTGTTTTCTGCCAGATGATACCACAGTAAAAATGCCCAGTTGGAAATTTTTCAAAATGGCACCCTTAATATGCTATTTTCCAATGCTCAAGTCTATATATTGCTAATGCTCAGCAATTTGAACTGCAAAAAAACTCAAGTTGTTTCAGTCAGGTTCATTCTGTGTTCTTGTTCACTGTCTGCTTTTAATTTTAAGAACAGAACACTCCATAATTATATTTACTTACTTATAATATTGCAAAACAATCAGCACATAATGTAAAACAATATTTATTAAACATCTACAGTTAACAGTCTTGCTTTATTGGGTTTATAGTTGTAAACCTACATGCAGATTGGTATAGTCTATATAATTGAAAATAAAATTACACAGTTGTATAAGTAGGCATCTTGGAGCACTTAATGAAGGGCATTGCATGATCTTTAACAGCCTACTGATATATTTTTCCAAGGATTCCACCTCTCCCTGCAGTCCCTCTAAAATCAATACTGTTCAAACTTTTCATACTGTAGAGATCATCTTGTATCTACAATTCTGAATTGTATTGTGTATGTGAAGTCTTCAACATGACACCATGACCCAGAAAGTGGCTTCAAAGTCAGTGGGCAAAGTAAGCATAAGTGCTGGAGCTGTTCTAGCAAATATTGCTTTGGGGAAGCAAGTGCTTTTTAGGTTAACAATAAAGGGTAATCTCCTGTCAATTAATGTGCTAGCACTTACTCCCCAGGGATCAGAAAATTACCCTTTATATGTTTCCCCCATTTCATCAAGACACTTGAGGCACATGCTTTATGCACTGTGCTATTAAACATATAGTAGCTGGTAACATTTATAAATACTATTTAGTGCAAGGTACTGTAAAAGGAGAAACCAGTTGGATGTGTTCAACAAAGCTGTTAGAAAGATACATTTGGACCCTTCTTACCCCATCCACCTACACAGATACACACACATAAACAATTTAGATTTTCCTTTGCTTTAAAAAAAAGGTAAACAGGGAATGAAATGCAGTTTTATTTTCTCATAACCATTTGTAAGAGGTTCTCCATAGCAAAAGGCCTATTATGGGTGTTTAATGTCACCAGTGCATGTCAGGTAACTAAGACCATTCTAATTAAATTTATGAGGTATAGCACAAGGAGATCTATTTTAAATTTAAAACTGGAAGGGGAATCAGTCAAGAGTTTATTGTAGAAGGAGTCATCTGATTTAATGATGTATGCATCCTTTCTAACTCTTAAAAAAGCTAATTAATTAAAAGCATCTGTAGCATTAACAGTCTTATGGCTAACGTGATAACTTAAAGAATGACAATTTATCATTTAAAAGCTCTCTCCTCTAGTTGTTCCCCTAGTGCATTTGGGAATATTAAGCAATGCCATTTATTTTGTGGATGTATAGACTAAATATATAACAGTAACCCTAATGCATTGCACAGCTATTATACTAATCTCTTTTATTTATACATTAATTTTACAGGTTTACAGCTTTAGACCTTTGCTAATATCCACTTTACACCATCTGTCTCTGTTTCATGCCATTCATTTAATTTCAAATTAAATGTCTCTATTTAGGGGGGAGAATCTTGATTTGTAAAACCATGAAAGGGGGGAGCTTATTAAAAATTAACCAAATTTTAGAAAGATTAGCAACAAGGGAAAAAATGCAATCATTTATATAGCGATTTTCTCCCATGGGCCCGCTTTTACAGCAAACAAGGCAGCCGTTATGGGTGCACTAAGTATGATGGGACACCAAGAGATAAAGTGACTTGTCCAGGATCACATGGAGTTGCTACAGGGAATCAATTTAGAGACTATTGCATGAGATCCCACATCAACAGCTAGTTACCTAACCTCTCGGCCAACTCCTCCTCCAGATTAGAGTTTTATTCCGGGAACATTTGTTTATTAAGCAGCACAAAAGAACTTGTCAGACAATTACAATGTTAGTCTAAGGGGGCTTTTTTCTGCTTCAAAATGTTGACACTTGCTGCATACAAAAACTTTGTGTGCCATAACTTTTGTATGCCATTAGACACACTAGGATCAATTTAAATAGCACAGATATAAAAAGTTAACAGAATCAAATGCAGGGACCACAATGCATCAAGTCAAAAATGATAACTACTGTGCAACTCTCATCATTTGTAGCGTTAACAAATTAATTGTTTTAGAATGCTAACCAAAATTATAGTTACAATAGTAATATTAGTAATAGTAACCGTAATTAGTACAAAGCATCATGTCTGATACAATCCTAATATCATCACATAACCCATGCCTTGGGTGCTGGAGAAATAGGCATTAGGAATAAATGCTGAGAGAAGCTATACTTTTGTGTTTAGTGTTCAATAGTTTAACCCTTAAATATGTAGTATAATGTATATATTGATAACAAGTTGTAGTATGTAGTATGGGCCACGCGCTTGGAAGCAACAGTGGAAAATCTGTTTAGAAGCATGGAATAGTTACCTCTACAGTTCTTTGTCTTACTTTGTCTTGAAGAATTGAAAGACATTTAGTGAAGCCAGTAACTCTTGATCTGGTGTTTGAATAAGTTCACACCCCTATAAACCAAATAAAAACAATTAAAACACATTAAACATACATATCTCACAAATAGTAATATTTAATATAAGAAAATGCTTGAATGTGGCTTTTTTTGTCAGATAAACACCTGACTAAGAATGCATGGGCAACTTCATTAGCCTAAGGGATGAATGATTGGATCGAGGCATACTGTCCCTCCTGCAATAATAACTTTATCACAGGCTTAGATTCAAAGGCAATTTGTATCTTCATCAGTTAGCATTTTCATTACTTAAGGTGGCCATATACGGAGAGATCCTCTCGTTTGGAGATGTTGCCAAACAAGCGTATCTCTCCCCAATATGCCCACCAATACTATATCTAGTAATAAATGCCTGTTGTAATGTACTGTAAGTAGGTTGGTGGCCTTGTTGTATATGTGACAGTTGTGGTGTGTTTTCCCTGCAGTTTTACATGTATTCTATATTTCCATTTTTTGTATACGTTTTAATGCAAACCTTGTTACCACTATATGATTGCTGTTTTAGTTATGTTAAAGACCAGTGCATTAAGATCTGCACTCTGAGTAAGATTATATCAATTTGGTTTGTTTTATTATTGCACCTTTAAAAAGGAAGCCTGTATAGTTCACTAAACAGGTATGACAGTACCGTATATTAAAAACGATACAAATATGAGAGAGAGAGAGAGAGAGAGAATAACATTATAGCAACTGAATATTAATATATGAACTGAATACTATCAACTGAATACTATAGTACCTGAATATTACTATAAAAGAAGGGGCAAAAGGTGACCTCTGTATCACAATATATACCATATATTGGTATTGATCTGGCGACCATCAGTCTGAGGTGCCAACTAGCCCTTCTGTCAGAAGGGTGATACTGATTCACTTGGGGTATGTTTAAGACCTTTGTAACCATCAGAGTGAAGAGTAATTAGGTTTAATAACATCAAGAGCTGCCCACAACATTTAAAAAAATGAGGTGTAAACCTGTGCTATACTGTGTGTGTTTTTTTTTTTTTTTGTCTCATGCACAATTAGGAATATTGAGTATTTTTAGGAAAAAAATAAAACTATGTGGATTAAGAATACATGGTTAATTGCTATGGATGTAAAATGCAGTCTGGGGAGTTTCAGTTGAATGACAACAAGCCATAAGTTTAATTAGACCAGGAAAGCATTTCAGAAAGCCTACAGTGTTTACATAAATAAGACATAATCCTTATTAACCTGCAGAGAACATAATGGGTAATCCACCAACACCTTGTAGAATAAGGACATATTCATTTTCTCACTACACATTTGCAGTTGGGAGCTATTAACAGTAATGTGTGTGCATGCTAAACACTTTTACTGTAATGTTTTTATTTTCCTTTTTCACCTTTTCAAGATTGCTGGAGCTGCATATTAGCATGATTGTCTGATAGCATAATAATATTTAGTTAAGCAGACATGGGGCAAAGTGGTTTACAAGAGTACCATCTACATGTGTTAATTGTAAGTTACTACATACCAGCATTGCCATTAGTAATTCTGGCGTTGGCCTTGGGCATATATACACACTATACATTAATATCCTTATAAATGGAGCATAGTAATGTCATCAGATATAATAAGTGCTTAGTAATGTATTTTGTCACATTGCTCACTAAAAGTTGCAACAGTTTCAAACTGCTTACCTCTGCAGTAGTTCTAACACTGTGGTTTATTCACAATATTGAAAGTAGTCTCTTGCTCACTGAGTAGAACCTAGCGGGTTCAGATAGTTTTGTGGGAACAGAACAGCAGCAGGATGATTAGCCAGATATCTGGGTGACAGTTAGAAAATCTAATCTGGGCAAAATAAAAAGAGAGGCTGCTCCGGAGTTTATACATCCCAACAGATTTGCCAGATTGTGTGAAGGAGAACTCTAAATTGGCAGTTCTAGATGGGGCTGATCTCTCTAACAGTCAGGAGACCAGCTTCTGTAGTAGTGGTGGGCAGTAGAGCAGAGCAAGTCCTAAACAGATTGTGGTTGTAGGGGATTATTAGGGAAGTGGATAGTGTAATCTGTCAAATTCGCGCCTGGCGAATAAATTCGCCCATTACTATGACCCAGCTGTCTGAGTACATATTGGTACTAACTACAAAATTAATAGTAGATGGAAGACTTTAAAGAGTGAGTTCAGGGATCTAGGCTGTAAGATTGAGGGAAGGTCTGCCAATGTAATAATGTAATATTGTCTGAAAATGTGCCTGTGCCACATACAAGTTTAGGAAGACATCTACTGTACTCAGGGAAAGAATGCTAAGAGGTTGGAGGAGTGTTTAAACTAGGCAAGGGGTGGGGTGAGCCAAAGAATTGTGGGGAAGCTAGGGCAGACGGCCAGTGAGATTAGTAAGGGGTCATGGAGGTGGAGTTAGGGAAGCATACAATTTATCAGTTAAGGAGGTCCCTCTGTTACAAGTAAAACAGGATAATACTTAAGATATAATTCTCCATTAAGTAATTTAAAGTAGTAACCTCTGCTGTATGTTGGCAAATGCCCAGAGGTTGTCAGGTAAAATGGGAGAGCTAGAGTTAACTGCATGCTCTAAAAATTATAATATAATTTGTAGCACTGAGACTGGGTGGGTTAAAACGTGACTGAGCTGTGAATTTAAATGGTTACACCCTTTTTAGGAGGGGCAGAGGGACTAAAAAGGGTGGAGGAGTGTGCTGTGCTTGTATATAAAGCCAAAATTAAGGCTATGCACTAAAGAAATATTCATTGATGGAACTGGGGAGGGGATGGGTAGAGATTTCAACTGGACAAAGGGTTACAAAGAAAATGATCATTGGTGTATGTTACAAACCACCTCATATAAGTGATAAAAATGGAGCCCAGCTATTTTTACAAATAGAAGCTGCTTTGCAACTAGTCAATTATTTTTATGGGTGCATTTAATTATCCAGACATTGATTGGGGTAATGTGGTTGCCAAGTCAGAAAAAGCTAGTAGGTTTGTAAATCTGCAGAATGACAACTTTCTATTTCAGCTCATTCAAGAACCTACTAGGAATAACTCTTTTTGATCTTGTAAAAGTAATAATACCAAATGTATCTCTACCATTTGTGTGTGTGGGTGAGCATTTACAGAATAGTGATGATACAGCAGAGATTGTGTGGTAGAAACAACTCTATAAGAGAGCAACTAAAACACTAAGGGGCAGATTTACTAAGGGATAAAAATCATAGTAAAATACGATGGTTTTTGACCGCTATTCGATTTCTCGATAAAATCCTAAGTTCGATTGTTTGAAAAAAATCGTACGAATGGTATTCGAACATAAAACGTAGAAAAGAAGCCTATGGGGGTTTCCCATAGGTTTCTTTTGCAATTCGGTAGGTTCAATCTGGCTAAGTAGGCAGTCGAATAAAATTTTAAAGGGGAAGTACTTCGATCATCGAATGGTCGAACGATCGATGATTCAATCATTCAATCTATTCAATCTATTCGATACGATCAAATTTTGCATATTCGATGATCAAAGTGGCCACATTTGCATATTCGAATATTCGATAAAATTGTATGATCGGAATTCGATTGAATTCGATCGAATTTCGAATCCTTCACACAAATTTAGTAAATGGGCCCATAAGTTTTAGATGTGCAATCTTTGACAATAAAGGAATGTTGGTCTGTAACATAGTATTTGTACCTGGATAGAGAACTGGCTAAAAGACAGATTACAAGTGATGATAAATGGAACAATTTCTAATTGAACCAGTGTTGTTAGTGGAGTATTGCAGGGCTCTTTACTAGGTCTTTGCTTTACAACTTCTTTATTAATGAGTGAGCATTGAAAGTACTGTTTCTATTTTTGCAGATGATACAAAATTGTGCAGAACTATAGGTTTCATGCAGGATGCTGCTACTTTGTAGAGTGATTTGACTAAATCGGAAAACTGGGCAACAAACTAGAAAATGAGGTTCAATGTTTATAAAGGCTATGCACTTTGGCAAAAATAATATAAATGCAAGTGAGGTTGTGGAATGCACTGGTGGATGATTTTTGGACAAGCATAGCATCCAAATCTATTGAGATACTAAAATCTATACCGTATGAGTATATATAGTTTATGTGAGTGCATGGAGGGGTCCGTGTGTGTGTGTATGTATGATTGCTGAGTTTCATTTGAAGAAGCTGACCTTGATGGACTTTGGTCTTTTTTCAACCCAATCTAACCATGTAACTATAGTATGTAACAATGGTGAGCTGCTGACTTAACTACAAAAAAAAAAAAAGAAGATCAACTGCAAGTTCTCTCACCATACTAAAAATTAGTAAAAGGTATAATTACTAGGGTGTGCCGAAATATTGGGCTATTCTCAGTGATTATAATTGCTTACCTGATGCCCTGGGACAGTGCTCTTGTTCACTTAAAACTGCACCAACCCAGGGCATTTCTGTAGAAGCTCATCATTGCCATATTCTTCTGCTTCCTCCATATTCTTTTCATTGCTGGCAGCAGCAATTCAGCAGCAGAGTGAAAAGCAGAACTTTCTTTCCCTCTACTGCACATGCACCTGCCTGTGTGCCTGGGGTATCAAGTAAGCAATTGTAATCACTGAGAGGATGCACTTTTTTGTACAAACAGCTTCCAAAAACACTATCCCCCTTCTAGGAAAATGGAGGCTTTTTTGCTGTGAATTACAAAGGCCAAAGACATTGCTGGTCTCAATGTATGGCACTTAAAGCCTGATTTATTGATGTAGAGTTTTTAGTTTCCATGAAAAATCAAGTCTAATTATATTTTTTCTCATGTTTACTTTAAAAAGTTTAGAAATAAGGTCAAAACTGTCATGCTCAGAATTGTATTCATCAAAAAGTCACAGAGTTTCTATTCGTACCAGGTAAAAATTCTTATAATTAAATTTAAAATTTAAATGCCATTTTAACTATTCAGGGCCCTGTCCACCTTCCTTAGACAGCTCACCTATACTGGATCATCAGAAAAAGAATTATGCTAAGGGTTGGGGGTTGTGGTTTTTGTCCAATAAAGTTCCAGTTATGGCTCCCTGGTTCTTGTTGTAGACTATAAGCAACTGCAGGGGAAGCCAGAGTGAGATACTTTTTTAGTGAGAAAATACAAGGTTAGTGTAATTAAATCTTTGTACAAAAGCTTTCGTGTAAAGGACCTTACAGACAAACTGAAGATTACTTCAGATGGGGGTTGTTCATTGTTCTGTGGATTCAATAATTGTAAGGAAAGTATCATTTGAACTTGCTGGATGTATACCTCTTTTGACCTTAGCGGCTGAATTTGTATATAGAGAGAGAGAGAGAGAGAGAGAGAGAGAGAGACAATTGAAAGAGATTAACCCACAAAAGTTTTTATTTTTCATTATGTTCATATATCAGTAGTGATATGTGTATAGGTTGCAGTACCATATATAACTGCCAGGCAAGAAATTGACAACATTGTGTGAAATAAAAGAACACATTTACTAATTATGTCAGATGGCCTGTATCATGTGCCACATACTTCATCTCCCCATCCCTTTCCATTTAATTACATCATAATATCTTTCTTTCAGTTTTAATTAACCTTTCAAAGTGACCTTGGGCTAATGTACATTTCAGATGATATTACTCTGTCAGGAAACTTTTCATCTTGTATGGAAATGTAATGAATGCAAACGCATTCAGTGCTCAGAATTATGAGAGGTGATTTTGTGGTATGAGCTAAGCTCCTGTAAGCTGCAATTGCAAAATAAAAGACAGCAAATTATTATTATATATTTGTGCCTAAAAGAAATCAAAGAAAAAAAAGGTTCAGTGACAAACTTTTCCAGTAAAAAATAAACAAATATGAAAGTAAGGGACATACACTTTTAACTTGCCCATGCAAACAATGGTCATCATCAGAACAGCTTTGATGTTATTATTTAACCCAATTGTCTTTTTTTTTTTTTTTGAAATTTCTACTTTTCTACATATGAAACAATACACTAAAAAATCATATCACTGTTAGATCTCAATTCATCAGTATTGTCAGGGGTGGATTTTCATTAAGGCTTGGGGAGGATAAACCTCCCAAAACCTCCCTGTTCCATAAAAAAAGAAGCATGGAAAAGGTATTTTAAATACAACTGTATAAGTGTGGCTTATACAGTGGAGGGGGGGGGGGTGTCATTTTTATCTGGCCCATATTTCCATAAATAAAATGCAGGCAAAGGGAGGCAGGCAGGGAGGTACAAGGCACATTACTTTCTGAAGCCAGGTCAGGTCTTTGAATATGGAAACACTCCTACACGTGCTAAGTATTCTCTGAAGTCGGCAGTTCAAAAGAAGGACTAGCTGCAGTGAAGAAGCCAGTGTGCTGCCAGTTACCTTCATTTAAGACTAAACCTTGCCTTCTATTTGCTGCAAAATGGTATGTCCGTGCATGGACTGTGTCTATTTTTCAGCTCTTTATTTTCAGGTGCATTGGGCAAGATGGGGCTTAAGAAAGGTGGCAGCAACACAGTAAGGGCAAGTGGCATGGGTTAAAGGGATCCTGTCATGGGAAAAAAAAAAAATCAAAATGCATCAGAGCAAACAGATTTTTTTTATATTTCATTTTGAAATCTGACATGGCGCTAGAAGTTTTGTTAATTTCCCAGCTGGCCCACGTCATGTTTTCCCATGACAGTTTCCCTTTAAGCTATTCACACTTTTTAGGCTTAATACTTAATTTAGACTTAATACTTGCAGAGAGATTTTTTACCTGCATGCTAGAAAAAAGGCACGGTATGAATGAATATAGAGATTAAACGAATTAATGCTTATAAGCTTTTTACATTTTATACATTTAACCTAAAAGTAAACTTCCCCTTTATCAGCCACATCATTCATCTGATGTAAGTGGCCAAATGACACAACAATTAACTATTAATTTGGCATATGTTAAAGGGGTGTTTCACCTTTAAGTTAACTTTTGTATGTTATCTACTGGTCGGTTTTAAGCAACTTTTAAATTGGTCTTCATTGTTTATTTTTAAAAGTTTTTTCTTCTAATCTTTAAATGACCCCATCTAAAAAAACACATGCTCTGTAAAACTAATGTTTTGTTATTGCTACTTCTTATTACTTATCTTTTAATTCAGGATTATCCTATCCTATTATCCTATTTTGGATAAAGAAGACCGCTGGTTTGAAAGAGGTGTGAAAGAGGCGATTCATGTTAAGGTGGAGAAACCATCCCTGAACAGAGGCGGGGTCCTTCGACACCACCTCTCTGCTACATACAATGCTGTTCTCGCATTTGTTCCCCGGCGGTTTCAGAACACTTGACACATCCATTCATGCAACTCTCACAAGTAACACCTGTGTCTAGGAGTTGCATGACACATTGGTTATTCTATCACTGTAACTACACAGAATCAAGACCACTGTGAATTTCAAATGTCACCTCTCTGAAGAGTTGCAGTGTGCCATTGTGATTGGATTGTTGGAAGAGTCTATTTGCCGAGAACTCCCCTACACCAGTTAGTTGAACTGAAGAAGCTGCTTGGATGAGCAGTGAAACGTCTTCATTAAAATATCTCAGCAAGTCCAGTTGCTTTGAGTTACTTTTTATATATATACCATGACCTGGATGAATGAGAATCTTCATAGTTATATTGATTATCCTATTCATATTCCAATCACTTATTCAAATCAGTGCATGGTTGCTAGGATAATTTGGACCCTAGCAACCAGATGGCTGGAATTGCAAACTGGAGAGCTACTGAATGAAAAGCTAAATAACAAAAAAAACTGAAAAAATTAAAAATGAAAACCAATTGCAAATTGTCTCAGAATATCCCACTCTACATCATACTAAAAGGTAATTGAAAGGTGAACAATCCCTTTAAAAGGAGATCTAACCCCTCAAAATGGCACTCTAAGGATTTTTTGACTTTTACATTATTTTTCTATTTCCAGTGTTTTCTGAGACATTTGTTTTTTAAGACCAATACCAGTGAATTTGCTAACACATTGTCAGTAACTCTAGGGTTAACTGAATAAAGAAAGTGCATAGGCAGTTGGGGTCCCTGACACTCAAAGAAAGAAAGCTTTACAGAGAGCTGCTGAGCTGAAGTCTGTTATTAGTTGTTAAACTGTATAAACAGCTAAAAAAAAAATACTTGACCAGTAAGTTCAATTAATTTTTTGGAGTTTTAAGTCAGCCACCTTTAGCCTCTCTAGAAAAAAAAAATCACCCTCTGCCTATGAGTATTGTGCTACAAAGCACATCATGCTTGTAACAAAAATATTTATTAACTAAATTTAACTAAAAGAACAATACCCTCATTGTAAAATATTATGAGGACAGTAGTACCAAGTGAGGTGTCAATCAAAAAAGCATAAGGTCATCCTCATATTTTATAAAAGAGGCACTTCATTATTAATATTAAATACATTTCAGTAAATTGTGACACAAATGGCATCATCAATCACAGATTCCAGATATCCATGGTATTTGGTATTTGTATATTATATTGGGCATAATTGTTAAATTAAAGAATATCATAAGTTATCAAGGTTTTTCCATGACCATTTAAAGGACCATATAAAGGAACAAGTGCTTTTATACAGGTCAAGAAAATCCAAGGTGACTCATATCCTCATATTTTACAATATTTGTTTGTTTCAGTAATTCATGCTGCAAAGCACAGTACCTCAGCACAGATAAGGATTTAATTTACAGTATATTAATGGCTCTTGGGTAATTTAAAAATACAGTACAACACATTGCAGCCCTGTGATGTGTATGAAGGTAATCTAGTATTAATCATTTACTTGATAAAAAGTAAAACTTTTTTTTTAAGTTTTGTGCCAGTGCAAAGGTCGTAATATTATCCAACATCTCACTGACTCTTCCTATTCATAATTTACAATAGGGTACATGGTGGGAGACAGGTACATCTACATATACTACCTGTAGCCATTTAAATGGAAAGTTCACCTTTCTTCTTCTTTTTATTATTATTATTTGTATTTTTTTGTTATTTCTTTAGCAGCTCTCCAGTTGGTAACAAGGTAGTGACTTTAGAAACAAAATAGGAAAGGGCCTAAATAGCAAGATAAGAAATAGAAAAGTATCAATAACCATAAAAATGCCTCACAGGGAAATCATTTTTTTTTTTGCATGCAAGAGTTTTTGAGCATCGAATCCAAAAAAAGTCGCAGTTTTTTTGCAACAAATCCTAAACATTTGTATAATTCGGATTTTTTTTATGAAGTGTCTTTTCCTGCACCAGATTTTTTTGTGGAAATGTATTGATAAATTTGGTAAAAAAGGCGAGAATTTGATTGAAGTGGTTTTAAATTGAATTCTAATTCAATCAAACTTGATTCAAGTTTTTTCTCTGGAAAAAAAAACTTGAATGTCAGGAAGGCTGCAAACATCTCCAAATTGATCTCTGGTCCTTTCGAATTGACTTAAACAGTAATTTGGCAGGTTTTAGATGGTGAATCCTCAAATTCAAATTCTTAAACGGTCAGAGTATGATAAATCTGGAAAATCAAATTCAAATTTGTTAAAAAAAACTCAAATCGAATTTGGATAACTCCCTAGTCGAACTTGACAGTTTTGACCATGACAATATTTGAAAATTCTATTTTGAATTATCAGTTCGACCCTTAATTAATCTGCCCCTTAATGTATGAATATCTAAATTACAGAAAATAGTTCATAAGCATTCTGGATAACTGGTCCAATACCTGTACTTCAAATTCTGTGCCACAAACAACATAATTTAACTGCATTGATCTGGCAAAATCTTCCAGACAGTCAGAAAAGGAATCTGTAACTCAAAAAATCTAGCCTATGGGCTTTTGCTGTGTTATTTCATCCCAGTGTAGCGGGCACACATTTGCTTTTAGCATTCCATTTGAAAAACATAGGGGAAGATTTACTATTGGTCGAATGACAAATTTGACCATGTGAAGTAAAATCCTTCGAATTTTTATATCGAATTCAAAGGATTTTACTGCAATCTAACGAGCGAATAAAAAAAATTAGTTTGATAGATAAAATCGTTCGAATCGATCGATTCAAACGATTTTATCGATCGATCAAAAATAATGGTCCCCAATTCAGCAGCTTGGATCTGGCGAACCAGGTGGTCAAAGAGGGGAAGTACTTCAACCATCGAATAGTTGAATATTCAAATAAAATTTTATTTGAATTATTCGAATTCAAATATTCGATGGTAGAATTTGCATAATTTGCATATTCGAAGATTCAAATTCGAATTCTATGCAAATTGGATCGAACTTTGAATTCTTCACACAAATTTTGTAAATCTGCCCCATAGTGTCAAGTTTGAATAGAGCACATTTAAGGTTTCGGATAATGTATTCTTTGAGTTACATTTTCCATTTTGTTTTGCAAAATAAGTTATGCCTGTCAAATTCATCAAGGGACACATTTGCTAAGGGTTAAGTGAAAATTCGAATTAAAAAAATTCAAACTTCAAAGTAATTCTGGCTACTATCGAATAGCCCAAAATTAAATTCAAATTGAAAAAATTCGAAAATTCTAATTTGGAAGTACTGTCTCTTTAAAAAAGTGATACTTTGACACCTTAAAGCTGCTGAATTGCTATTTTAGCCTAAGGGGGACCTCCTGGAAACTTTAAGGTGTGTTTTTGAAGATTTTTGAAAATTGAAGTATTTTTTCTAAAATCGTTCGAATCGAATGATGCGTTCGAATGCTTTCAACAATTTTTATTTTATCGAAAATGGACCTATTCGAAACATTTTCGATCGAAAATGCCCTTAAAATAATTTGATGGTTGAATTTCAATTTTTTTTAAATTCAAAATTCGACCCTTAGTAAATCTGCCCCTCAGTGCTATTATTTCTCTTTCCCTCTTGTAGCCTTTGGACATAATGATACTTCACAGCTTATCACCCTTTGCTTTAAAAGCAAAATGCACAACATGACAATGATTTTCAGCAATATAAGCTTGCAATGTATCCAGGTATGCCATTTCAAAATGAAATTATAGACTTAGACAAATTAAACTCTAAATCTGTGTCTACAGATTTCAAACCTCAGTAGAGTAAATTTGATACTTTAAAATTGAATGGAACACCTATGGCTCGGTTTTATTAAAAAAAAAAGAAAAGCCCACATATGTGCAATATTTTTAATGAAAATTCTTGTTAGATTTGGAAATCTTTATAACTGCTGCTTTAGCATGTAAAAGACAAAGTTTTTGTTCCCTAAGGTTACATTAGCATTTACATCTTACACAAAGGTTGCCTTGTTATAATTAATATTTCAAATCGCTTGTTGCTATAAGTTGGTAATAGACTGCACTGCACACATAATTAAAAGTCTGAAACTACAGATATATAATAGATACTGTATATAATTGGCAAAAGTTTAAGAAAAATGTGATGTAGAAGCAAGAACAGAATCCATGTATGTGGTGTTGCCCACTCCCAGTAAATTGTAACTGCAAACATTTAAATTACTGTACGTACAAAACCATGTCCTTAAAAGGTTCATTGTTACTCTGACTGCATATGCTGTGACTACAGTGGAGCACTGGCGAGGCCAAATAGTATTCTTAAAGGAGTTGTTCACATTTAAGTAACTTTTACTATGATGTGTAGAGAGATATTCTGAGACAATTTGCAATTTCATCTTGCATTATGTTTGCTAATTCATTTAATTCACTTTTTAATCAGCAGCTCTCCAGTTTCCAATTCCAGCAATCTGATTGCTAGGGTCCAAATTACCCTAACAACTATGCATTATTTTAAATAGGAGACTTTATTATGATTAGGATAGGGCCTGAATAGAAAGATGAGTAATACCAAGTAGAAATAAAAATATAAAGTTTTTTTATGAAGCCTCAGTTCTTTCTGGTCACATTTTATAGGGACAAAACTATAATTTAATTTTTCAAGATTTATTATGCTCCAAAGCTGCTAAAAACCAAATCCAAAATCCAACTAAAACCTGCTAAAATCATGTCAAAGTCAATGGAAGATGTCCTTTTAGCAATCTGAAAAAATGTTATTGCCTTCATGATCTTTGAGTGTTTTCATTCTGGTTTTCAATAATCCAAAAAAGGCACATTATTTGATTTGATGCACAATTTTGTTGCAACTTTTTATTGCACTTTGTTTGTTTTGATTTATTGGTTTCATATGCAAGTGGATTACAGACTGTTTGCTTTAGGGTGTTCTGAGAATATTGCCAGATCAGGCTTTTCAAGCTTTGGAATTTTGGAGCTGGCTCCCCTTAGCGTCAGTTTATGGAGTGTGTCAGATATTGGGAAGTCAGATAAAGGGTTCAGTACTTGCATTTTATTTGATTTTGCAGTCATTGCAGAAGTATTCATATTCAACAAATTCAACACAGCTTTAATAAACCAGTAAAAAAAAAACACAACCTGTTGTGAACAAGGCTGTGTCACTTTTTCTTTCTCTACTCGGAATAGCTGTGTGTTATGCTTCCTTGTCACAATAAAATCAAGCAAACAAATATTTATACCATTATTTTTAAACACTAATGAAAAATCTGTTGACAGAGCCATTGTGTGATTGAAGGTTAAATCTATACCAGTCAAAGAGTAGCTCCATATTATTTGAGGTGATTACAATTAAAAGATCACTTGTAAATCAAATCTTTAAAATAATTTCTAAAATAATGTCTGTAACTGCTCAAAACTGTAATTTTAACCTAATACTGTAGAATATAATTATACTCTAACTGGTTTCTTTTTAATTTATAATACTATAATAATGTAGACCGCATTGTAGGATTTAAAGTCACAAGGAGTTCCATGTCCAAGGCCGGTTGTTAAGTGCTTTTATACAGATCATGGAACTGCAAGGTGACTTCTAATATCCTCATATTTTACAAAAGGGGACCATTAATTGTTAAAATACACAAGTTTCAGTAATTCTTGACAAAAAGTACAGTACCTCAGCACAGTTTAGGATTTAAGGATTTAATTTACAGCCCGGTGATCTGTGTGAATCTTAGTGTCACGAACGGCACCCAATACCAGAACAGTTGCTAAGCACCTTGGTCTCAGCTCGGCTTCACCAGTTAAGTGACCGCCTTTGGCCTCGGGAGGAGCCCTCAGCTTACTCAGATGCCACCTGGACTTATCGAGAGGTGCAAAGCTAAGAGTTCTGGCTAGCACAGGGGCACAATCGTCTCACCAAATACTGGGTTGAAGAATACCAAGTGGAAGAGGCGGGCCGGACCAGCACAAACGGAATAGAATAGTCAGACAGGCCGGAATCAGGATTAGCGAAAGAATAGTCAGGAGACAGGCAAGTGGTCAGGATTAGAGATATAGAATAGTCAGGGGACAGACAAGAGGTCAGGATTGGAGATATCAGAATAGTCAGGCAAAGAAAGGGTCAAAAACCAAGAGAACACACAGGAATCAGTAGTAATAGCACCCAGGAACTAACTAATAGAACATAACAATGGGCAATGCTCTGAACTCAAGGATCCCTTTAAATATTATTTGAATTTCGTGCCATTGCGCGTGACGTCATCACGCCGGCGCATAAACCCGGAAGTGCGCCATAGGAAGACCGGCGCTGGAGGAGAGAGGATGCACGCGGCTAGCGTCCCAGACCGAAGCATGGGGAACGCTCCCACGTGCTTGGGGCACAACCACTAGACCACCAGGGTGACCGTAAGTCCTTACAGTTAGAACCCACAAGGGCTCTTTCTTTAAAAAGTATTATTTTTTTGTTTTGTGTCAGTGTAAAGGTCTTGTGTCTTATCCAACATCTCACTGACTTCTAAAATCCTCATAATTTGCAATAGGATAAACGGTGAGAGACAGGTACTTCAGCATATATTATTATATGTATATTTTCAACAGGGGGTATATTTTTTATTATATGTCATCCATTATTCAGAAACTCATTATTCAGAAAGCTCCAAATTATGGAAGGACCATCTCCCATAGACTCCATTTTATCCAAATAATCCACATTTTTAAAAATGATTACTTTTTTTTCTAATAATAATATAAGTAATAATAAAACAGTCCCTTATACTTGATCCAAACTAAGATATAAACTAAGATACAAATGAATTCTTATTGGAAGCAAAACCAACCTATTGGGTTTATTTATTACATGATTTTATAACTGACTAAAGATATAAAGATCCAAATTACAGAAAGAGCCATCATCCTGAAGCCCCCATGTCTCAATCATTATGGATAACAGGTCCAGAACTATTTAAATATACACGCACAAATATTTTGTTGCGTCTTTTTCTTAAATAAGCTAGCATTCGAGAAAGAAGTTGAGAACAAAGAGCCAATGACTAAGCTCCCTGGGTGGGTGTGAAACACGTAGGGTGGATTGAGATGCAGATATACATTTTTAACTTTGTATGAATAAAATAATTTTTTAATCAGCTTTTTCTGGTCTTGTGGATCCGTTTGAGTGCCATTCAGCCATGCTTTTTCTACATATTGCGAGAAAAAAGTTGTACACGTTTTGTCAGTGTTCTTTTGGAGGAAGCAGAGAGCTGGATTTCTGTGGTTAAAATTAACACTAACAATCATATCCTTAATTTGTATAAGGCAAAATATACGAAATTTGACTTGCTTATCAACAATTAAGAACAAAAACCTTATTTTAATCTGTTGTCCGTGATGCATATTGTGCTCCACTGCCACAAAGGATCTTAGTTATAACAATAGTATTTAAATGACTTGACAGAATGTTTACAAGTACTGAATAAGAGTAATACTAAAATGTATATAATTTTTAAATGCTGGTGTTCAAGTATCACGTTTCATATTTTAAAGCATTCCATTTATTTTTACATTTTGCAATATGTAATTGTCATAAAACCCTATATGAAATTGTATTTTATAAAAAGCTATTTGATTTTAGCCAAATTGTTAATGGCAAATAAACAAGATATTACCTCTAGGAAATGTGTAAAATATCACAATTGATTTTGGCATTATAAAAATCAGAGAATTACAAAACCAATTCAGACTGATGGCTTTATTATAACAATTAAGGTCTGAGAAACAATTTTGCAAAACAAACACTGACACTTTTTTTCTAGAGTCTCAAATCTTCATCTAACACTTCTACCATATCTGTTCCAAGGTGATTTGTAAACATTTTTCTATGAAGATCAATTAATTGCTCAGCCAACATTCTATTTATTATTCATGTGACCCATACACATTTGTCCACCACACATTGTCAAACACTAAGGGGCAGATTTACTATTGGTCGAATTTCTAATAGAAAAAAATAAAAAATTCGACCATGTGAATAGGTAGGGAAGTAAAATCCTTCAAATTCGAAATCGAAGGATTTTACTGCAATTCAAATGGTCGAACGATCGTATAGGAAATATAAATAGTTTGACTCGATTGATTTGAACAATTTTATCGATGGATTGAATATTTTTTATTCGATCAAAAATAATGAAGCCCAATTCGGTAGCTTTGATCTGGCGAACTAGGTGGTCGAATAAAAATTTAAAGGGGAAGTAATTCGACAGTCAAATAGTCGAACATTCAAATAAAATTTTATTCAAATCATTCGAATCATTCAATTCGATCGAAATTACAAATTTCACTGGTTGAAGTGGTCTTCAAAAACATTCCAAAAATTCAAATTCAAATCTTTTTGAAAATTCAATCGAACTTCGAATCCTTCATGTGAATTTAGTAAATCTGCCCCAAACACATTACGCAGCACTTTACATTCACATTAGTCCCTGCCCCACTCAGCACCAGATGGTTTTTGACAAATGTGTGCTCTCACTTTAGGGGCATGGTGTATTTTTGCAATATTTCACTCTACATACCAAAAATGTTTTTGAAAAATTGCTATTTTTCGTAATTTATAACAGAAAAATATTTTATTTTATGTGTGAAACAGCAACTGATCTGCAAAGCTTTATGTCTCTTGAAAATGCAAATACAGGTTTGCAATCTGTTATTCTGAAACCCATTATCCAGAAAGCTCTGAATTCCAGAAAGGGTGTCTCCAATAGATTCCGTTTTATCCAAATAATCCACATTTTAAAAAATGGTTTCTTTTTTTTCTCTAATAATAAAACAACAAACTAAGATATGATTAATCCTTATTGGAGGCAAAACCAGCCCATTGGGTTTATTTAATACATGATTTTCTAGCAGATTTAAGGTATGAAGATCCAAATGATGGAAGTATCCATTATCTGTTGATAATGGTCCCAAACATTCTGGACAATAGGTTCCATATGTGTTTAATACAATGGGAATTTCTTGCTTCTATAGATCAAAAAATCCCAGTAGTGCATTACTAAAGTTATGCAAAGCCAATAAATGCTGTAACACTAGTGGGCAGATTTACAAAATTCACATCAATAATTCGTAGTTTTGAATCTTCGAATATGCAAATTAGGCAAATTCGACCATCGAATATTCAAATTATTCGAATAAAATTTTATTTGAATATTCGATGGCCGAATAACTTCCCCTTTAAATTTTTATTCGACCACCTACTTCGCCAGAATCAAGCTACCGAATTGGGAATCCTTAGCTGAGATCGAATAAAATAATTTGATCAATCGATTAAATTAGTTTAAATCGATCCAAATTTTTTATATTCAATCATTCGATTGATCGAATTGCGGTAAAATCCTTCGAATTCGATAGTCGAATTAGAAGGATTTTACTTTCCCACTATTCCCATTGTCGAATTTTGATTTTTTTTTTTAATTCAAAATTTGACCAAGAGTAAATCTGCCCCTAGGTTCACCTCAGGAAAAAGAACACAATTTGTAGAATATCCCACATCCCCATTGTGTATAGGATCACCAAGTTATCTGGCATGTAGAGAACCCAAAATGAAATTGACGCTATTTTATTGCATTGGAGGTTACTTTAGCTATTAGCTACTGAAGAAATAATTAAAACAGAAAACAATGTAGTAATCCTATAAAACCACTCAATAGATTTTTTCCACCTAGTGTAATCAGCAGTCATAGACACAGTTTGAATAGTTTCAGTTGTCCATATAAGTTTTATATCCACAAACAACTATACTGAACTGAAAACAATAAAATAATGGATCTTTCCATCATTTGAATCTTCATACATTAAGTCTGTTGTAAATATTACATAAACACAATGGGCTGGTTGTGCTTCCAATAATTACTATCTTAGTTAGATTTGTATTCTTACAGAGAAAAAAGAAATTATTTTTAAATGATAATAATTGTTTGCTTAAAATGGATTGAGTGATGGCAGTCCTGTAATTTGAGCTTTTTGGATAATGGATTTCCGGGTAAGGGGATACCATAACTGTACAGTACAAACACATTAAAGAAGTGTGTAAAGTAAGTTGAAGTCACACCAGTGTGGCTAAAAAGCTACCTTGCATAAAAAGCACTGTTTGTCCAGGGGCAGTAACCCATAGCAACCAATAAGATGCTTGCTTTTAAACAGAAAATACACCCAAATAATTGTATGCTCTTGGTGACTAGACAAATACCATGGGGCAGATTTACTAAATTTGTGTGAAGGATTCGAAATTCTATCGGTTTTCAATCCTAAAATTTTTTCGAATTTTCGAATACATTTTTTTGACACTTCGACCATCGAATAATCAAAATTTGATCGAATCGAATTAATCGAATAAAAATCTATTCGATCATTTGATGGTCATAGTACATGCCCTTTAAAAATGTATTCGATGGCTTACTTCACCAGATTAAACCTACTGATTGCTATATATGCCTATGGGAAGCTCCCATAGGCTTTTTTTTTTTTAAGTTTTCTTATCGAATAAAAATCGTATGATCGAATGCTTCGAACGTTTGATTTGTACGATTTTTTCACGGAATTGAAGAAAATCTTACGTTTTTTTTGTAAAATTGTATGATTTTATGGAGAAATCGAAAAGCAGTAAAATCCTTCAAATTCAATGTAGTTTTTGTTGGATTTTACTTGAAAATCGTACTAGGGTCGAATTCGAGGGCTAAAAGCCCTCAAGAATTAGACCTTAGTAAATCTTTCCACATGTATTGCATAATAACCTAGGGGACACTACAAACAAATATTTGGCCAGTTAAAGCAGTATAGACTAAACTACTTGTCCAAATCTTAGGGAAACAATACCTGCAGAATATTTTGTAATCATAATTACATGTTTTATTTTGCAGTTACCTACCACAATTCTAGCAGTATCATCCTTACAGCCTTTTAATATAACTAGAATAAATTACATCCACTTCATATTAAACACACATATTTTGCTGCACTTTTTAACAACTAAAGCAAAAATTAGATTATGATCTAAACAAACTTTGCAATTTCAATAACGTACATTTTAAAGAAAAAAAGACAGACTTGAGTACCTTTTTACATAACCAATAGACCTCAAACTGCAATTAAGGCCCCTTTGAAATCTTTATAAGCTTAGCAAAATGTAGAACTGATAAATTACATTCTCAGCAACACAAAATTAGAAATAGACAGACTGTTGCCTTGTGGTCTCTAATTTATTTTACATTAATTCAGTTTTATCTGTTTTGAGCGCTAATACTCTGCTTTCTCTTGCAGAAAATTTGTCTTGAGCATATTATTTTAGGTACACTTTAATTTCAAGTGTCCTGTAAATTCCTGAAACCTGTTTTGCCATAAAAGCACACAGCACTTGTTTTCATTCTTAATTTAGTTTTTTTTAGCATTTATCAGAAAATTTATTTAGAAAATGCTGACTGAAGTGTTACTGTAAATTACATTTATACAAATGCACATAAAACTGAGAGTAGATTAAATACTCATGCCTTAAATAAGATTGATAAAGTTTAAGTTGATTAATTTTTTTGGAAATACTGTATCCACCACACAGGAATAGGTTTCCTGGCCCCAAAGTGTAAAGAGTTTGCAATTATGCTTTAGGCTAGTATTGTTCAAGACAAAGTATACAAATATAATAATAAGTTAATGAAAATGTTTGAATTATGAATGTATTAACAATTAATTTACAATAAGACTGGAACACATACATGAATGCATATACATTAAATACAAAAACATAAAATATATTACATAAAACATATATTCTATAAAAGAAGAGAAAGAAAAAGTGTGATTGGATGTAATGAGCACTCTGGAAAATGAGATGCAGTATTATTTAATGAATGCAGTTTGGTGTCTGTTAATACAAATATGGGACCTAATATAAAGAATTCTAGGGACCTTGGACATATGGATAAAAAGTCTTTCTATAATAGGAATCACCATACCTTAAGGGGGTGATTTATCAATGTTGTAATTTCTAGTTTTGCCACAATTCAAATTATTTTATACATAAACTCACAAATTTTAATTATATTTTCAAAATCTCAAATGTTTGATATTTATTAAGCACAAATAACTTGAATGTAAAATGTCAGCAACTAAAAGCTTGTGCGTTCATGTAGAAATCAATGTGAACAATTAAAATTATTTTGTACAAAAACTCACAAATTTGAATTATATTTTCAAAATCTCAAATGTTTGTTATTTATTAAGCACAAATAACTTAAATGTCAAACTTCGGCAACTAAAAGCTTGTGAGTTCATGTAGAAATCAATGTGAGTTTTCTATTTAATAAATTTTGCTTCGCCGAAAAAATTCGCGAATTGGCGAATCGCGGGAATTCGTCGTGGCTCGTTTTTGACGTGTCGCGTCGTTTTCGGCACGCATCGCATCAAAAACGACGCGCAACTCGTTTTTTTTCCGCGAATTTTCGTTGGTGTTTCACGAATCGTTAGAATTCGCCACGAATTCGCCCCTGGCGAATAAATTCGCCCATCACTACTCATTCCAGCAGCTTCTTCAGTTCAACTGAATGGTGTAGGGGAGTTCTCTGCATATAGACTCTTCCAACAATCCAATCACAAAGGCACATTGTAACTCTTGAGAGAGGTGACATCTGAAATTCAAAAAGGTGTTGAATCTGTGTAGTTACTGTGATATGATCATGTATATAGTAGAAAGCTGGAAAATTCCAAGGCAGTAACTATGACTGCAAAGTGGTTTTCTTGGGGAAAATTGCACCACAAAATGTTTTGGACGAGGCCCATTATCAAGTGTTCAAAAACAAACACAGGGGGAGTATTTAAACATTCCTTGACCCCTAACCTCTTAAAGGGCATTATGGATACATTTTCACAATTTCTTTTAAATAGACAAATTAAAATTTTTAAAATACAAAGTAGTAGTATCGAAAATACTAAATACACTCCATATTGAATAAATTAGATAAATTTGTGTGTCAGTAAGTACTGTCCATAAAAGTTTTTTCTTCGCCAATCATTAGCCTTCACGTGGGAAAATCCAGCTGTGCAAGTGTCCATATCTGTAAAAATTACAAAATAGTGAACTGACCATGTAGAAACAATAAAAAAATATAATAGTAAAAAAGTATTAAATATCAGTCTTATACAAAATTCATATAGTCCATTTCCCAACATAGAATAAAACAACAGGCCACTGCTTCCATTAGCCTAGCCTGTGGTCACTGGAAACTTATTTTTAAAGAAAAAATAAACTTTTTTTTTCTATCTATACATTTCCTCTAAACAGTCCCCCAGATCAATGTACCTTAGTCCCTGCTGCAAGTCTGCTCTGGTTCCTGTGTTATCAGCAGCTTCTTTTCCCTACTTTTTCGTGCAGAGTGAAGCCCCGCCCCTTAGCTTACTGAGCTGTCCTTATCGCTCTGACTAGTCGTGGATAGGGTTGCCACCTTTTGCTGAAAAAAATACCGGCCTTCCTATATATTTTTGGGATCAACCATAAAAAATACCGGCCAGGCCGGTAAAATACCGGCCAGGTGGCAACCCTAATCGTGGAGATCATTTGCATGCTGTGACATAGCAGAGAGGAAGGGGGAGCCAGCATGTGCTCCAGCAGCTTTTTTTTTTTCTCTTCACGTGCACTCCCTGCTTGTTCTGGTTCATTCCAGATGAGGAAGAGCAGGAAGACTTCTCTGATGCTGCTAATGCGCTGCAGCTGAACTAACAGCCCTTTCTCAATTTAAAATACATTTTATAAAGTTTGGGATTGTAATAGGAGAAAGAAACCTTTAGAATAAAAAAATCTTTTTTTGGTATCATAGCACCCCATTGTACAGCATATACTAGGTCAAAAGTTAATATAACGCTAATTTTTGTGTTTTCAATTAACTTCGCTTCCCTTGCCCCTTCTTCTGTTCTATCGCTCTCCACGGGTACACATGTGAGGCAGGGAGAGGAAGAAGTAAGAGCGAACGGGGGTGTCCTTGGGATCGCGTTTCAGGACATCAACGGGAGAACACACGCACCTGCGTGTGCTCTCCTAAGCAAGAAGTATGCAGACTTGTCTCTTATCTTACTGATCCAAAGAGACTGCAGCCTTATCTCCGTGCTCACCTCCCCCTCATGGCTCTGTCCTCCCTCCTTAGCCTTGTCGCTCAGCCATCCCTGCTAAAGGCTGACAGCCCTAGCATACAAGCTGAACGCAGAGATAGATGGCTGCTAAGAGAGGGCTAAGGAGGGAGGACAGAGCCACGAGGGGGAGGTATGCACGGAGGTATGACTGCAGTTTCTTCGGATTAGTAAGATAAGAGATGAGTCTGCATACTTCTTGCTTAGGAGAGCACATGCAGGAGCGTGTGTTGTTCTCCTGTTGATGTCCTGAAATGTGATCTCAGGGACTCCTCAGTTCGTTCCTACGTCTTCCTCTTTCTGCCGCAGACTGAAGAGGAAGTTGGGAGCGGGGAGGCAAGGCAGCATTCCGGTTTGGCGTTCTAGTAGTTTAAAAAAAAAAATTGCCCCCTGAAATTCAGTGGTTGAATTTCAAATTTGTGTGAGTTTTTTAAACTCCCATAAATTCAGAATTCTTCTATTTTTTTTAAATTCGGATGAATTGAAAAAACTGAAAACTTGATTCAAATTTGAGTTAAATTTAATCAAACACAGTTCAAATTTTTTCTCTGAAGTCAGGAAGGCTGCAATCTCCAAATTAATCTCTGAACCTCTACCATTGACTTAAACAGCAAATGTAGCAGGTTTTTGGTGGCAAATAGTCGTCTGAATTCTTAAAGGGCCATAGTATGATAAATCTTGAAAAATCAAATTACATTTTTTAAAGGAAAACTCTACCCTGAAAATGAATACTTGATCAACAGATTTTTTATATCAAATTAAGTGACATATTAAAGAATCTTACCAACCTGGTATATATGTTTAAGTAAATATTGCCACTTTACATCTATTGCCTTAAACCACCATTTCGTGATGGTCTGTGTGCTGCCTCAGAGATCACCTGATCAGAAATATTTCAACTCTAACTGTAACAGGAAGAAGTGTTGAAGTAAAAGACAGAACTCTGTCTGTTAATTGGCTCATGTGACCTAACTTTATAGTTTGTTTGGTATGTTTGTGTGCACCTTGGAATTATACAATCCCAGGAGGCTGTCTTTATTTTTTAAAATGGCTATTTTCTTTTTATGATTACCTAATGGAACATACTACAAAAAAAGTGTATTATTATGAAAATGGTTTATTTACATGAAGCAGGGTTTTACATATGAGTTGGTTTCTGCAATATCTTTTTATAGAGACTTACATTGTTTGGGGGTATAATCGTTTTTGGATAACTTCCAAGTCCAATTTGAGAATTTTGACCATAAAATTTTTTTTAGAAATTCGAATTTTCAATTTACTCTTGATAAATCTGATATTCACTAGATAAATAGCATAGAAAACAGAACAGAAAGTGTTCCCTGCTCCCTAGGCTTTAAAAAGGGCCTGGTGTAAGGTAAAAATATTTCCTTCCACTATATATTCAGTTTTGTTTTTAAATAAATGTATATTTTACTGTTGCTAGTGTCACATTGGACACCTAAGGTACAACATGCCCCTGACCATTATTGCATTTGTTACGGCCATTCATCACCAAGTGCTATTTTTATGCTCTTAGTTGTTCCCTGTACAATGGTCAAATAACATATATTAAAATAACATATATTACTTCCAAACTGCATTTGATGGTGTGAAGTATCTCTACAGTGAATCATACTGCATAATATACATTTTATCATAAAATGCATCACAGTTTTTAATGTCCCTTAATGTTAAACAAATGGTCATGTCATGTGAAGTAGAATTTCTAACACGCTTTTAGAAACTTTAATAATACAGACCAAAAGACCATTTCTTCTACTTAATCATATGAAAGGAATGCTTTATTTCTTGCTTTATTTAATGAATGGTTTTCTTAGCACATGTTCTTTTCTCATGGGAAATGCAGATATCTGGTACAAAGACAAAATAATCCCAATTCTCATTTAGTTTGTTAAAAAGATGCAAATTAATCTTGTACCTGAAAAGTTAGATTATTTGGAAGTTCTGATGGGTATGTATGTGCTAAATCTTTAATGTTTGGTAGTTATGAATCCCTTGTTAAGCAGCCATTATATGTAAGTACCTTATAATGATGAACCTCTGGTTTTTAGGTGTTCATACAATAAGAGAAAAATCTTTGGGAATCTGAGGAGGACAGCAGAATACCCAGAAAGTACACCTGCAGGCGTGCAATATTCTCAGTAGAGATGCGTGATCTTAATGATTACTTCTTTCTGCAAGTAATTGATGCAGAGGTCCCTTTGAGAGGTAAGTATGCACAGGCTTGAGGGCAAGAGGAGGACCGACTAACCCAGGAACAACAATTCTGTGAAACTCCTTAAGCAATCAGTCATCATGCAAATTTGCTGCTGGTTCTCAATAATTTTCCTCTGGACCAAAACCTGGCCACATGATCAGCTATTGAAGTTTCCCAGAAAACTTTCATGAATCCAGAATATGTTCCACTGCAAATTCTTCCTGTGAATCCAGGCTCGAGTTCGATTTCTAAAACAATTTTCAATGAAAGGTTTTAGCATGGAGACATGAAACACTGGGTGAATCTTAATGAACCTTGGAAGTTTCAGCCAAAAAAGCCAGTTTCATTGACTTCATGAGTTACGATTATATAGAGATAATAATGAGGTCAAAGAAAAACTCTTCTCTTAGCCCCTCGCTGTCATGGTTTTGGTTTACATATATGTAGAAAGCCACAATGCCACCTGTGCACTGATAATCTGATTGAAGCTGGAAACAATAGACAATGAGAATCTTCATTGTCATAATAGACAATGAGTTCAAGCCCTTTTTGTTGACCTCATGTTTAACAATGGTTTATACTGCCCCTTTAAGGTACAGTAGAAGAATAAATGTACCTTAAAAAGAGTTGTGTAGTGATTTTGTTATTTGGTTGAGGGAGACTTACATTTTCCTGCAATTCCTTGGTAATTTTACTTAATTTTTAACTTTTAGGTGCAAACTGTTAGGCACCCCCCCCCCCCGTCATTACACGTGTTTACCTATTAATAATAATATGGGAGCATCACTCCATCATCAACTTCTTCTTCCTGAATCTTTTCTACAGTTAGGTTGAGGTGTGCATGAAAAATAGAGCAAGAAGCAAAAAAGTGCAAGAAACAAAAGGCTATGTTTTCATTGTACAAGTATGGGATGCATTTCCTGGAAACCTGTTAACCAAAAAGCTCCAAATTATGTAAATATCTGTTATCTAGAAAACCCCAGGTCCCAAACATTCTGGATAACAAGTCCCATACATGTACTACGAATGTCACCGGGCCCAAGGTTTCAAACAATACACATACATATATGAAATCTGAACATGTAAAGGAAAACCACCACAGAACACTGATATAATTAAACAGGTTACAGTTGTGAAAGTATCCCATTGATGATTTGGCTAAATATACTAAACAATCAGAGCAAAAATTATACATGCAGGAAAAGTCTTGATAACATTGTGCAACAATTGTCTAACTGTTGCCCGAAAACTAAAATTTTTTGAGTTTGCAAACAAAAACCAGTATCAAACAGCCTGAAATCCTTGAAGATCATTAGAGCAAAAAACATCTTCCAATTGTAAAAGGGACATCTGCCATTGACTTTTACAAGCCTTAATCATGTTTTTGCTGGAATATTTCAGATCTAGATTTTTAGCAGCTATGGAGCATACTAAAGCTCAAAAATTTGAGTTCCTTTTCTCTAAAAGTTCAATTTTTTCTCCTTAAAATTTTGACCAGAAAATATTATTAAATAAGTGGCTTAATAAACAGATCCCATGAGCTCAAAAAAAATCTTTAACTTATATAGGAAACATTTACTTACTCTGCAGTTGTATAATTGTGGTTTATTATAGTAGTTTTTTTCTTTATATGTTTGTAAGGACCGAAGGTTGAGGTGAGGTTGAGGACCAAGGAGGAAACAACAGTCCAAGCACCAGTCCAAAGTACACGGTACAGGCAAGGTACAGGAGCAAGACGTGGTTGGGGTCCAGGCAGCGTAGAGTCGTAGTCCAGAAACAAAGCAAGGTCATACACGAGTAGAGTCCGTAGAGAAAACAGGATAAGCGCACCCAGGAACAGCAAAAGTGAACCTATAATCGGGCAGTAAACCAGAGTCCAGTGCTACCTTAAATAGGCCTCAATTGGCGCCAAATGGACGCCAGCATGATGACGCAGGCGCGTCCGTTCAGACGCACGCTGGAACAATCGCGCCCGCAACGTGTGCCGGCGAAGACACGCAGGAACCCTTACAATGTTACATTTTGGGGCATATTGATCAAGAATCGAATTTGTGAGTTTTGGTTTTTTCTAACTCGGATATACTTGAATTTTCAATTTTTGCGTGTTTATGAAAAATAGTAAAAAATTTGCATGAAAAACAACAGGGAAAAAGCTGTAAAGGAACAGTAAGATCAACATTTTTTACAAAAATATTTGTTAGAATTCAAAGAAATAAAAACACCAAGACAAATTAAAATTTTAAATAGAAAAGCTGTTATTAAGAAATAACTTACAGAAAC
>CM044442.1:48015008-48030190 GCA_024363595.1 Xenopus borealis | reverse complement strand
ATTTAGTTATTTAGCCATCATTTATTTAGTTGAAAAATAGCACGTATTTATATAAACTTCCTTTATATTTAAAAAAATACTATATTCATTAAGAGATGCCAATTAACCAAAAATATAAAAAATGTCCAGGGTCCCATGCCGCATTGCGACAAGCACATTGCAAAATACGTTTTATTAAGAAGTTTCGTATTACTGCAGTACATAAATTAATGCTTCAGCACTCACGTAACAAGATAGCGAAGTAATTGGATTTATATTATTCCCAATGAAAAAAAATTAGTCTGCACCAAATACCTGCAGTCCAATTTATTTTTAGCAATATATTACATTTTAATAAAGGGAAACATGTACTATACTTAACAATACCTTTCGATTATTTATCTGTGTCTGGATGCATCAAACATTCATCTGCTGTTTTAATGTCTATTTTGTACATTAATCAACATATCTTAGTAATTAATTTTCCAGAGTTATGCAGATACTCCCAAAGCTGAAGCCATTTGCACAACAGCCTAACTTACTAACATATTTTATGTACAGTACTGTAATTTATAACAACAACAAAAAGATTAACTGCCGGACAGATTCACCTCATTTCCATAATATGAAAGTCTTATGCCAAAACATGCAAAATAATCATCCATTTTGGTTCAAGTTATTGTTTTATAACTTTGCTTTTCTTACCCCTTCGAAAATACTACTGAGCTATTGCAGAAAGAGTTACCTCTCTTTCTTTCACACTTTATAGAGAATAATATATTTTCCAAAGATAAGTACTATATTAAGGATATTATATTTCACAAAAAAAGAGAACTTGACTTTGGCATGTGTATTTATGTAAGCCTGTTTCACAAAGCTGAATCACATGCACCTCCCGGCTATTTCTAGGAGTACTACTCACTATTGTTTACCATTCAATACCCATAAATATGATGTTATTACTATGGCATCCCAAAACACAGAACAGGTTTCTGGGCACATAATAAGTACACAGACAGGTAACAGAACAACCGGGATTTATTCGCACATTCAATACCTTTATGCAACAACAAAGTATAACAGCTGAACAAGAGCTTAAAATTCGTGGCAACTGGTGGGCAAGACCCTTAGGGGCATGTTTACTAACATTGGAGATAAATATCTGGAGAGATTTCTGGACATGTTGCCCAAGGCAACCAATCAGCAATTAGATTTAAACAGCCACATATAAGTTAGAAAACAAAAACTAAAATATGTACAAAGAAATCTTACCCAGGAATTATTTAGCAGTCTTTTGCCATACAGGTCTCATTTTAGTCACTTAAAGTTTCCAGGCAGTTAAACAAAAGTGTAACTCACTGTGAGAACTTCAGCTGCAGTGCTGTCTGTAACATGGAGTATACCGCCATAACAATGGGGGCAGCACTGAAGAATTGCAATCTAGAATGTGGGGACACCACCCCTTATCTCACTTTGAAAGCCAACAATCCTGACTGCAAGTCTCAACAGCAGTTTCTCTACTACTTTTACCTGCTTCCTCCCATACTGTCTTGTAAAACTGCCTCATGACTGTGCAACCACCTGCCCCCCCTCTATGAGCCAGTAGATTCCAGAACCCATTTCACTTTAACTGTTGTATAATTATGTAAGGACAGGTAGATTACAACAGAGAAGCAACTCATCATTTCTAATTTTCAACAATTGTTTTGAGAAATTGAGAACATTTGGTATAACACATATAAGTTAACATACAGCCTGTTTAAAAATGTGAGGATGTAAGAAATCATCAAAGGGTTCTGTGAATTTATAAAGACACAAGACTGCAGTATCTTTATACATTTCATGTAACTCTGATGTCACTTATCGCATCATATTTTAAATCAAGGGGTACATTACTTTTTATTATATGTAAATGTTAAATCAAATTTGATAAAAATTGTTACGTTCAGCATCACTTTACAGTTTGGCAGTTTGAAGTAGAAACACATATGTACCCATATTGGATTCGTCTGAATGTGTACTTTCCAAAAATGATTGGTTTTATAGGGTCTCTGTACTGTTAAGGGGGTCTTATGTCACATAATACTCATAAGGGAGTGCTTATATTGCAGCAGCCAGCACATCAGCACTATTGTCATTTGGGTGTTTCTGTGTGCCACATAGTTTGGTATATCTATGCATATTGGGCATCAATGTGTTCAGTAGACCCCATGCGTTCATTTGTAGGATGTTTTATTCTGATACGTTATTAAATGTGGGGCATACAATGGGGTAAAATTCAAGCTTTGTGATGATTTTCAGAAATTTGATAAAAACCATTACGTTGCGTATGTCTTTACAGTTTGGCAATTTGCAGTAGAAACACATATGTATCCATATTGGATTCGTCTGAATGTGTACTTTCTGAAAATATATGGTTTTCCAGGGTCTCTGTACTGTTATGGGGTCTTATGTCACAAAATACATATAACTGGGTGCTTATATTGCAGCATCGCTTTACAGTTTGGAGATTTATAGTAGCGACACATATGTACCCATATTGGATTTGTTAGAATGTGTACTTTCTTAAAATATACGGTTTTCTATGGTATCTGTACTGTTAGGGGGTCTTATGTCGCATAATGCACATACTGGGGTGCTTCAGTCGTGAAAATTCATATTCACTATTGTCATTTGGGCGTCTCCGTGCACCACATAGTTTGGTATATCTATGCATATTGCCCATCAAACTGTTTAGTAGACCCCTGTGCTCCTATTTAGGATGCTTTATGCTGGTAAGGATACACGGACATTACAATGCTGGAAAGTTGAAGCTTAGAGGCAATTTTCAGATATTTCACCAAAACCGACAATTTTGGAAAAGTCTTGAGACTCAGTAGTTTGGAGCAGAAAGGCATGGGTACCCATTTTAGATTTGGTAGAATATGCGCTTTCCAAAAAATATATGGTTTTTGGGGGTAAACCTATATTTCTGTGTTTTTGCCCCACAAAATAAACAGATAATGTGTTGATTTTTCAATAGCTGAAGTTACCCACAGGCTTAATTGGAAGCGCTAACTTCATTTTTGGGCCTCTAAATGCCAGATACTTTGGTGAGCCTATTCACAATGGGCACTGAACTGTATGGAGGTCCCCAGGCAACCATATTTAGGGTGCTTTTTCTTGGTATGTAGTATTTCACCAAAACCGACAATTTTGGGAAAGCCTTGCGACTTGGTAGTTTGGAGCAGAAAGGCATGGTTACCCAATTTAGATTTGGTAGAATGTTTACTTTCCAAAAATATATGGCTTTGGGGGGTAAACCTATATTTCTGTTTTATCACAAAAAAATTGCAGTCAGTGTGCTTATTTTTCATTAGCTGAAGTCAGTGTGGGATATGCAGAGCAGCAAACGAATTCCTTTGAAGTTATTTTTCAAAATTGTGAAAATTGTTTATAAAAACCGCTACCTTCAGACAAGCTTCGATGTTTGGTAGTTAGTAGTAGAGGGACATAGAATCAGCAGAATGTGTACTTTCCAAAAATATATGGTTTCTAAATCTGGCAGATTTAGAAAGCTCAGTTTCTCCTGAAAAAAAACAATGTATAGTTTTCCTAGGTAAACTATAGGTTTCCCCTCAGAAAAATGCACCTAAAGCGAGATAGCACAAATGTTTCAAAAACGGCTGGCATTTCGCGTAGCCAAAATGTGAAATTCTACTTGCACTTAAAGGGTTAAAAAAGATTAGAAAAATATTTGCAATGGAACTTGTTGTTGAATTAGGACATTTGCCTGAAGTTCATCCCATTTCATCCCATTTAAGACGTTGTATTAGCATGAATCTGTAATTAATACTGAATATTGGAAAGCCCATGCGCTAATACTGTATATAATACAATACAGAGGTGGTTTAAGTAAGTTACCCAGAAGCTGAACAAGATAATATGCCAAGCAGTCTGAGAACTGGAAAAACACACCCATTTATGCATTTTAATGTGGCTGCCTGCAAAAATTTGTCTGACAATTGTTTGAAAAGCAAGGGCACCTGTAACTATTGTACCTACAGGCCACTGCAGTGGGGCAATTTAGAGTATTCTGCAAAGCTACTACACACTGCTGGGGGATAGCCCATGTGCCATGAAAATTAGGGAATTTTTTTACTGACAGACTTTCCTGAAAAAAGTAAGAAAGCATGGAGTTCTACACCACACAATAACAATATTTAATAGGTGTGATAAGCCATGCTGCACATCATGTTTAATTAGAACATATACTGCATTCCATGATCACCAAGAAATACAGCAAAACCTGTAAATAAAAGCTAGCTATGGGACTATAAGGAATTGCTCTTGTTTTAAGCCTGTCTTTTCAGCCAGTTCCTTCAGTCTTCACAATAAAGCTGTCAAACTTAATTAAGAATTACAGAGAAAAAGAATTTCAATCCTATAAATCTACAATCCGAAAACTAACTTGGGTGTATAAGCGAACATTTCTTTTTAAAGAAGCAATATCTCTTACTGAAACCTAATTTGGGCTCATGATATAAAACTTCATGCAGTAAGTGGCAGTATCATTTTTCCACACAAATCGGTCTCCGTCGTTAAACAAATTTGAGTATATTTTCTGCTTTATTAAGGCACTTAAGGTCAATGTTGGTGTATTTATTTTTCAAGTGCTATTTGACTTCAGTTTTGGTACAACATCGTTTAGCGTCTTAAAATGAGCTTATTTTGACACATTAGACCAGTATGAATGTGGTTTACTTTCGCAGCAGTATAACTACTTGAAGCTAGTAAACGGGAGAGACTCAAAACATCTTAAGGCTGCAAATGCTTCTGACTGTGAGAGTTTGTGTAGATTAAAATGCTTCTTTTTAGCTAATTTACAGTATTGGGTACAAAACATGGTCAAGGTGACCATCAGGGGGTCAATAGATAGTAAGGGCCACCATCAGGGGGTCACAGGGGGGACAGTTGTCCCGGGCCCTCAGGGTCATGCTTTCACTTACTTGATTAGCCGGGCCTCCTCTGCTTTCAGCATGCTGTCAGTTTAATAGGATACAGCAGCACTGTGCACTGAGCTTTTCTCCTATTTAGATTATCTGTACCCTCATTGGTCCTTTAAGAAACAGTCACCTTAAATCTGCATTGGGATTGGATCCCCTTATCCAATACCTGTACAGCTTTACCAGAACTTATTCTTGAAGGACCACAAGTGTACATATAATCTAAATAGGAGAAAAGCTCTGTGCACTCCTGGCAGCACGCTGAAAGGAGGGGGACCCGGCCAATTTTTTTTCTTCTAGGGGGGCCCCTGATGGCTTTTTATAACTTGGGGGGCCCAGGCTATTAATTTGTAAGGGGGGCCCTGTCACCAATGTTTTTAAAAAATATTCTTTTGGGGCCCCAATTTTTGTAACTTGTAAGGGGGGCCCTGTTGCCAATGTTTTTTAAAAATACATTCAGTGACTAGAGGGGGGGGGCACATGAGTCATTACTGTTGCTCTTGAATCTGAGCTACAAACTTCTAATTTCACCACACTTAGCCTATGACATTATCATAGGATGATGATTTAATGATGTAAACCCATCAGTGTCAAAGGTGAGAAATACTTTTCAAATACAGGCCAACATTTTATCCAATGAGAAAAAATGGTATAATTCAATTCCTGATTTCCCCATAGACTTCAGTAGAGTTTTTGAGTGAAACCCATGAATTTTTCTCATTGCATCAAAGTTGGTCCATGCTCATTCTCATCATTCTTGACAGTCTAACATCTCCGGATAGCACATTGGCTTAACAATACTTCATACTTTTCATTTTAAGGGGGTGTTCACCTTCAGAGCATAGTGTAAATTTGAATAGCCCCTGTGGGAAATAAACATTCTTATAAAAATATGAGGAGAGAGATTTTTAGCTGCTGTGACCCACAGGTCTGTTGGCTTCAAAGTTAAACATTTAAACTAATTTTTACAAAAAAAGTTTTTATCTCACAACGACTATACCTTATGTTTCTTAAGGTGAACCTCCCCTTTAACCTTATTGCCATATGCCTAGCTTTATTAAAGACACTTTGAAAGTAATATAATGACTGGTCTTTACTAATTGTCTTATGGGTTACTAGATGTGGGCAAACATAAGACTTTTTATTACACTACCCTGTTTGTATTCATATAAGTGTTCAAGGTCAATTATCACATACAGCTTGTATTCACACACATTATCTTGTATTTAATCCATTCAGTCAAACAAAAATCTGATGGTATGAATCTGTTTTATATGTGATTTTCAAGTCAGCATCTGAAATAATAATTTCTCAAGAGGAATTTATATTGACTGCTCGCTAACACATTTTAATGATAACTGCAGAGATAATCAATTGTGTGGTTTGATTCAATTAACTAGCCCCACATCACTTCAACAGATGGCTCAAACAATTTGACTTTTATGAGGAGGCTGCTACAGAGCCCAAAAGAAATTGATAGAACTTGTCTGCACTTGATGTATTCAAATATAAATGAGAAACAATCAGATGATGACTGGTAAATACAGAGATGTTTGCTGGCAAGCTAGCATCTGTTGTAAAAGTATGCTTTTTTTTATTCACCATTTAATTTTGGTTCTAGCAATAGCCTTCAATTACAGAAAAATAAAAACTGCAGATGGAACCAAGATTTGCATTAGTTTGATGTTTTGAGTAAAAAAATAATACATAATACATGATCAGAAAAATGATATACCAAATACAACCCTGTATCCAAAAAAGTTGGGATGTTGTGATAAATGTAGAAGAAAAGAAAATGATTTGTAATGTGAAATATTTTTAATATTATTTGTATTTGTAATGATTTGTAATGTCAAATAGTACAAAGACAACTTATCAAACGTTTAAATTGTAAATTGTTATTGTTTATTGCTTATTGTGTAATGCTGATTTTGAATTCTTCTGTAGTTTTGATCGTAAAATATTTTCCCATTCTTACTTGATACATGATTTCAGATGCTTAAAATTTTGGGGTCTTGTTTGTCAGTTTATTATGAGCCTATTGTTTTCAATGAGTGACAGCTTGGGACTGCAGGCAAGCCTGTTTAGCATTAATATGTCAGAAATATATACAATATGTCATATTTTTATTTTCAAGTCATACCTATTTTCCTGATGTGTGGCTTTATTTGTATCTGAAAAAAAACTGCATTTATAGTATGAATGTATTAAAAATGTGGCTTTGGTTGAATGTTCTGACAAAAAAAATTATATTACATTAGCTCAATTCACTTTATTTTCCAATGCTGTATGCGGTAAATGTTTGAAATTTCACTGTCACAGAATGTTTGAAAGAATGTTTAATAGATTCTGTGTCATCCAAAAAAAAACAATTATTATAAGTACAGATGAATGATCCTAAGGGGGTTATTTATCAAGCTCAGAATTAATCTCAGTATTTTTTGCTACAAACACCAAAACAACATTCTCCCAAAAACTTTCTTTGTGGGAAAAAGTCAGATTTCCGCAATTTTTTAGGATTTCTTTTCCGAAAACGAAAAAAAAATCATATTTCCCCCGAAAGCTCATACTGTATAACATTGTGGAATTGCACAAAACCCAGTGCACATAAAAAAAATCAATGGGACTTCTCCCCTTGATTTATATGGAACCTAGGCAGGTTTGAGATGCCGGATTTTAATATTGAGTTTTCATCCTCTGGGTTTAATAAATTACGAAAAAGTTTTTTTTGGATTTTCAGATTTTGGAGCTTGATGAATAACCACCTTAATGTTTAGTAGACTCTGTATTGCCCACCAAAAATGTGATATCAATTATATCATAAAGTACAAATGAATGACACTTAACAAAACCTAAAAATAAAGTTTAGTCCAAATACCATAATTTGGTGCCTCCCTAAACTCAAGGGCATATTTGTCATGAGGAAACGTGAAAACCTTGCTTCATGCGACAGTCCCCACGAGTTCTCAGAGGAAGCAAAAAGATGCTCATGGTAACTTTAAGAGCCGACTTTCTGGTTATGAAACCAGAAAGTCAGCTTTTCTAGCACAGAGAGCACAATTGTACTCTCTGTGCTAGCAACGTGGCCCCCTTTGCAACCCCGCTGGCTATGTAACAATAAATGCATGGGGAGCATCACAAATGCCACCTCAGGCACGTTTAGTGCTATAAATTTGCTCTGTCTAAGCTGTTACTCTGAAATGACTAGAAATAAAATACAGTAAGATTTGATTTAACACAGACATTGCATGGTAATATCAGAAGAGTGATGCTGTAGAAATGTGAGTTTGAATGTCTAAAGCACAGAGTACATATGTAAACTCTCTTTAATCCATGTTTCGTTACACCTTATCTTGCACTACCCAGTTTTATTCTTTATTTTTATTTACTTATAAAACATACTTAAGAAAACAAGGCATGCATGTGACAGTCTTAAAAAAGTAGCAAAAGCAAACTAGAGTTAAAATATATATTCATACAACTTTTTGTTTAATGAAAAGGGCTGTGACTGGGCTTTTAGAGGAAAGATTATAAGATAGCTCAAGAAAAGTACACAGTCCTGGCAAATTAATAGCTTGGAGACTTTAAAGAAAAACAGGGCGATCTTGACATTTTCCCAATTATCACAAAATCTCTTAAGTATGAAGGAGAACTATTTTTAATTAAACTGATAACACTTAAGCATAATCCTCCAATGAATACTGTTTGTGCATATAAGAACTGAACATTCCTGTGTTTGAAAACAAAATAAGACAATAAAAATCAATGAAGGAAAGATAAGTTGCAGCACTTATCTCCTGGTTGCAGTATGCTTCACTTGAAAAGTTTCAATAGTCAAAAATTTTGAAAGATAATGAAAACATTACTGTATGCAGAAATGTATCATGGATGACACTCAATTTTGAAGTACAAGTACCTAACAGAAGGCATAAAAAATGTTCTATGCATGTCTCCATAACCTTCTAAACAGCTCATTCTTTACATCATGGTAAAGCATGCAGTTTAAAGAGATACAAAGGCCATGTAAACAACTACTGCAGTGCAGATTTGATTAATGTTTGTTATTTCATTTCTCAGTCTGTGTGTCTACATATGCTCAAGAAAGAACAACCAATGTAAAACACAATAAAAGGAGTGATGCAGGATGATAGATTGTTATCTAGTCAATGAATTGTAGCAAGTATCCTTTAAAGCCACCGTTTGCAGTATCTCTGTTATATACATAATTTTAACAGCAGGATAAATAAATAACTCTTTAGCATTACCACTACTTCTGTAGAGTAAAGGTGGCCATTCACTGAGAGATCCGCGATGTCGCCAAACAAGTGGATCTTTCTCCGATATGTCATGGTGGGCAATGTCGGGTTGATCCGATCGTTGGGCCACGATCAGAATGATGCTGATACGGGCGGTCGGATGGCGGGACCGCATAATGTTGATGCGGCTGCTATACGATGGGATTTTTTAATCCTGCCCAATCGACATCTGGCCAACTGAATGTAATCAGATGTTTCATTTTACGAGTTATCGTCCAGCCCATTCAATTAATTCAATATCTATCAGTCATCTAACAAGGGTACATAGTCAGTTAGTCAGTGACCCTGAGTTGGCCCAAATTAGTAAAATTAAAGTAAGTAAATTTTGTAACACATTCGGAAAAGGCCAAGTTGAAGAAATTCTATTACTGCAGACCAAAATCAGCAGGATTGGGGTCAGGACTAAATCATGTGAAAAAGTCAGCTGAGATATCACATCTAGGGCAGGAGTCAGTGGGTACTCATGCCATTTGGTGCAATATCATACTGTAGGTATCACGTGTAGGTGATGGAAAATTTTGTATATGATTAACCTGTCTTTTAAAGAAATAAAGAAATTATAGCTATTGTCAGTTGCTTCTTTCTAACCATCAGAGGTGAGCTCAGGGGTATGAGAGTACTACCATTCTTCTGCTGATTAAAATGGTTTTGGACCTGTTATCATTAGGTTGTGGTAAGTGTTAGAAGTTAGTTTGACAGGAGTAGGAGAATTTCCTCTATAGCGAGAGAGGTTAATTAAGTGAAGAGGGAGGTGAATTAGGCTTGAAATCCATGTCTCAGCTGGAAATACAGAATTTATAAAAGGGAGTTGGGGTTTCTGGGTCTTATTCTGAATTTGTTTATATGTTTGGAAAACTATGTGTCCCAGGAGATTACTCGGGTATTTGATATTGTTCTTAGGTCAGAAAAAAAAAATAGATGTAAGTAGCGAGATTTCAACAGAGGGGAGTGGCTCACAGACCAGGCTTTAGCTGGGGTAAAAAGTGTAGTTGGTAGTGGTTGGGCATCTTTGGTGTGTCAGTAAGTAAAATTGGTAAAACCTCCAGAGATGCCAAAATCAATGCCTGAAGAGGGATATTAGGGTTTTAGGCACCAAGAACAAAGCAAAATGTATTTGCTATGCTAGATAGTAGAGTTGAAACTGGGAAAGTACCAGGTTCCCTTTCAAAGAAGGGTAATAAGTTTTGCCCAAGCTACCCTACGTGGTTTGTTGTTCCAAACAAAGGGGGTTAGGATTTGGTTAATCTATTTAAAAAGGGATTTAGGGATAAAGCAGGGAGCACTGTTTATGAGTGTAAGCAGCAGTTTGATCCATTGAGGGAGGTAATGACTGGGTCTAGGTTCCGTTCAATGAATTTGCCAAGATCAATGTGTATCATTATCCCTAAGTACCTACATTGTTGAGTCCATTGTAGGGGTATGCTTGAGGGTAGAATTTCAATAGGGAAAAGTACTGATTTCTCCAAGTTAATTTGAAGTCCTGTGAAGATGCCAAATTTGTTCACCAGTTGTAGTAGGGCAAGGAGTGAGTCAATTGGGTATATGTGAGACCTTTGATCTGAGGAGAGTGCCTTATGCATATGGTAATTAACTTAATGGCCTGAGCATTAAAATGGGGAATATAAGGCACTCTTGTCTCATCCCTCTTGTTAGAGGGAATGGGGGAGAAGTGGATCAGTTCATTGTAATGCAAGGCCATGGGATGTTGGTAAAGCAATTGGATCCAAGTCAGTATGTTAAGGCCATGGCCAAAGTGATGAAGGACTTCCCACAAATATTCCCACTCTCTGGAATCAAATGCTTTTGGAGTCAAGTGTGGCTATAACATGGGTACCATTTTCAACATGGGCTAATGGCAGATTAGTGAAGATTAATATTGGTAGATTTGCCAGGCATAAACCCGGATTGGTCTGTATGGATGAGATCTGGAACCACCTGCTGGAGCCTATTCGCAATGAGCTTAGGTAGTATTTTGGCATCTGTGTTAAGTAGAGATATGGGGTGATATGATGAGTGGTAGGATGGATCTTTGGAGATTAGTGCTACTTAGTCTTACAAGATCAATGAGATAGGGTCCTTCTCCATCATTAGAAAGTGGGACTACTGTGTCCTATGTTAGTCTGAGGAATTGAGTTGAGTATAATGGCCAGTCAGTCTTGCAGGATAAAAAGGACAAGGGCCTTCACAATTCATCAGGTAGCTTTAAGGGTGTGCCTTAGTGCTTGACCATTGAAGGAAGTGTTATGATGGTCTGGAATCAGATCTAATGGACTGTATTCAGGCTGAGAGCTGTCACATAAAAGGTTCAGTAACAGGTGGCCACAGGCGGCATTTAATGGAAAATAGGTATTTGGTGGGTTAAAGTACATTGTATGTCTAAGCATGTGACATCTACTGCCATGCAGTTTTCTCACAAAGAGAGAACTTACTAGAAGAGAGATAGGGTAACCAGATGCTTGCCAAGCACAGGAGCAATGCAGTCTTATTGTTGCGGAAATTGATCTCCTCCTGAGTAAGTCAGTCTTCCACTTCAGATGGGAAGCTGAATATCTGGACTTGGTTGCCATCTTGTATGTGGAGTCTTGCTGAGTATATCATGCTGTAGGGTATTTTCAGAGTAGAAAAATATTTTCTTAACTGCTGTGAAGGTAGCTTTTGCTTCTGAATGGCAGGAAAGAAGTCTGGATAGAGAGATACCAATTTAAAGAGAGGTGCCCTCTGTGTTTGGCTGCCCTGAGAGCTGCATCTTGATCTCTGTAGTTCAGCATGCATATTAGAAATCAGCAAGGAGGAGCATCATGGGGTAGTGGTCTGGTTGGGACTCTGTATGCCCATTCTACCACAAACATATTAGAGACAGTATCAGCGCCAAGAGAGTCTTTAAGCCATTTCCAAATAAAAGTTTCTCTGTTTTGTCCTTCTGACTTTTCCAGCAGCCTAACAATGCACATGCTATTCCTGTGCAACATAATCTCCAAATCATCTGATTTCTCAAGAGCCATTCTGAGTTGATGCTCAATACCAACTATGTCATTTGGTAGTGGGGTTATCATGACCAGGGTGGAGACCTTGGTTTCTCTTTCTGTATTGTGCTCCCTGATGTGTTGTAGATCATGGTGTAAAAGTGAGAGATTCACCTTTATTTCCTCTAGTTGTGTACTTGTAGCTGTCTCTCCATGATTGCAGCAAACATTTAGAGGTTGTTGGTTCTCTCCCCTTGGGATTGAGTGGGATGATGTGTACTTGTGCTGTGATTGAGGTGTAGGGGGCTGTTATGTTGTTGTTATGGGAGTTACATGTGCTGTGACTGGGGTGGCTGCTGAATCACGTTTAACTGTTTTTTTTATATATTTTAAAAACAAAATACTTTAAAATGCAAAAAAGATTTGTTCAACAATGAATACATGTTGTTAATAATAATTTACTGTGCTATAAATTATCAAGCCATCATTGTGATAACTTCTTTATTTGTTCTAGTAATGGGCTTCAGACCTCCCTCCTTGCTGGTGATGCCTGTGTTGTGTCTGTCATGCCACCTTCATATCATGTTTTGATGCCTGCCCTGACCTATGTGTCATAGTGTAATGTGTTATATTAAATGAACTGTTTATATGTGATATTCTAAGACCATTGTTAGTTGGCCTCATTTTCTTTTTAGTTCAGCAGCTCTCTGGTTGCTAAGGATCAATGTAACCCAACAACCAAGTAGTGAGAGATTGGAAGATGAATAGGAGTAAAAAGTAATATTAATATTTTAGAATCACAGAGTTCTGCTGACTTCCTTTTTTATTTATTTGCCTTTCTTTATTAGAAACTGAAAAAGTAAAATGGCAAGGTGGGAAATTGTGATGTGAGACTATTGGGGGCACAGAATGAAATACTTGCCTAGATTGCCAAAATACATTGGCCCAACCCGGGTTCAGATATTTATTAGGTCTGTGTTACTTCCAAATTGGACTGCATGCTACTTTCTTCAGATCAATAACACATACTCTGCTGTATGACTGATTTATTTTAGATTTGTATACCAAGACTGGAACAGAATTTTTTTTTCTGGGGGTTTAAGTTGACTGTTAAACAAGGTTAGTATAAATTAAAATGAAATAGTTTGAAGCTACCATCATCAACTTAAAGTTTTCGTTTAAGAAACCATCATTGTTAACCAAGGAAAAGATACTTTAAAAAAAATCTCATATAAAAGTTTGGGGTTACAATAAAGAATTAACATAAGTGCATTGGCAGGAAATTAATTCCATAGATGGACTAAAAGAGATGGCTTATAAAGTTAACGAGATATTACTTAAGGCAAGAAAAATACAATTAGACTACTCAACAGAAAAGATATACCAAACATTTCCCCTTAGAAAAATAATGAAGCTAATTAAAATGAAATGAAAACCAATGCAGATGAAACTAAGGCAGGGGTTACATACTGAAAAGCCTAATGGAACTGCAGATATAACTACACTACTGAATCAAAATATCTGTTTTTAAGACATAAAATAAATCCAAAAATATAATGGGATAAAATAACAAAAGATAATGCAAGGAAATAAAATGATTTAAACTTGTTCAGAGCTGTGCACTACTAAATTTACTGTAAAAAATAAAATTGGTAAAGTTTGGCACAGACCCATTAATGTTGTTATTGTTATAATTATGGTAAAACATTTTAACAGATTCAGCCAGCCTATTATTACATTTACATTACTTACAATACAATTACTTACATTACAGTAGGTCCTTCCAGCTGACACATGGGCACCCATTCTGATTATAAGTTCCGGCTAAATATTTGGAAAGGAGTTTTTACAGTGAGAGCTGTGAAGATGTTGAATTAGCTATCTAATGTACGGATTGATACATTAGATAGCTTTAAAGAAGGGAAGGGTGGCTTTACATGGTATTGGAAGATAGTACAAGCTCATAGTATAAGCTGATCCAGGGACTGGACCAACTGCCATCTTGGAGTCAGGAAGGAATAATTTGAAACACTTCAAATGGGTTTTCCACTTCCTCTGAATCAGCTAGCAGTTAAGCAGATTTTATATAGTTTAATGCGTCGCGACTTAACTCATTTATCTCATTTATCCCACTTATCACAGAATATTGTGTCACAGCATCCCATCCAATTAAAGAGTTCACCATTGAAAACAATGGAGCTTTGGTATGCTAATGAAAAGGTTAAATGCATTAAATGAGTTAAGATAACTTTAGATAACACAGTTTCTTCAATTAATGCTGAGTCACGACGCATTTAACTTACAAATCCAAGTGACTCTATCTGTAGTTACATAGTTAAAGTGGGTTGAAAAAAGACAGAGTCCATCAAGTTCAACCCCTCCAAATTAAAAACCCAGCATACTGTACATACACACATACATCTCCACTCTTTCAAACACAAACTATATATGCCCATAGCTATACTAACTGTAGAGTTTAGTATCAAGATAGCCTTTGATATTATGTCTGTCCAAAAATCATCCAAATCCCTCTTAAAAGCATCAACAGAATGAGCCAAAAAAAAAAGTTTTTTTCTTATTTCTTGAGTTAACAGGAAATAATGTATGCCATGTTTGGTTCTAGTAAGGTAAATAATTAGATTCTCAGTGCACAGGCAATCCCTGTGCATAATGGAATCCTGCTTACCTGTGCACTGGAACGCTAAGCTTCAATTTCCCTGTTTAGAACAAGAAATAAATGAAAAACAAAGCTATTTTGTGATTAAAACAATAGGCACCAAGTATGTTCAAAACAAGCCCTAATCATTGAATATATATTGAACAAGGTATGTACTGCAAATACAAAAAAGGGGGGTTGTAGGAGCACTCCTAGGGCTATTTAAAAATGTATTAAAGTATATAGTCCCCTGTCTCATAAGTAATTCAGTATATAAGCAAAT
>CM044442.1:47964911-47982675 GCA_024363595.1 Xenopus borealis | reverse complement strand
GGGGAATTTAGCATGGGTTTGCTACTATTGTTAAATATTTGTAAAATATTTGTAAAATTTAGAAACGGCTGAAAAATTGTTCCCTAAGACTTTTATAGACTGCAAGTTCCTTGTTAAGATTGTCCATAATTACAAAGCAAGATTTCCATGGTAGAGATAGCTCTCTTTGGCCAGTCACAGTGCAATGTCTGGCTTATACAAGACTGTTTTTTCTTATTTACTTTTTTTAGATATTGCTTCATCACTGACTGAATTATTCTCCAAAGCAGAATATTTTTAGATTTTTGTCAAATGTAAAAAGGATAATTCAACAGAAAACCTCTCTAAAATACTAATTTTACTTGTTCATTAATGGGTGATTTCTGTTCTTTAGCAAGATACTTTAATTTTCAATGCCAAAATGACAGCTATGTCTTTTCAAAGTATTTTGTTGTTTACAGAATGCTCCCTGTTTCAGTCAAGCATTGACTGGTATCTTAGTTTTTTTTTTTTTTGTTGACCTTTTTCCACTGTTAATTAAAATAAATAAAGACAAATTGCTTATGACTTAAACATTAATCATAATTAATTAATTAAAATGCTGTGGCTTTACCGAGTCTGAGAACTTGTATGCATGGTAATGGATAGTTGAGGGCATGGCATCCCATGAGGCATCTGACACTTCCTGTCAAAAAATCTTTGAAAGCAATACATCAACAAGACAAACCATAATTTCGTGCAATCTAATAAACACAGAAAATAATTATTGGGTGATTACCTATAAATGATATGCATTTAAAATCATGTCTTATATCTTTCAAGAGAGATGAAAATGACAAAGGCACATCACTCTGTACATTACTATTTCTTAATTAATAGAAATGGACAGTGATAAATCTGTTATCATTCCTGCTCTCTGCTTGATGTTGGATTAATTAAGTCAATCTTCTACCTTTGCAGAAATCTGTGGGGGTGTAAAACATATTAGGTACATATTGTAATATTCTTTTATAACCACTGACATGGCATAAAGTTAGCAAATTTCCAATTCTCAGAAAACCACTTCATATGGGGTTATTAAATAGTGATATCAATATTGAAATTGTTGTTTCAAATTAAAACTATATATTTTTAAGTATATAATGCTTTTATATGATTAATCGAATCTTCTATCAAAACATCACCCAGCAGGGATTCCACAACCTCATTTCCCTTAGAATTTACTTGAGCAAATATATGATGGACTAGTGAGGCAGCTGGGACAACCACCGCCTCCTCTGCGTGCTGCTCATTCCTATGCACCCTGCTTCCTAGTTTAACATGCAAGCCTCTCATGTGCATACTTTTATACCGGTTGCACCACTTCACATTGCACTAGTGCAAAATTGCAATATTTAAAGGTACCTTGTCCAGTTTCTCACTGCCCAACGTCAATCTATTGCTGATAATTCCTTGGTGTACTGCTTCTCTGTTCTACTGTTCCTTGACCCTTGCCTGTCTTTGACCACCACTGTATCGCTGCCTCAACTGACATTTGCTGGTTATTGGCCACTCTTCCGGATCCTGGTTCTGTACTGTGCTGTCTGTTTAGTTTTGACCCCAGCTAGTTTCTTCTGACTACGCTCCTAGTTCCTAATGTTTTACTGCACTGACCCATTAGTTTTGACCCAACAGACTATGCTTACTCTTTTTCATCTTAGTTCTCTCACTTTAAGACCTGCTTCTCCTGTTACTACTGAAACAACCCTAGCAAGTCTCCTCCAGCATCTTGGGGAACACATGGTAAAGCAGGATCAAATCACCCAAGACTGTCTGGAAGTTTGTTGTTATCCAACAGCAACCTGTTGCTCCTGCCCCAGCAACTGTCCAAGAAGAAGAACACTACCCACTTCCCTTGGCGGCTTTGCAGTGGAACCAAAGCACTGTTCCCTGAAAAATTTACAGGGGACAGTAGTACATTTTTCTGTATGTAATAAAAAAAGTTAAAGTGGGTAAAACATAATGCCCACCTGGCCTGTCTGGAGTTTAGGTGCTTAGCAAATTTAATATACAACAGATTTTTATGATTGGTGAACACACATTTCCACACATTTTCAGTGTGCTCCAAAAGATGCCTCCACTGTTCAAATGCCCATTTAATGGCTAACAATTCCCTGTGACCAATATCGTAATTCATCTCTGTAGGAGAAAGGCTCATACCTGCAAGCCCCTCATCCGTGGCCCCACCTGACAATATGGGGAAGCGATGGATTGAAAATTTTTTAACTACTAGGACAGACAAACACACCCTATGCCTGCTACTAAACTCCCTTGTTGGAATACAATGGCCCGTAAAATTAAAACAGATATGTCTGAATTGGAATTGGTGGATGTTTGGAGGGAAGATCATTTGGATATACGAAACTATACTCACTATTCCCACCCACATCATTTATATTCAAGGATTGATCATATTTGGATCTCTCAGGACTTAATTAGCCGCAAATATCTCCCCTATTCCTAAATCCGATACCAATAGTATTGAATGTAAGGATTTTAGACCCATTTCAATCCTGAATTTGGATATCAAAATATTAGCTAAAATCTTAGCACAGAGATTCGTGTGTGGTAGACAAGCATCCGATTCAACACGAAGGCTGATCTTACTTAATATGATAGATAAAAAACAACAACTACCTGCTATGATTCTTAAACTTGATTTTCAAAAAGCATTTGAATCTATACTCTGGCCCTATCTCTATCATATTTTGCACACATGGGGCTTTGGGAATAATTTTGTCAAATGGATTTCTGCTTTATACAATAACCCTATAGCTAAAGTTAAGGTTGGCCCTTGCTCATCAGTTCCCTTTTCAATATCCAGAGGTACACGTCAAGGGTGCCCAATGTCACTGTTGTTATTTGATTAAGCGATCAAACCTCTGGCAATTGCCATTAGAAAGAACGTTAATATAACAGGCCTAGGAATTCACAATAATGAGCATAAAATTATTATGTTTGCGGATGATGTGACCCTTTTTATAACTCGACCCATGACTTCTCTCCCAAACCTATATAATCTATTACATAAGTTTGCCAAAATCTCGGATCTGTGTATCAACCCAGCTAAAACTGCAGCATTCAATTTAGGTTTGACTCATGATATCACAAAACTATTGGCCTTAAATTTCCAATTTCAATGGAAAGAACATTCTCTCTCAATATTAGGAGTTAAGCTACAGTAAGAAGACATTATGAAACTCTATATCAGGCTAATTATTCCCCCCATATCGTAAATTAAGTAAACTTTTGGAAGATTGGGGAAAATATCATATTTCATGGATAGGCAGAATCTGGACTATAAAAATGAATATACTTCCAAAACTTCTATACTTTTATAGAATATTACCAATCCCAATTTTACGACAAGATTTGAGGAGGTTTGAAAGGATAATGACAAGATTTGTCTGGAACAAAAATATTCCACAGGCTGGGAAGTCAGTTCTATATCGTTAGGATTGGGTTAGGATTTCCTAATCTTTGGAATTATTACAGAGCCTCACAAATATCTCACTTTCCGGCACTGCATAATGCAAGACTTCCTCCGCTGTGGGTCACCCTGGAAAACTAATACATAGCCCCATTTAAAGTGGCCTCATATCTCTTGGGTTCCCAGGGAGAAATGAAACAAGAAATGTAGTGAGTGCCTAAATAACTCCCTTATGATATGGGATACAATTGCCTCTAAATATCGCCTTAGTACAGCCTATACTCCGGCAGCTCTGATTTTGGGTAACCCAAATTTCCCTTCAGGGATTTATCCCAGGCAATTTCAATGGTGGACAGATAACAGGTTTGCTACAGTGTCTTCCTTGCTGACACCTCGGGGAGCTTACTCTTTTGATGCTATGGTTGAAAATTTTTCCTTACCTAGTTCAGAATATTTCCGAGCTTACCAAATTCTCCATTTCATTTCAGCATGTTGGTCATCTTCAAATAATCAGAGTGACTAGTCATCCTTTTTTGAAAGATGGTGTAGGGATGGTAACACCCCAAGGGGTGCAATCTCAATATTATACAGACAACTTAATGCACCTGACAACCTACTTGATTTAAAATATATTTACAAAAAGCTCAGCCAACACAGTACTGTTGGAAGCTGGCTATAAGGTGGTTTTTCGGTGGTACCTGACCCTGGCCAGACTTACTAAGATCTATCTGGGGACTAATGAGAATTGCTTTTGAGGATTTAATGTTAAGGGGACAATGGAACATATCTGGTGGTCCTGCCCTAAGGCAATACGCTTTTGGATCCGTATTTATAACTTGATTTTCTCAATATTATACAGTATGTCAACCTAAAGAGAAATCCATGTGTAGCCCTTTTAGGAACTAAAAATCAAGGTACATTGCTTAACAGTCTTTTCTTAGTGGCCCGACAAGCCATAGCTAAATCATGGAAATCCCCACACACTCATTTTGACCTGGTAAAAAGTAAATTGAATGTAAAAAGTATATTGAATGACCAACATCCAAAATTCAAAAAGTCTGGCAACCATGGATAACATACTGTTATCAAGGAGCTTTAAATTGTAGAAAAGAACGGTATGGAAAATTAACAATAATTGAATGAGGCAGTCCTAGTTTGTCTGTTTGTTTATTTACTTTAAGAATATAACTTATTAAAGGTCTTGCATTACTGTATACAAATTTAATATGAGTGAAATTATCTTACAGTTTTAAGATCTATGGAACATGAACATATTATGTTGCATTGTAAATTTTAATTTGCAAAAACGACAATAAAAATATTGAAACAAATGTTGGCTGCAAAGTCTGAAATACTGATAATCATCTGTTGCGTGATAAAGGTAATGACAATATAATTTTTATACAGCATTTATTTTTATACAGCATTTCAAGTGGGTGGTTATAAGGAAAATTTTAGCACAGTTTTATTGTTCAAGGTTTCCTTCTTGTGCAAATAATTGCATTCTTGTTTTATTTATATTTTACAAAGTGTGCCAACTTTTTTGGAAGCAGGCTTAAATTGGAGCCTCTGCAACGGAAAAATCAAGCTGTTGTTCTCCTGGTCTGAGAGCTGTTAACTAGCTAGAGACCAACAGGACTGCATTTCATTTTCGGGCACCCCTAGGCTGCGCGGTCCTAGTGCCTGACTGTGGAGTAAATATGCAGTCCTACTGCCTGAACGCTGGAGCACTGGGGAGCTGCGTGTCCCAAGGGCTCCTCAGCAAGTGGCCAGATGGCATGCGGCCCTACTAATTTGCCATCCTAGGCCCAGGCCTTTGTGGGGGGGCATTGTTACTCTTTTAGAATAGTTCTATAGAGAAGTCACACTTGGGAGACTTATTTGCAATAGGTCAAACTGACCCTTTGTCCCTGTATTTTCTCATAGAACCTTTCTAAAATATGTACCATAATTGGACTTACTGGTCATTGCCTACATGAAGCTAAATGAATACAACTTTAACATTTGCAAGCATGAGAGCCTTGTAATTTCTGGTCCTCATAGATTCTGGGTGATTTCTGTTTGTTTATATGTGTTGTGAAAGCTTTACATAATGGCATTCCATAACCATATATAGAGTCAAGACGATGCAGTCCTAGATGACTTTTAATATCCTCATAGTTTAGGTTACATTATTCCCTATATTCTTTCACCACAATTCTGATGATATACAGTAACTTAGCACTGTTTATAATTTAATTTTAAAAGCTACAGGATTTTTATGGCCCTTGTGTATTATATACAAATTATATACTGTAGAAATAATTGGAAGCCTGAATGTATGAATTAAAGAAATCATAATTTTTATCTGCATGATACTAATAATTTTTTTGAACATCTGAAAAGTGAATATTGACTGCTTTAGTTTTTCTCCTATGGACTTTGTAATATAAATAAAGCAATGAATCTACATCTACAAACATATATTGTTTAACATTGTGTGGCTTAAACAATAGATTAAATGTTCATAGGGTTTGCTTTTCTTTTTAAATTTGAACCTTTTATGTATATAATAGGACAAAATAATAAAAGATCACTTTGTACTAATACATGGGATTGAACATATTTCTATAAAGAAAAGCATTTTTTACTGCACACCCGTTGAGGTCTAAAATCATTTAATGCTTTCTTCCTAGCTAAATGCAGCAGGCTTTCTATTCTTTATGTGCTTGTCCTGTAGAACTTTATCACATAAGGGGAAGTGTTCTTTCATTTATGGGCCTGCTGTTACAACTATAAAAAGAGTTTTTATCCATTATACAAATTTAAAACAGCCTTTTCCTGCTTTATACAAAGTGCTGGATATATTTATATAATGATGCATTGCACTTTCTTTTAAACTTGACCAAAAAGCAAAAGTTATGTAGTGTTTGTTTAACCTAAGAAACCATTTATAGCTCAGCCGTCAGTGTGACATAGAGATAATTTTAATGCAATGGAAGTATTTTATGAGTTGGAGAAAAATTAAAAATAGCAAGATGTGTCTTTGGATAGTGTCTTCATACATCATTACACAATATATAAAAGCATGGTTGTAATTAAGAGATTTCACAAGCCAGTATATTTAAACATGTACATAGAATTAATATAGCTGAAACCATGTAGTGGTCTTTAAAGGGACATTACAGATGCAGTCACTTGGATTTGTAAGTTAAATGCGTCGTGACTTAACTCATCTATCTCATTTATCCCACTTAGCACAGAATATTGTGTCACAGCATCCCATCCAATTAAAGAGTTCACCATTGAAAACAATGGTGCTTTGGTATGCTAATGAAAAGGTTAAATGCATTAAATGAGTTAAGATAACTTTAGATAACAGTTTCTTCAATTAGCCCTGAGTCATGACGCATTTAACTTACAAATCCAAGTGACTGTATCTGTATATCCTTGTTCAATATCAGCTCAATGTGCTGAACATAGTGCTATCTATGAAAATTCTGTCTATTTCTTGTGCTAAACAGAAGCTACTCCATGTGTGTTCCTTGCAAAGTAGATGTTTACAATACCAGTAAACAACCCACCTCCTTCCTCTTTGTTGTTTTTATTTTGTTAGTAGGAATCCACTATGCAGGGTGATTATTTTGAACAGGTTTTGTGGGTCAGATTTGATCTAATTTTGCCATGCAATACCATGCAACAGCATGAGATTTGTGGAATCCTACAAAATCTGACCCCCCACAGCTGTAAAGTAATGTCAGATAACATAAAGTAGCATAAGATAAAGTAGGAAGGAGTCTTATGTTGTGTTTTTGTATCTGTATTTCAATGAAAACAAAAAGTCTTTCTGACACTATCTGTTTTTATTTTGTTGCAGCATGCTGTATTTCCATCCAAAAGGAGTGTTGCCTAGGATGGCAAATGTTTCAGGTAGTTTACACATTTTGTGAATTCAACACCATTGTACACAATCTCCTGTCTAGTTTGGCCCTTAAAGGGCAAGGAAAGGCAAAGAAATAAAATCCCATTTATACATTCTTTAATGAAAAAGAAATCTATCTCCAATATAATTGAAATAAATGTGTACCGTTTTTATAAGAAACCTGACTGTACACAGTAAAATCCTCACTTCATTTAGTGCTGTGGATAGGAATTTGCAGACTGTCTCTAACTTCTGGCAGGGAAACAATCATACTTATGAACAGCAGAGGGAGCCCCTGCCTTACTTACCAGTCATGCAGAACTCAAGCAGCTATGTTTTTTGATCATTTATGACGATCCCTAAGAAGCCCAGACCACACTGAGCATGTGTATGTAGTCTAGTCTTGCAAAAATGTATAACAAATTTACAAGATAACAGCCCCCTGTGGCCAACTTTGAAAGCATAAATAATTTGTTTGATTAGGCTTGTGGTAAATTACATTCATGTTTATGTTTAGTATACAAAATACAGCATTTCTAGCCCTATACTATTTTAGACTTTCCTTGCCCTTTAAGCTCTGTGTGCTGCACATGGGTCACAGTCATGTTAACTGACACAACAGCAGATTGCCACACAATTTGTGTGTAAACATGGAATTTTAACTACACAGAGAAGTTCACTTAAAGGAAAATCAAACCATTAAAATGAATATGGCTACAAAGGCCATATTTTATTTAAGGAACTTATTGCACCAGCCTTATGTTTCATCTTTTCAGTAGCAGGGGGTCACAGGGATGACAATCTTGGAAAGTGGGCTCTGAGAAGCTGTTGAGAAGCTAAGCTTAGGGATCTTCACAAATTATCAAGCAGAAAATAAGGTTGACCTGTAATATAAGCTGATGCTACAAGGCCGATTAATAAATTCTCATGCTAGCTGCACTGGTTTCTGTGCTTTCATGTAGTAATTATCTGTATTAATTACTAACCAGCCTCATATTGTGACATTTAAGGTGTTATTTATCAGAATCCAAAAATTTCTAACTATTTTCTGAAAACTACTCTGACCAAATCCGAACTGACTTTTTGCCCCTGATTCTCAATACATTTTCACAATTTTTTCTTGTGTGGAAAAAGCCACAATAAAATCTTTAAAAATAAGAATCCTATGATTTTTCCAGATTGTAAACTTGAAACCTACACATTTCTTTTTGTGAAATCACCCAAAACAAATGAAAAGCGCAACTCAGAAAATCTTCCAACTGTTAACAAGACATTTGACACAGACTTTTTACATGTTCTCATCAGGTCTGATTTAGAGACTTTTAATACAATAAGACTTAAATAAACAACCCCCCCCCCAATTTTTGAATTTTCAAATAAAATTAATATATTTAAAATTTGTATTTCAAAGTAATTTTGGGCTACTTCGACTATCGAATAGCCCAAAATTTGATTTGAATTGAAAAGATTTGAAAATTCAAATTTTGAAGTACTGTCAAATTCTACACATCGCCACCTTAAAGCTGCAGAATTGCTGTTGTAGCCTATGGAAGACCTCCTGGCACCTTTCCTAAATTTGTTTCAAAATTGTTTGAATCGTTTTAATCAAATTATTTTTATTCGATCGAAAACGGATCTATTTAGTCAAAATAGGTAAATTTTTGATCGAATATAGCCTATTTAAAACATTTGATGATCGAAGTTTTTTCACTTCGAAATTCAACCATTATTTAATCTGCTCCTAAGGGTCGAAGTAAAAATTCAGATTACAAAAATTCCAATTTCAAAGTAATTTTTGGCTACCTCAACTATTGAATAACCCAAAATTTTAACTGAATTAAAAGAAAATAGAAAATTCAAATTTTAGAATTTTTAAATACTATCTCTTTAAAAAAATCAGAATTCGACACTTAAACCACCTTAAACCTGCCGAGTGTTTTTGAAAGTTTTTGAAATTCGAAGGATTTTTGCCAAAATCGTTCAAATGCATCGTACGATCGAAAATGCCCTTTAAAAATGTGTTGGTCGAATTTCAAATTTTTTTTAATTTTTTTAATTTTAATTTTAATTTCGACCCTTAGTAAAATCTGCCCCTAAAAAATTCAGCTCTAATAAGTAAACCCTTTTAGTCTATAGTGTACTGTATATTGCAAGTCAGTCCCTAAGCTCAGTAAGTGACAGCAGCACAGAGCATGTGAATCAGCAGAAAAGAAGATGGGGAGCTACTGGGGCATCTTATGAGGCACAGATCTTTACTGCTAAAAGGCTGTGGTTGTCTTGGGCTGTTACAGAAGCCCAGAACATAATGTGTATTTCTAGCTACTTCTTTAGTTAGGCTTTAGTTCTCCTTTTTGATATGAACTCAATCCATTTAGCTTATGTTGAAACAGTATATAAACATTATTTGAAATAAATGTTCTTTTTTCAATATAAACACACAGTAAACACCAGGTCCCCATCCCAATACACAGTAATTTAGCCCCACCCATATCTTGTTCAGTTGTGAAATTATTGTGGACTAATTTCGGGATTTGAAGTCCCTCTTCTTTCCATGGTGGGTGGTGCACAGATTCTCTGAATAGCGGAATTGAAGTTTCAAAATCCCTGACTTCACAACAGAGCAAGATACGGGTGGGGTTGCATTACATGTCTAAGTATTAAACAAATTCAAACAAAAGTGAATGTTTAATATAAAAGTAAGAGTGGCTGTAATAATAACACATGTTACACTTTTAATATTTTAATACTATTGGTGCCAGTAGACTAAATCTAATGCAATGTCTAGATACTGTATACAATCAATTATGTGGACTGCCAGAAAGCAACATATGAAATACAAAGTACATGTTTGTGACTTCACCATGTGTGAAATACTGTTTGTAATAGGTTGGATCCAATTAGATTCTTCATGTGTGCCTAGCCACATGTAAAATACTAAACCTAAAGAAAAAGAATGTATTATGACTTTGATTCAACTAATCATCCCAATGCATTGCAATATGTATAAAAACATCAGTTAGAAGTGACCATATAAGCTTTAAATTGGCTTCTGATATTGGAGTTTGCCATTTAATATATTTAATTTGTTGAATTCCAGTAAAACATACTGTAGATGCAGTATTATTTGTATCCTCATTCAAGTTTAAAAAACATAAAGTCCAATTTACAAACACCGGTACAATATCATATGCATATTGCTATTTTTTGTACTACCCAAAATGCAAACCCCCCCATTTTTTTTAATTTATATTAAAATTACCTTGGTTAATAAAGTGCATTGGTAAATAAAGTGTTATTCCACAAATGTTTCATCACGAGGCGACACACATACTATCGCTTCAGCAGGGTTTTGAGAAAATGAGAAGCACACCATCCAAAACCTGGCAACATTTAAATTTTTTTGAAACCCCCCCTCATGGAAAAAAGAATTTGTCAAAAAATAATTGCAAGCAAAAGTAATTGAATGCATTATTTCTGTAACAAATTGCTCATCCCTGCAGACTGTACTGTACCTTGTGAACCACCACTGTATTTTTGCAAAGAACATGAAATGGCACAAATACTAGTGATGGGCGAATAAATTTGCCAGGCATAAATTCCGCCGGGGAATAAATAAACAAAACTGCGGTGAAAATTTGCAGCATAAAAAAAAAATTGGATGCATGTCAGAATAGTCACATGCATAAAAACTGTTGCTCGTCAAAATTATTGTATGTCCATTGACCTTAATGCATTTGGACAAAACAGGCACACGTCCAATTGTCATGAGTGTCAAAAGTCGCTTTTCAAGTTTTTTTGCGCAAAAATTCTAGAATTTTTTTGTGAAGTGAAACGGGACAAATTTGCCCATCACTGACGCATACTGTGTTAATTGTATATAAGTTTTCAGAATATTTGTATTTTGTGCCTGCAATTCTAAACGCACTTTATATAACTTAATTGAAAAAGAGAGCTTTAGTGCATGTTACAAAGGAGTTAATAAAGGAACAGAAACATTTTCAGTGAGAATGTAGCCACACTGCCTACAACAATAAATCTGTTTTCTTTCAAAGAAAACTAATAGATGCATTCCAGATCACATATCTAATGATCTGAATAATGTAAAAAAAAACAAAAAAAAAAAAAAAAAAAAAAAAAACAGAGTAGGCACACAGTTTAGTGGAAAAAAATACAAATATAATCCGTTTAATTATTAATTTAACTAAGAAATAACTGATAATTTCATTGTTAATGGAAAGGTTAGGGGCAGATTTATTAAGGGTCTAATAGTAAATTGAATTTGAAATTTTTTTTTGCGTCAAAATTCACATTCAGATTTTAATCCCCCAACTTAAATTTAAAATCGAAAGTGAGATTGATTACACCTCAACCCTGGAAATGGTTCTTATTCGAATATTCGGCACCTAACACACGCTGAATTCATTTACAAGTTAATGGGGCAAATTCACTAAAGCGCAAAGTGTCTAACGCTAGAGCTAATTTTCCAGTGTGACGTAATTTCGCAACTTCGTCAATTCACTAATAGTGTCCCTGGCAAAAATTTGCTAGCGAAGTAGATAGACTATGTTTGCATAGTCTTTATATATTTATATAAACTTTGAATTTTCAGGTTGGGACTATTTGATTGAATATTAGACATTCAAATTTCATCTTAAATAACCTCCCATTCGAGTTTTCAATATATTTTAATTTATTACAGTAAAAAAAATCACATAAATTCGATATTAGACTTAATAAATCTGCCATTGGTGTTTCATTTCATAAAAACATATAAAAAGTATTTACACAGAATAAGGTTTAGAGATAGAAGTTCCTTACCTGAATATTCAACCCTGAAGTAAATATGTCGTAACTGGGTACACAAGGAATATCTTCCAAATTTTCTATCCATAGTCTTGAAAATCATCACAGACATGGATTAAAGTGAATGCATTGAAAAGCTTCAATAAGCACAAGTTAGTTAAAGAAATTAACTTTTTAACTAGGGTAAACTTTAAGTATTTTAAACATCTATTTATTGCTACTAATTATTACATTTGTTGGTGTAATTAGATACAGTAACTGAAGTATGACCCTTTCCCAGCCATAAGTAATAGAGTATAAATCATTATACATTATTTATGCATTCAGTTTTGCTTTACTGTATACCGTTCACTTATTTCAAAATGTTTTTCACCCCTCATTTTAACTCTACTGTTTTTATGCAAATTACATACAATATTTTTTATAGAATATCACATGACGGATGTGGTTGATACCTAGAATTTATTTCCTAATGGTTTCTACCATTTGTTGTCAGCACCATTATCAGCAAAAATGGCAATTGTAACATCCTACCTGGATTTGAACCAGGGATTCACTGCTTGCTGTGTGATCTTCTTGTCGCTCACATATTTGAGCAGACTGCTGGGTTCCTGGTTCACTTCAATAATATTCGAAGTTTGTCAGGCAGGAATGATGGCTATTAGTGATGGGCGAAACGGCCGCGTTTCGCTTCGCCGAAAAATTTGCGAATTTCCAGAGAAATTCGCGAATTTTTCGCCAATCCGCGAAACGAGTCGCGCGTCGTTTTTGACGCACGTCGTTTCCGTCGCGTCGTTTTCGGTGCGCGTCGCGTCGTTTTCGGCGGCAAATTATTCCTGACGTTTTGCGAATTTATTCGCCTGCGGCGAATCGCGCGAATTCGCCCCTGGCGAATAAATTCGCCCGTCACTAATGGCTATAAGTGGGTTGTATTAACTCACACCTGTTGCTGTATCTAATTATCGAGCCTACAAATCCCTACCTCTTAGTTCCTTCTGCTCCCGTTATAGGTCTATCTAGTATAGTTCCTGGGAGTGATTCTGTTCTGCTACTCTGATTCTGACCCCTGCCTGTATGCTGACTTTGACTGAACTCTGCCCGGACAAACCTTCTTTGCATGCTTGACTTCTCTTCTGGTTTCCAATTTTGTACCGTGTTAACAATTGGTTTTGACCTGGCCTGCCTGACCCTGATTCTTGTGAATTACCTTGTTAGAACCTTTGCCCTGATCCACTCAATTTAGGACCTGGTGGAACCCAAGTAGCAGAGTGCTCCACCCTAAGCCAAAGTTGGCTGTTAATAGGCTATGTCTGAGCTGTGAACGGGATTTTAGAAGTGGTTCTGGGTTTTGGATTACAGATTGTGACAGTAATGACACAAGTATTCATCTTAAATGCAGGTATCAAGATTGTAAAATTAAGATCATCATTCTCTATTAAACCATACTTTCCTCAGGAAAGTCTTAACTAATTGAGTTATTTATCAAAGCAGGTAGATGTGTAAATTAATTAAACCCTCAAACTCAAATACTTCCAGGAATATTGATCAGTATGGAAAAAAAATGTTATACCAGGAGGCTTTACTATTTTTTATAGATCACTAGCTACTACTAAATACTACTTATACTAATCTGCCCTTGTGTTTTTTATATGTGAGTAAATTAGTGGTTATCTTTATATAGTTATGTCTATATTTATATAGTACATACAGAACTAATTATATTTTCACTTATTTTGCCTGTTTTCAAAAATGTTTGCTCTTTCTATTTATTCCTCCCATATTTTTCCATTATGGCAGAACAGAACACTACTTCCTGCTTTGCAGCTCTCTAACTATGAGTTAGTCAGTGACTTGAAGGGGGGTCACATGGGACATATCTGTTCAGTGAGCTTGCAATTGATCCTCAGCATTCAGCTCAGATTCATAAGCAACAGTTATGACCCATGTGAGCCCCCCCTCAAATCACTGATTGGTTATGCTTGGTCACCAAGGTAACCAGTTAAGAGAGCTGAAAAGCAGGAAGTTTTTTTATTTTGCACAGTCTATCCATTTACCCAGTTTTTATTTTTATACTGACCAATTCCCTTAAGATTAAATGCTAAGCACCATGTTCTAGGCTCTTACTTTGGCCTATGACAGCCTCCTTTCACCTCGGGAAGAGCTCTCAGCTAATCGGATGCCGCCAGATCTTAAAAAGAGAGGTGCAAGGCAAAAGGTTCTGGACAAGCAGAGGGGCATGAAGGTTGCAGTACAAGGCTTCATGCAAAAGAGTAGTCAGAACTGGCCAGGTTGGGGCAGGCAGGCAAGGGTCAAACAAGGAGATCAATCAGAAGGAATACGGGTACAGAAGAGTTGGTTACCAGGCAGGGTCACAATCACAGAAGTCAAAATCATCAGAATACAAGCAGGGGTCACAACAGGTATCAGAATTAATCAGAAGCTATATAGCACAGGATACAAGGTACCAGGAAACTCGCTAGGAGGAAACCTATAACTTATAAAAGAAATAATGTCCCTTTAAATACCTTTTAAATTGCGCACTAATATCATCACGCTAGCGCACATGCACCTTTAAATAAATGAAGAGTGTGCTCTGCACACACTAGGAGGCCGACACAACAGATGGAAGACAGCGTGGCGGGCGTCCCCGCCAGCCCGCTAGACCACCAGGGTGAGTTGTCACACTAACACTTTAAATGGGGTTATCTGAAAAAATATGATCTATCCCCTGTAAGTGGTAATGCCCCTGTGAATGTGTATGGTATGTATACATTTGTATAGAACAATGCACACAATTGGCACACCCAATACCTTTTATGCGGCTGATACAAGAAACAAATAAAATCTCTGCTGAGGCAGACATTTGCATAATTTATATTTTAAAATTTCTGGTATATATATACAAAACTCCATTTGTATATTATGTCACTGATACAATTTTATTATCTATCAGTGGATTTACACAGTATAAATATTTTGGTTATTTATACATAGTAAGTTGTTTTATATGTATTCATTGCACTAAGCATTTTCTGGAGCACCTGTGGATATCATATTCTCTATTACATCAGACACTTCATACATAGTGATGGGCGAATTTATTCGCCAGGGGCGAATTCCTGCGATTCGCCGCTGGCGAATAAATTCGCGAAACCCCAGCGAAAATGTGCCTGGCGAAAACGATTCGAAAAAAACGAATCGCGCGCCGTTTTTGACGCGACGAAAACGATGCGACGCACGTCGAAAATGCCGCGGCATGTTTTTGATGCGCCGCGGCGTTTTCGACGTGCGTTGCATCGTTTTCGGCGCTAATTTTTTCACCAAATCGAAACTGGGTAGATTTGCCCATCACTATTCATACACCTTGGTTACCAAATGTATGCTTGTTTTGAGGAAGGTCCCAATAGAGACTGGAAACATCATCCTGGTTGTATATATACCTTTAATACACAGATGTATACTCCTGGTGTTTTTACTTTCTGTATATAATTAAAACAAGTATTAGTGTTATGTCTTGGGTCTAAATAATCAGTTTTATGTCAGTGTTGGTGAATGACTCAATTAATTCAGTAGCTTTTATTTCTGTAAGACCTAATGAGGTATTTCATTGGAACAGAGAACATTTATCAAGTTAAAATTCCGATTTTATTTAAAACTACTTAATACAGCTACAATTGCAATAATCATAGCATACCTTTTAATTGCTTTTTAAACTAACTGACCAGAGCTTTGATCACTTATTTTAGCTATATGTGATGACAAACAATTGAATCCACTTCATTAAAGGATGACCAGATAAAAAGCATTGTCAGTACTAACAAAATTATGTAAAGAATGTGTAACTTGTCCTTTGCTTAGTGCTTTGATTTTCAATATAATTATAACAGTCCATTACACAGACATGTCTACTGACATTGCATAATGAATGACATTTGGAAAGTAGAACCAGCATTATTTTGTCATGAAAATATCAAGCAGTCATGCCAGGCCAAATGATTAAAACAGGACAAAAATGCTTATGTAGACAACATTGATGGATCTAGGTCCTCAAACCAATTAGTAAAAGCATGTACACTGGTGGGTAGGTCTGTAGTGCTTTACAAATTGCAATTAATGTGATAAATGAAAAAATGTGATAAACCTAGTGCTGTGTGTAATAGTGTTCAAAAGGTCAACATGAGTAAAGTAACATATCTCTGTTAAATACTGAATGTAATTATATTAGTTACTATCATAACTCTCGATTTATTTTTAAAGTTGTTAATAGTTTCACCCATCATTATTTTAGTAAATGGAAACATAACTCAGTTATTACATTGTGTAATTGTTGTAGATGTTGTTAAACTTCATGTCTGGTAAAGAGATTGGTCTTACAAAATGTTGGTTTTGATTTGCATGTAGAATTTTCATGGGTTGTATTAGATTTAATCTTAACTTCTACTCTGGAATTCCTTGCTTGGCATTTGAGGTTAGTTGAGGCCAAATACAAGGATCTACGTTGAAGCCCCTTTTTCAAGTTAAAGCTAACACTTGCCTCCAATCTTTTATACAAGGGGTTCTCATTTAAATGATATCCTTTTAGCTCAGTAGAATATTTAAAGATATTTGTAGAACAAATTAATTTATAGCAGTTGAATTTTTATGGATCTCAGAAATAATTATATCACATTGCTTTTAATGTAAAGGGAAAAAAAATAGAAAGAAACAATAGTTGCAGAATTTTATGAACAAACTTTATGGATTAATTCAAAACTCAAAATGTATGTTTATAAATGGAAGATAGCAGAATAATCTGCAGTCCAAGCAATAATTTTGATGTAAAAAAGGTTTCTTGCTTTTCAATGCCGAGAAGAACTTTAAGCACACCTATACAAACAGAAGACATTTGGGTTTTAGGAAAGAAAAGTTGCAGACACAGTTGACCTAAATCAATGCCAATCAAACTGACATACACATTTACTGTGTAAGGGAAATTATTTTTACAGTAGTTCATTAAACTTTTATCCTGTTTATATATGTTTTTCGTAAAGTCTGCATTTCTGTTACTTCCGATTCAGGAGAGCAAGTCCCAAATGTGTTGTATGAACAGCAAAGCACAAGACATAAATTTTACTCACAAGCTTACACTCAGGGTAAGAAGTTTTGCCAAGTAATGTCTGATACATTCTGGAAGCAAAAGACACATAAACAGGTTTATTTAAATCTGCTGTCCAGCTATTCATTTCCTGTAATTTAAAAAAGTAGCAGGCTTGCATAAGCATAATAAATGAATGAACTGAAGGCAGGGTGAAAGGCACTTGAAAGCCATATAACAATTATTTAAGTCTAAATTCATAAAATGATCACCATATTTTTTCTCCACTTGACAAGTGCTATCTTAAAAAACAATTTAATGCCAGTGATGTCCGCAAGCTATATGTTTCAGTTTGTTCTAAGGACAACCTTTTACATTTTCTCAATGCTGCTACTGTAAGATTTTGAAATGTAAGAGGCTCAAAATCTGCAACTTTTTCAAGATTTTTCGGGCATTTTAACCCTTTTTTTGTACGACAATCCGAAAAAGTTTTGGTTTTTCTGCCTCCTGATGTTTTGGAAAATTTGATGCTGGTTTT
>CM044442.1:47942364-47961339 GCA_024363595.1 Xenopus borealis | reverse complement strand
TGTATTCTTACAGTAACTCATAGCATAACATTACATTTTGTTAATGTTATCATTGCAAAAGTGAAATTTTTAGGGATCTATTTACTTACAATGGAATGACTATTTGTTCGATGAAAAATTCTTATTTTCTTTTCTTATTTTCTTAAAAAGCTCTAAAAATTTGAGATTTATAAAAAAAAAAAAGCGTGTCAAAAAAAGCTTTCATGCCAAAATTCACCAAGTAAAATTTGGAGTACTGTAAAAGTCAATGGAAGGAGCACTGATCCCAATGGACCATTTTTAAATCAACTAGAATTTTAGATGTTTTAAGATTTTTTTTTTGCTATGAATTATCCAAAAATCCCAAAATGCTAGAGCTTGTCATGGTATTCTGATTTTTTCAAATCCTTCAGCACTTTTTCATTTGTACTTTTTAGAATATGAACTTTTAATAAATTCAATGACCCTAATGGTTTTAGAATTTGTGAGTTTAGTTGTGGTTTAAAAAAACTCTAAAACCACTAAAGTCTTATATTTAATAAATAAGCCTCTTATTCTTAATGCCAATTTAACTGTACCCGATCCACTGCTATAGGCAACTCAAAAAAAAATTCAGACCTTAAAGAATTCAAACTGTCAGGCTATTAAATGGAACTAGTTGATTTAAAAATGGTCCATTGGGATTAACAGACCAAAAGCCATAGCTGTAGGAGATATAACATATTACATATAATTAATTAAACCTGATATTTCTCTTTAGTATTATTGTACATTTTATATTAGGTCTTACAATCAGTCTGCCAGTAGATATATTACATAAAGAATAAGAATACAATTAATTAAATAAGTTATTTTAACACCAAACTTTTTTAATGACTTAGTGTAACAACCTGTTTACCTCGGATCCCAAAGGAGGGTAGCTGATCCAGGAGAACCGGTGGTAACAGGAACCCCTCTACGGCTCCGGTATTCACCGACGCCCTTTTGGGCCCCCGGGCTCCCCAGGCGAGTTACCAGGAGCGAGGTATCAAGGAATCAGGCAAGGTGTAGTCAGTTGCAGGCAAAGGTCGGTTCCAGAAGACTGTTGCAGAGAAGCGAAGTACCAAGGGGTCAGGATAAGGTGTAGTCAATTGCAGGCAGAGGTCGGTTTCAGGCAGCTAAGGTTCAGAAGTCAGGAAAACAGGCAGAGGGTCAAAACCAGGAAACTCGGACAAACAGGGCTTTAGCAGGAACAGTAGGAACTGAAGCCAGCTTGGGCAAAGTGAGGAGGAAGAGGAAGGTATTTAAGGGAACAGGAACCAATCAGGAGCAGGCTAAGGAAGACACACATCAGGAACCAATAGGAAGCTAGGCGCCCAAATTAGATGTCATAACACCTAAGTATACTGGTCTTCCATCCAGGTACTAACCAGGCCTGGCCATGCTTAGCTTCCAAGATCAGGCCTTAGGCCGTCCATTACGGCATGGACGTCTGACTTGACGTGTGCCAGTATTTATGCGCCGACGTTTGACGGCAGGCATTACACTTGGTTTTACAACATTTTGCAACATTTTAAAGACTAACCACAGTTGCTGTGACAAGTCCATTTTACTAGCTGTTTCAGTAATCTCATGGGAAATTACCAATTTAGGCAAAACCTGGGTTATTGCACAAGTCATGCAAGGCTGAGGGCTCTTAAGTTATAGTTAAAGAGTATACATTCCTACTCAAGCCTGTCTAGGAGCCCCAGTAGAGATTAATGTCAAGGTAAAGACAAAGTTTACTTCATTTATGGGAACTGTACTAGAAAAAACTGCATTGCTTGTGCTTTTACCTGTTGCGCCATGGAAGGTCCTTAGTATTGTCTTGCTCATTATTCTTGTTATACCTCTTATACTTCTGCTTCATTTCTCCACCCATCTTATTATAATAATCAGTTTTGCATTTTATTCTGATCCTTTATATGCTTGCCCTTGACCTTGCTTGGTGCTTGGTCATTTAGCTGTTGCCTTGATCTTGCCTCCTGTTCCTGTGATCTCCGATCTTGTTAAAGTTCCTAGTTCTTGTGTTCCCCTCTGGTTCCTGATTCCTAATCCTGTTTCAGTTCCTGCACCCTTGTGTCCTTCCTAACTCTGCTCTTGGATTCCTGGTTCTGATTTCTGGCCTGTCCCCTGACTTTGTCTGTCTGCCACCAGCCTTGACTCTTTGGTCTGATTCTGGATTGTGCCTCTCCCTGTCACTTTCTACTGTTAAGTTTGTTCATTCATTGAGATCACCTTTGCTTTCAACATGTATCATGGCTTTTTATCTCAGTACTGCTGTGTATGGTTACGCATGCTTTAGGCTCCCAACTTCCTTGTACGCCATGGTGTCTCCCCTCAGAATATGTGACATATTTACAGGCTGACAGGCTGTTTAAGGTGTCTAGTTGTCATCCTAGGGGCAAATTTAAAAAAATTTTGGGGGGCCATTTTTGATCAAAAATTGACCAAATAGGTCAATTTACAATTGAATTGAAATCGTTCGAATGCATCATTTGATTTGAACAATTTCAATCATCTCCCCAGTAATAATGCATCCTCTTTAAGTGAGCTTCAATGTACATAAGTACCTGTGAAATGACATTCCTGGGCATTGTGCTTTGGTATTAAATGTAGCTGTTCCTTAATTCCAGGTTAAAATATTTACTTGGATTAGAAAGTAGGGATGCACCGAATCCAGGATTCGGTTCAGGATTCGGCCAGGATTCGGCCTTTATCAGCAGGATTCGGATTCGGCCGAATCCTTCTGCCTGGCCGAACCGAATCCTAATTTGCATATGCAAATTAGGGCCAGGGAGCTAAATCACGTGACTTTTTGGCACAAAACAAGGAAGTAAAAAATGTTTTCCCCTTCCCACCCATAATTTGCATATGCAAATTGGGGTTCAGATTCGGTTTGGTATTCGGCCAAATCTTTCGGGAAGGATTCGGGGGTTCAGCCGAATCCAAAATAGTGGATTCGGTGCATCCCTATTAGAAAGCATTATCTATTTATTTGTTACATACAGTTTTGTGCACATATTTACTTAGTAGGACTGGACAGTAGTGATGGGCGAATCTACCCAGTTTCGGTGGGTGGAAAAATTCACGAATTTCCAGCGACATTCGCGAATTGGCAAAAAAATTTGTAAAACGAGACGCGGCACGTTTTTGACGCGCGTCAACTTCTGCGTATCGCGTCGTTTTCGCCTGTCCCAGGGTAACAAAGGTTGCTGGAGGCCTTTCCTGTTGTAGCGTCCTGAACTGGGTCGGATATCTAAGGGTACATGCAGAATGATTGCCTGATTCACTGACTGTGTGGATAGTCCATGGGTAACCCCCCTAGGTACCTGGCAAATGTGTGGGACTGGTCCATCCCATCCTCCCTGGTGCTGCAAGGAATTTTTTTTTGTACCCTTGCGGATGAATGGGCAGTGGAGTGACATTTCCATTCTGGGATCATGTCACTTCCAGTTTCATGGGTCCCAGGCCAGGTGGTAATTTTGACTTATAGGGTCCAATAGTGGGTAGTGGGTGAGGGTCAGGTTAGAGGTCAGCAGGTTTTGGTCAGGCATGGGTCCTTCCAATCGGACCCGAGCAGGAGACTAGCCTGTTAGTATTTCACATCAATGTAAGCTGCCCTTTGTTTTTGAACTGTGGAGGTGAAATCAGGGAACAGTCAAACCAAGGAGTGATTGTATTTAAGTTGCCCTGCTGTTTGGAGTCCTTGTCCCAGTAATACAGAAGCCACAGAATGAATGGACTGTAGAGTGCCCCTGAAGGTGGCAGCCTATTTGGAAACCTATGTTAAGGTGACTGAGAATTTTTTTTATCTTTTGTACAACCTTTTAATTTCATCAAACAGGTCTTCCTCCTTTATATCTAATAGATCTGACTTACTCATAAAAAATTGAACAGCCTGCTCAAAGGACTACATACAGGAGAATTTTTTTAGTAAAAAGCACTTGGTTTTATCAATGTGATCAAAATGAGCACAAAAAGCATTCAACTAATCTACACCTGTATTGTAGAAGGCTGGCAAAAAGATAACCACCTGACAAAATCACAAAATTCTTTGAGGTGTTATGAAAATAACCAAAAATCTTTGAAACTATACCATGATTATCTAGAGGGATCATACCAAAACAGGTGTATGCAGAGTTATGCACAATATGTGCCACACAGCCTAGCATCACAACATTTCTTTTAATAGATTCTCTAACTTTAGAAATAACATTATTGCCTTGTTTTCTTTTCAAGCCACCAAAAATAGTGGTATTGTTATCAGGAAATATGCCAATGATTTCTATATGCAATCTACTAATAGCCTGGAGGGGTTTCTTAGACAAGTTTTCAGCAATTTTCTTCAAACTCAAAAAAAGTCAACCAGTTTGGGGTGTATTGCATTTGGCCACTACCGTGTGACTCATTACCAACAAGGATATATCTCATCAGTACAGGAAAATGTTTTATATGGCTATGGCTTGAAGCATCAATCAGTAAGGTAACAAAGGAGGTTTTCTCTAAATCTTGAGTAACCATTTCAGCTGCCCACCTAGTCATCACGAATTACAATTACTTCACATTGCGTTCAACAACTAAATTTGATCTCATAGAATTTCTTATTTAAATGTGAAGAACAGTTCATTGACCTAAAACTATGATGATGCTTTATTGTATGGAACATATATGTTTCTTCTTGAAGTGCTCACTTTTATCAGGTAACAATCTTCTATCAAATGTGGTTATTTTCTTAAGTACCAGCTTGGGACAGATGTGCCCATTTATGTTTTTTAGAAGCTAGACTTGACTTGAAGAAGAAATCTGACTTGACTTGAAGAAGAAATCCAGCAAAGATATCCTGTAAATAAAGAGACATATTAGAACTAGTGATGGGCGAAACGGCCGCGTTTCGCTTCGCCGAAAAATTCGCGAATTTCCAGAGAAATTCGTGAATTTTTCGCCATTTGGCGAAACGAGTCGCGCGTCGTTTTTGACGCGCGTCGCGTCGTTTTTGACGCGCGTCGCGTCGTTTTTGACGTGCGTCGCGTCGATTCCGACGCGCGTCGCGTCGATTCCGACGCGCGTCGCGTCGTTTTCGGCGCGTCGCGTCAAAAACGACGCGCGACTCGTTTTGGCGCGGCGAATTTTTGGCGGCGAATTTTTCTGATCGTTTCGCGAATTTATTCGCCAGCGGCGAATCGCAGGAATTCGCCGCGAATTCGCCCCTGGCGAATAAATTCGCCCATCACTAATTAGAACATACATCAGCAACACTCTGACAGGTCAGACTCCTAACATTACTTTAGAGACTTACTGTACCTGTTTATACTGGCTTGTAAATATCCAACATAGCAATTGTGAGCTGAAAGGATGACTGGCTTGGAATACTTGAAGGAGTCTGACTTTGAAGAAATCCAACTGTGAAGAAATCAAGAAAAGATATCCTGTAAATAAAGAGACACATCAGAACTACATCAGCAACACTCTGGCAGGTCAGATTCCTAGCACTACTTAGAAACTTACCTGTTTATTCTGGTTCGTAAATATCCAACATGGCAATTGTGAGAAGAAAGGATGAACAGCCTTGAATGTTGAAGGAGCCTGAGTTCGAAGATATCCAACTCAAGAAATCCAGCAAAGATATCCTGTAGATATGTCCATGCTTTAATTAATATGCAGAATAGTGTATTAATTATCTGCATGCACACTTTTAAATGCATATCCTATATTTCATTAAATTGTTGTCATATGTATTCCCCTTAGGAATTTAAAATAAACACTTTATTTATACACCTGTGCTTACAACTCACGTGCACTGCAGCAGCTATATATATTATTATTAACATGTATTTCTATAGCGCCAACTTGTTGCGTAGCGCTGTATATATAAACACAGGTGTAGATCACTGACTCTATTAAAGGGTGTGTTTCCCTTATTCTGAGACACTTTGCAATTTTTAATTTTTTGTATTTTTTAACTTATTTAGCTTTTTATTCAGCAGCTGTCCAGATTGCAATTTCAACCAAAGGGTCTAAATTATGTTGAGTTAAGAAGCAAGGCTTAGATAACCTCCACCAAACCTCTCTAATGCAGGTACCACAGAGATTGGCTCTAATTAATCATGTGATACACATAAATCTACCTAACCAATGCCCACTGGGCATTGTCATTTTTTTTCCTATAAAAACATTCAGTCAAGACATCCCCCCCCCCAACAAGTCACATGATAATTAAGAAACATTTCTTGTTTTCTAATACTTTTACAGAGGTAATCTTAATGTTGGTTGGTTGACAGGTAATAAGTTTCTGAATCTGGAAAAGACTACAGTACCCACCCAGAGTGCATTGGTTTTCAGCAGGATTGGAAAGCAGACCTCATGACAGTCAGACCCAATCATAGTCCCCACATAGTGGGGTGAGGAAGTTATGTGCATATGCAATATGCTGGGACTCAAGTCCCAACTGTCACGAGCGCCCGTCGGTGGCTCCATCACCTTCAGTGCCAAAGTCGAGTTGTGGCACCCATGGCTACCACTTGGGTAGCAGTGCGCTGGTATTACAGGTAGTAATATTTACATTACTCCCATGTGGGTAGCAGTGCGCTGGTATTACAGGTAGTAATACTTACATTACTCCCACATGGGTAGCAGTGCGCTAGTATTACAGGCAGTAATACTTACATTGCTCCCAAATGTCCCGTTTTCTTGGTCCAATATAGGTTGAATTTACTGTTTTTGTCCCTCTTTACATTTTTCAAATGTTGGGAGGTATGATCCTTAGCCCAATAGTTTATAAACATAATAATAACTGTTTATATGCCACTGCAAACTAGTTTTATACTGTCTTCAGCAGATACAGCCTGCAGTGAGCTCTAGCACAGACTGCAGATGTTGGATACAGATATTTTATGTTGCCTGATATAAAGTCTACTATTTTGTGAAAGCCAATTCATATGATTGCTATTTGCTATAGGTATTGCCATAACAGTATTGCTAGTACAGTATTGTGTACAGTATTATTTTCTGCATACTGAATTACATGTATAGAAGTAGATATATGTAATAGTTTAGGAACTTTTACATGATGTTCCAGTTCCCATGTACAGGACTAAGAAAATGTTCATGTTGTCTTTCAGTTCCCTGTAATAAATGTAATTACTTCTCGCTTACCCTACTCTCACATTCTCATTTTCATATGTTCAACATTAAGATGAAAAAAGGTATCCGCTAAGGTGCTTTGCCAGCCAGTAACGTGTTTAGTGTAAATACAAATGTTATATTTCAATGCCTTAAATAAAATCTGTCCCATTATGCTAACCACCGGAATAGATTTTACAGATAAACTGTTAATTACTACACTATTCTCATGTTGTTGCAACACATTAAAATCCTCTTTTTAGCAAGTAACTTGCTCCCCATATTTCAAACGTGGCTAAAAAGATTGGTAATAGATAAGTAATATCATGTTCTTAATTAAATAATTTTGTCTAAAAAATTACTCCAAAACTCGCCGATGCTCCTGCATTGTAAAGTTTTAGAGATTAAATTTCAGCAGAGATTTCTGTCTGCTATTTTAATTTATTAAGAATTGCTGCTAGACCAACAAATCTTGTTTAACCTCATCTAATATGAAAGAGCCAATTAGAGTTGAAAATACCAGTTGTGAGCTATATTAAACATCAATAAACATCTTTCCAATCAGAATAATTCTGGGTGCAAAACTTCAGGTGCACTATAAGGTATAGAATATGTTTTTAGTTTTAAGCTTGGTTATTAAAGCTGATTCCTTATTTATCAAATCTAATTCAATTCCTAGTAACTGTACAGTATGAAATGGGTAATTGTTTTGTCAACAGCTAATGGAATCACAAACGTTTTTGACATACTGTAGCTAAGAAAGTATTTTGAAGATTGGTGCATGCACTTCACAGCTTGTGAAAAATGAGTACAAGCAGAGTAACTTGTATAACTTGTCTCAATAGACAAGTTACAGTATGAGGCAGATTTACTAAGGGTCAAATTCGAGGGTTATTTAACCCTCAAATTCGACCATTGAATTTGCATTGAATTAAAACCCCTCAAATTTGACCATCGAATTTGCATTGAGTTAAAACCCTTCGAATTCGAGGGGTTTTAACGCAATTTGATTTATTAAAAATTCGAATGATTCGAACGATTTCAACCATTCGATCGAATTTTTAATACTCGATTAAAAAACTTAGGAAACTCCTATGGGAACTTCACATTGGGTTATATAACAATTCGGTAGGTTTAATCTGCCGAATTTTTGTATCAAATATTTTTTAAAGGGCCAGCTAGCGAAAGGGACCATCACTAATGAAAGAGACAGTCGCTAGCGTTCATTCACAGGCGACTTTTTTCACTCTGATGAACAATCGTTACTCCACGAATTCACTTAAGTGCGGATTTTACTGAACGTTACCTTTTTCGCCAGAGTTGACTTTGCCACCTCAGATCAGGCGAAGTGCTAAAAAAAAGCTATATTTTCCTCAATCTTCTGTCATTTACACCATATCCTGTCTGCTGAAAATGCATTTAAGTTTTAAAAATGCTGGTGACTTTTCCTTTTTTAAGAGGGATTGGCTGCAAAAGTCCTAAATTAGACTTTTTTTGGGTACCCCTTTTTCTGCAGAGATTTTTTAACATATAAAACATTCATTTTACAGTGGGCTCATGTGTAGGGCATTATAATAACTCTCTTGTCTTTATTAAGATTTAGTGATGGGCTAATCTACCCTGTTTCGCTTAAAAATTCGCAAAATTCCAGCGAAATTCGCGAATTGGCGAAAAAATTTGCAAAACGAAATACATCCGAAATATGCTAATGAAAAGTCGCCAGAGGTCGACTCCCAGGGAAATACTTAGCATATTAGTGAATTAGCGTATCCGTAGAGCATTTGCGCTTGGGGAAGTGGTGCGAGGGGTGTGAAGCTGATGCTGGAGAACATTTGCCCATTAGTGAATCTGCCTCATAGAGTCAGACACATTAGATGCTTCATCTGTGAACACTCAGTATACTTTAACATGTAAATACCCATTAGTACCTCCCAATTAATTGATTCTTGGGGCCGATGTACTAAATTCACGTGAATAGATCGAAGTTCGATCGAATTTTGATCGAATTTCGATTGTAGGATTTATTCGTTTGGTCGAATATGCAAATTTTGGCATACCGATCATCGAATATCGAATGGTCTAATGATCGAATACATTCGAATAGATTCGAATGAACAAATATTTGATCATTCGATCATTCAATAAGAGAAGGGTTTAAATTTTAAAGTTTATTCGATTGCCAGATTGGACCTACTGAATTGCAATAGAAGCCTATGGGAGCACTCCCATAGGCTTCTGAGGCTAAGTCCTGATCGAATAGGATTCAAAGTCTTCGATTGTTCAAATCGTACAAATTATTTGAATGATCGAATGATTTATTCGACTGATCAAATAAATCATTCGACTGATCAAATAAATTTGTATTCGATCGTCGAACGATTGAATATTGAATAAAAGGTAGCCTAAAACTATTCATTTAGCATTCGACGATCGAATGCTAATTGAATATCGAATTTGGTCGAGCTAATTATGGGGAATAATAGTAAATTTGCCCCTAAGTTATCCATAATCACATAAACCTGTAAACATTTTAATAGATCACACAATTTCATATTTCACAAGATAATCTCACAAATTAAACTATTTTTAAAATTCACAAAATAATATTTTAAAATGTTATCTTTTAAGGAGTTGGAATTGAAATGCGTTTTTATGAATTCTGGGGTATATTGTAAGTTAAAATCAATGTGGATTTAGGGCAAATTTACTATTATTCCCCAAAAATCCTCCGTTTTTATTCGAAATGCGATAAGCATTCGACTATTGAATGCTACTCGAATAGTTTTAGGCTATCATTTTGCTCGATATTCAATTTCTCGTTGAATTCATACGATCGGATACCTATCGTTCAATTTCACGAAAAAATTGTGAAATTTTCTTCTAGCCTCCGAAAAATTCATACGTTTCGAACGATCGAATGCTTCGATCATACGAATGGAATTCGAGCAGGATTAGTCAAAGAAGCCTATGGGGGGGGGGGGTTCCCATAGACTTCAATCTGGCGAAATAGGCATTCAAAGCTTTTTAAAAATTTTGAATCCTTTGATCATCGAATTATCGAATATCCGATCATTCGATCTATTCGATAATTCGGTATTCGATGATTGAAGAGGCCAAATTAAATTGTACGATCGTAATTCGATCATATTCAATCGAACTTCGATCTATTCACGTGAATTTTGTAAATCTGTCCCTTAAACTATCTTTTGGAGTGTTTATGGGATTATGGATAACCAAGACTTAACTAAGACTAATTGATGGGAGGTACTAATGAGAAGTACTAATGGGTATTTAAATGTAAAAATATACTGAGTGTGTCAAGATTCACTGAGCAAGTGTGTCATACTGAATGTTTAACGCTGTGACCTTTCTATGGATGTTCTAATAAGCTTTTACTCCTGGATATCATCCATTGAACTCTGGTGTGCAATACCAATAAGATGACTTCCAAGTTTATTCTGCAACATACTGTATTCTTGAAACTACCCTGGAACCAATCAGCATCATCTGCATTTGAGAACCATGCAGATTGCTGCAAATTTCTATTATCCTAGCAATATAAATGGGCAAGAGTTTTATTAAAAGTATGGCTACAATTTATGTTGCCTGCTTGCTCTTGATTGCTTAAGTAATGTGTGTGGATACATTATTAATCCTTCCAAAATGTCTTAGGAATTTCAGCTTTAAGGTATTTTTTGTACAATCAAATAACTTAAAAAGTGCTATATCGGTCCCTAGTGTGTCTTAGTAATGATAAGAGAGATTGTGTACATTGCATGTGCATCTGAGGTATAAATTTAAGGTAAATAAATTCAGCACAGCTTTGTGTCTTGACACTACATGAATTCTGAGGTTCTAGCAAACAAATGAAATGCTGCTTCAAAGCCAAAGGGCCTATTTTAGATGATCTAGCAACAACAAAATACAGTAAAATATCTACACCATTGCAACATTTACTTTATGCCATGGAGCAACATGCATTTAACCTTGGGTAAATCAAAAGAGAAAATCTTATCAAGCAGAACATAAAACCTGTGCCTATTGAGAAAAAAACTTATGGATTTGCAGATTTTAGCCAAATAAAGAAAACACTGCATTTGCAACTATTGGCTTTACTGACCAGTCTTTTATTTGTATTTATAAATGTACGCTGCTATAAGACTATGTATAGTTGTCAAACCCAGGTGCAATAAAGTTGCTGAAATTTCACTTGCACTAGAACTCTTGAGTATAATAGATGCTTATTTTGCTGAAAAGTTGTAATACTTTATGAAGTAGTGTAGTTTTTTCAGAAACATTCAGCTTACTTAAAGTACTAGTGCATCTGTACTAGTGCATCATAAGGTTTTAGAATAATGTAGCTGGTGGTATTCTAAGACGATTTGCATGTGGTTTCATTTATCAGTTTAAATTATTTAACTCTTTGTCCTGTAAAGTCACAAAGGATGATGAATAGCTAAATATCAGATTAGGAAGATGAACAATCCTGACATCAAATAGCAAGTTATACTGCAAGCTGGACATGCATCGTGTCACTGTATGTAGAGCAGTATATACTTTTTATGTTAGAGTTGTACTGGTTTCCCTGTCTCCTGCTCTATTCTACAGTACTTTCCCTTTACTCCCTGTATGTGCCATACCTTATGCTCCCTTGGTATGCCATACTCTGCCTGCCCTATGCTCCCTGTGTGTGCCATACTCTGCCTGCCCTGCACTACCAGTGTGTGCCATACTCTGCCTGCCCTGCACTGTCAGTGTGTTCCATACTCTGCCTGTGGGACATAAGCCTTTTATGGGTTTGTCAGCGTTTGGCAATTATTGTTATTGACCACTGAGATGTTTAATTATGTGCTAAGGGGTTGCTGTGTTATCCACAGGGAAGGAAGAAGAGACATATAGATTTAAGGGTATGTCTTAATTTGACTTAACTTTTTTCCACTTACAGTGTATGAGTGATATCCCTTTAGCAAGAATGAACCCTCTTCTTTTTTGGTGTTCTACCACCATGTGGACATGGTCTTGTGGTAACATGGGTGTGGTTTAAAGTATGTGTGATTTAAAAATAGGGAGTGGTTAACACTGGCTTCCATTATTGGCCCTCACCACAGAAGCAAGAAAAATGCCTCCCATTCTTCCTGGCAAAAAACCTCCAGTTTCGTAAATTCTTGGGCTGTCTTGCATAAACTCCATGTTTGAGGTATCACCACAGTGGCTCAATGATATTGAGGTCAGGAGACTAAGATGTCCACTCCAGACCTTTCACTTTATTTTGCTGTAGCCAATGACAGGTCGACTTGGCCTTGTGCTTTGAATCATTGTCCTGTTGGAATGTCCAAGTACATCCCATGTGCAACTTTAGGGCTGATGAGGGCAAATTTTCCTCCAGTATTTTTTGATAACTTACTGCGTTCATTTTGCCATCAATTCTGACCAAATTTACTGTGCCTTTGTACATCTCACGCATCCCCAAAACATCAGTAATCCACGCCATGTTTCACAGTAGGAATGGTGTACCTTTCATCATAGGCCTTGTTGACTCCTCTCCAAATGTAGCGTTTATGGTTGTGGCCAAAAAGTTTAATTTTAGTCTCATCACTCCAAATGACTTTGTGCCAGAAGTTTTGACGTTTGTCTCTGTACTGTTTGGCATATTGTAAGCGGGATACTTTGTGGCATTTCCGTAGTAATGGCTTTCTTCTGGCAACTCAACCATGCAGCCCATCTTTCTTCAAGTGCCTCCTTATTGTGCATCTTGAAACAGCCACACCACATTTTTTCAAAGTCCTGTATTTCACCTGAAGTTATTTGTGGATTCTTCCTTGCATCCCCAACAATTTTTCTGGCAGTTGTGACATTTTTGCATTACAATAATACCAAAGATGCTGCACTGACTTTTTAGGTGTTACATCTGTCAAGAGTAGTCTATGAATGCTCACTGTGAGAACTAGACAAACTAGTAAGAATTTTCCCCGGGTTGTCACAACTTATTCTAGGGACAGTTTATATTTATGTAAGTGTATCCAGAGACATTGAAATATCATAAAACAGGACCCTGGTTTAAGGAACATATTACCCCTGCAACCTAAATTTGCTTTAAAAAGGGGAAGGCGTTTGGGATCTATTTTATCACTTATCATGTTTGATGATGGAAAAACAGTTAGACCTTCCAACTGGCTTAATGTCAAGGGTTGTTACAGATGTGGAGGGTCACGCTGTCATGCTTGCAAATATATTAACCCTTTGAAGGATTTTGTGGGTAATAGTTCCAAAGCTAATAAAATAATTTTTATGCCAACTGCAACACTAATAGTTTCATATACATATCTGGCTACATGCTCTTGCATTACTCAATATGTTGGCAATACAATTAGGCCATTCAGACGTTGGATTTCCAAACACTTGAATTGTACATGTAGGAGGGATATGAGTTCTGTTATAGTGAAGCATTTACATGAACATCATGGGGATAGGCTCTGTATTCATTTCCAAAAAAATAGATAGGGTCACAGATTTATCAAGGTTCGAATTTCGAAATGCAAAAGCTTCGAATTTGATTCAAAAAGACCAACCAAAATTAATTTGATTTTTTTTTTCGATCAAATAGGTCCATATTGGATCGGATTTGAATTGATCGATTCAAATTTTTAGTGCATTCGATTCAAAGCTTTTCCCAAAAAAAACTTAGAATTTTCAAAGTCCACAAATTGACTCCATAGAGGTTTTAGGAGGTCCCCCATATGCTAAAACCCAATAGGCTATCAAGAGACGGTACATGATAAATTTAAGAATTAAAATTTTTTGCAAAAAGTCCACAAATATAACTCCAAATTCCAATTTTTTAAAATAAAATTTTCACTTCGACCCTTGATAAATATGCCCCCTAGCGTTTTTAGAGGAGACACTGAGCTAACCCTTCTGAGAAAGGAAGCCTACTGGATTTTTGAGTTGGGAACCATTACACCGAGGGGACTCAATGGAGAGTGGAAACTTAACTGTTTCACTGAATGAGGGTAATTTATAAGAATCTGCATGTTTTTTCCCTTTTTTGAATCTCTATGAATTGTTCTTAATGATTATTATTCTATATTTTTTTTCCTTCTCCTGATGTATGAATTGGATTGACAGACTTATTTATTATGAGTTTGAGATAATGATTCAATGAATTTCAGATAACTTTATATCATGTAGCCTCATTTCCCATTAATGAATTACATCAGTCAGCCCCTGGGAATTTAGAATGGACATTTTTATATTTATATTTCATGCATGTATTAATGTGCTTCTTTTTTAATTGATCATCATTGTTACTACCAACCAAATGATGCTGTTTAATTATAGCATTAGGTGACTTTTTTAATTCATTCATAAATGGATTTAACCTATTTTGGTTTTATTGGTGGTGGTTATATAAGCAGTCTGTCTGTAGGGGGTGCTCAGGCTAGTAGGTCATGAAGCGCGTTAAGCCTGTCTCACCCTGCCGGCCTTGTATGTGATATTTTCAAAAGGATTAATAAAGCTACAGTATTTACAATTTTAACCAAGTGTGGCTGCTAGTGATGGGCAAATCTATAGCATTTTGCTTTGCTGAATTTTTCGTGAATTTTAGGAGAAATTCTCAAAACTGAGAAAAATTCGTGAAACACAGCAGAGGTCTCGCTTTGGACGTGCGTGTCTCGTTTTGGAAGCACTTGGTTCCAATTTTTTGACGCCAGCAAATTTTTGCCAGGCAAATTTTCGCGGGCATTTCGCCATAACTATTGGCTGCATCTCCACACCTTATCGCTGCATTATGATGCCCTGGTGCAATTCTTTACTTTTTGACATCCCTGGGGACAACAGCTGTTAGTTTAGTAAAGCTGAATGGAAATGCTTGTCTGTGTGTATGCTAGTTAACCAAATAATGGCTGTGGAATCAAGTGTGTTGCTTAACAAATTCACATGTATAAATAGGAATCACTGTTTTTTGTCAATTGTACGTGATAGGTTTATTCCTGGTGCCTTGTACCTTGTGCTGTTAAGCTTCCAGTTTGTCCTGATTCCTGATTCCTATAACAGACTTTGATTCTGCTTGACTCATTTGTTTGACTTCCTGGTTGACCCATGCCCGCATTCCGACTACCTCTTCTGCCTCATCCTATCTGATTGATTACCCGTTTTGACATTTGCCTGCCTGACAATCCTAGATATCTGACTGCCTCGACCCAGCCTGTCTGACCACGAATCTGCCTACTCCTGCCTGTACCGTGACCTCGGCCTTACTAACATAGTCTGAGGGACAGCACACATTTAGTCAGCTATCTGTGTGGCCTGTAGATTCCCTTTATGTCAGTTGTGAGTTCTAGCATGGATTCCCCCATAAATTGTTGGTGTAATCCACTCACTAGAGCAATTGTCTTGTGATAGTCAAGAGTTGACTATTTATAACCATTAGGCAGGAAAGCCTAAATGGATTGTCAGTATACAGTATTCAGCTCCTCAGTCAATAAGGATTTTGGTTCATGCACTTGAAACAAGTGTAAAAATGATGGATTGCCTAGACTGGAATGACCAGGGAAGATGCAGCACTGATAAACTTTTACCTTGCAGCAGAACAGGTTTATGTTTCTAAAGCTGTGATGAAGTACCAGTTGTAGTTGCTGAGTATTGGAAAGTTTGTATTTCTAGGACACAGTAGTGTGAAAATCAATTCCAGTCATGGCGTTCCACCTGGTATGATAGAACCAAACAGTTAAAGTCCTGCTTATGAATTTATGTTTATCCCAGGATGGCAGTTATGACAAGCCCTATTAGTCCTGCAGTTAGGCGGGAGAGCCATCTATCTGTTTTTATATAAAAACACAAGTTATTCTGGCTTTTGGAGGTGATTTGGAGTGTTCATAGTGCTTCCTTGCTACTTTTTCCCATATTGAGAGATTGGAAGTTGCTGTAAATAGTCAAAATTTGGTGCACAGGCCAGGAGCTGTCTCGAGGTGAGTCTGCTCAGCACTACATCAAGCCATGCCCCTCCCCCAACTCCTTGTTATTACGTTTTGAACAATGTTGCAAGTCTTGGTTCCCCAGCAAAGACAGGCCTGTTAATCAGCTAACTTGTATTACATTATCAACAGTCTGACCCACCAGGGCGGAAAATAGAAAGGGACAACAAACTCTGCTTTCATAGTTACATAGTTAAATAAGATTGAAAAAAGTTAAAGCCCATCAAGTTCAACCCCTCAAAATGAAAACCCAGCATCCACACACACACCCCTCCATTCACATAAATTATATATGCCATATACTAACTATAGAGTTTATTATAACAATAGCCTTTGAGATTATGTCCAAGAAATAATCCAAGCCTCTCTTAAAAGCATTAACAGAATCAGCCATCACAACATCCCCCGGCAGTGCATTTCACAACCTCACTGTCCTCACTGTGAAGAATCACCTATGCTGATTCAAATGAAAGTCCTTTTCTTCTAGACTGAAGGGGTAGCCTCTGGTGTGGTGATCCTCTTTATGGATAAAGTCCCCTGATATTTGTCTATAATGTACTCTAATGTATTTGTAAAGTGTAATCATGTCCCCTCACAAGCGCCTTTTTTCCAGAGAGGAAAACCCAAATGTCACGGTCGGCACCCAATACCAGAACAAATGCCAAGCACCCTGGTCACCAGTCAGTGTGACCGCCTTTGGCTTCGGGAGGAGCCCTCAGCTACTCAGATGCCACCTGGACTTAAATGAGAGGTGCAAGGCAGGTGTTCTGGCCAGCAAAGGGGCACGACTGTAGATAGAGTCTATAAAGGCCGAAGATCACGGTACAGGCGGGATTAGACAGTTGCGTGGTCAGACAGGCTGGGTCGAGGCAGGCAGATAACAAGGATCGTCAGGCAGGCAAGGGTCAAAACTGGGTAATCAATCAGATGAGGATAAGGCAGTATCAGAAGAGAGGTATCAGGCACAGGTCAGGTTATGGAGATCAGAGTAGTTAATAGTCAGGCAGGGTCAAACTCAGGAATCAGACAGAAGCTTATACAGCACAAGACAAAGGCACCAGGAGAAATCCTATCACGGGCAAAGTAATAGAACAAAATCGCCCTTTAAATACTATTTTAAATTTTGCGCCATTGCGCGCTGATGTAATCACGCCAGCGCGCATGCACAATAAAACCAGGAAGTGTGCGCCGCACGCACACTAAGGATTGCCGGCATGAGAAGAGGAGCGGCGCTGTGGGCGTCCCCGCCGCACCACTAGACTACCAGGGTGAGTTGATATTACACCAAACTTGAACAGTCTACCCTCATAATTTAAGTCTTCCATCCCTCTAACCAGCTTAGTTGCACATCTCTGCACTCTCTCTCCAGCTCATTTATATCCCTCTTATGGACTGGAGTCCAAAACTGCACTGCATACTCCAGATAAGGCCTTTCTAGGGAGCTATAAAGATGCATTACATTTTCATTCCTTGAGTTTATGCCATTTTTTAAGCAAGACAGAATTTTTTAGTAGCTACAGAATGACACTGTCCAGAATTAGACAACTTATCTATAAAATCCCCAAGATCCTTCTCATTTAAGGAAACTCCCAACACACTGCCGTTTAGTGCATTTATCAACACTGAGCCTCATCTTCCAGTTTGCTGCCCAGTTTACCAACTTAGACAACTCACTTTGCAGAGTGGCAGCATCCTGCATAGAACTTATACCCCCATATGCAATAAAAGGCACTAAGTTTGCCCAGGGGCAGTAACCTATAGCAACCAATAGGATCTTTGCTTTTAAACAGGTGACAGTAAATTCTACCTTCTGATTGGTTGCTATGGGTTACTGCTCCTGGGGAAACTTAGTGCCTTTTACTACATAACCCCCATAGTCTGCACAATTTAGTATCATCTGCAAACATAGAAACAGTACTTTCAATACCCACGTCCAGGTCACTAATAAACAAGTTGAAAAGCAAGGGACCGAATACAGAGCCCTGCAGTACCCCACGAACAACACTGTTCCAATTAGAAAATGTTCCATTTACCACCACTCTTTGTAGTCTTTTAGCCAGTTCTCTACCCAGGTACAAATAATATGTTCCAGGCCAACGTTCCTTAATTTAACCAGTAACCTTCTGTGTGGCACTCTATCCAAGCTTTAGCTGCCTTTCCAGAATCGAGGTCCCTGCTTACCTTCTCATAAAAAGGAATTAAGTTAGTCTGACAAGATCTAGTACGCATAAAACCATGCTGGCACAAACTCATAGTATTGTTATTTGCTGTGAAGTCCAGTACCTTATTCTTAAAGGGCAAGGAAAGTCTAAAATGGAATAGGGCTAGAAATGCTGTATTTAGTATACTAAACATAAACATGAACTTACTGCACCACAAGCCTAATCAAACAAATTATTAATGCTTTCAAAGTTGGCCACAGGGGGCTGTCATCTTGTAACTTTGTTATACATCTTTGCAAGACTAGACTACATACACATGCTCAGTGTGGTCTGTTCTTCTTAGGGATCGTCATAAATGATCAAAAAACAAAGCTGCTTGAGTTCTGCATGGCTGGTAAGTAAGGCAGGGGCTCCCCCTGCTGTTCATAAGTATGATTGTTTCCCTGCCAGAAGTTATGGACCGTCTGCAAATTCTACAGCACTTAATGAAGGGAGGATTCACTGCATACAGTCAGGTTTCTTATAAAAATGGTACAGCTTTTTTAATTAAAGTATATTGGAGATAGATTTATTTTTCATTTAAGAAAGTATAAATGGGATTTTATTTCTTTGCCTTTCCATGCCCTTTAAACCTTCGAAAAGCTTTCCTACCACCGACTTCAGACTAACTGGCCTATAGTTCTGAGGCTGAGAACAGGATCCCTTTTTGAATAGCGGCA
>CM044442.1:47922815-47937505 GCA_024363595.1 Xenopus borealis | reverse complement strand
CATTGCTGCTTTTGACAAGCTGAAACTTTAGGCTGGTGCAATAGGTTCAGTATATAAAATGTCATTTTTAGCTGTATTAAGTTTTAGGGCTTAGTTCTCCTTTTCATCCTAATTGAATTTTAGATTTCCCTGTAGGCTTTAATAGGGTTTTCTTGTGCTAGACTATGAAATTAAGTTTTCTCATGTTATTTTGTAGTACTGTGAATAGTTTATTAGTAGCATTAGCATTAATCCCACTATTATTTACTGTATATTTACAAATAATGACATTTGTTTGTTGCTATGGCATCACTAATCTTGGCACCATTTTGGGGAGGGTACGTAAGGGTTTAATGCAACTACAGGCTAAAAAATGATCTGTCATGCATACGTCTGTTGTAAGGTAAAGGTTTGGCCATTTACCTTTACACACAAAAGCTACTGACATTTTTCTGCTACATAAAATTATTTTTGTTATTGTGAATAGTCATTCTTGTGTGTATTATGTAATGTGTTTTAGGCAATGTCCAGAGGAAGACACTGAAAGCAAAATAAACATACTGCATAAGACATTTGAGAAATTAAATATTTATTTTGGAATAGTCTGACCTACAAATAAAATGTACAATATCACTCTAGCAGCCAGGCTGGAAGGAACAGGTATCATAACGTTCTCTCTTTAAAATAACATGTAATGACCTTCAGATTATCCAGACTGACTACAAAGAGAGATGGTTGCAGGTTACTAATTGGATCCTTTTTGTTATGATAAAATGCTAAATCCAAATAGCTCAAGGTAATCTCTGGGGAACTTCCTAATCCCTGCAATTTGTTTTTTTTTTACATACAGTACTATATCTGGAAAAGTATGGACCTAAATCACCAGACAACTAATTGATTAGTAGCTCTCATCTGCCAGAACACTGGATGCAGTTGGGGAAAAAAAACTAAAGTCCTTTGAAATAAAAAGGGTTGACATTAATTTTCAGAGTTATAAATTGCAAAAAAAAAATATCCTGCAGAAAAATAGCATGAAACAAAAACATGCTGAGAGTATAAAGGTACATCTTGCCATAATAAATTAGTTAAACTTAAACTTTAAGAACAACAAATCCAAGATGGAAAAGTCACAAAATTATGGTATAAATCTTCACTAAAAATACTTTGGGAGGAGTTACTTGCCATTTGTAGTTAAGGGGGGAAAAAAGAACAAAACAGTAAGATACAATGCACATTTGGTTCTTAATGTCAAATGTGTCATCTATAAGTTTTTAAATGTAAGGAATGAGACTTAAGATATAGGTAAACTCTATGTCAAAACAGCTACTACCAATTAATGTGAAATAAGAAATGTAATATACATTAAATGTAATATACAAGTAGCCATTCTTGTATTGGTTGCTGCAATAATCTTTCTGTTGTTAGCTTTGGATACTTTTTGATCCCCTGAAAAGGGACCATTCTATAAAACTTTCACTTAACTTTTTGCCAATAATCATAGTTATAGCCAAGACAATTAAATAAGTTTGCAAAACCAGATGCAATGCAAAGGCATGTCTTTAATACAGTGGATTCCCCCACAACCATTTTTACAAAAATATTGGTCATTATGTAAAGGGGTGAAATGTGGTTAATGTATCATTAGTGTGGGCACTAGGTGCCAGTGAGTCATAAATTGAACTGTGAAATTTGTTGGCACTGATGAGTGAATAAATCCTAGAGGAACATGAAATACTGTGGCCATTCTGGCAGTGATAGAGGAAGGGACAGCAGCCTTTGTTAGGGAGAGGTGAGGAGAAAAGGTTGTGCAGCTGTCTACCTGTTATGAAGGAGTCACAGTAATAAACTACAACTGTTTAAGACAAAGTCCTTCATACCTTGTGTATTAAGGTTACAATTAGAACACTAGGAAATCCACTCATTTCCTAGTGGTCTAGGAATTTATTATTTATTTCTCAAGTTTACACCGACTATTTAGCAAAGGTGGTTTATGCAAAACAACATATTGTTGGACATAAAATCAGTAAATTACGACTCAAAATTCACCTGACCTTTCGTTTGTTCATCCCTGTTGTTATGCTTCATACTGTATACACAAAAAGAGACCTAAGAAATAAGCAGGGATCTACTTGCAATAATTTTGTCCATTAACTGTATATCCATTTACTGATATACAAGTATTGCTATGGCAATAGGCTGAAAAATTTCATTCCCAGCTATGAAAATGTCAAATTAAGTGTGCTTAACAGGAAGCTAAAGTCGCTGTTTGTGCCATTTTAAGTCTTAATGATTTTTATGTCTGACAGTTTACCAAGCATTTCATATTTTCTAACCAAAAAGTGGGTCATGTAGAAAACACAGCAATGTCTTATTCATTTATTTTCCATAAAGTGAATATGATACAATCAAATATCCATACCACTCCTTTTTTTGTTCTTACAGTTTTCAATCCAATCTCCATTTATATGGAATCTATTTTCCTCGAAGGGCAAAATTAGCCAGAGCAGCACTGATACCCATTCATCTTCACTAACACGTTTATTTAGCTTGCCAAACAATACAGTGGGAAGAAGGCTGTGCAACAGAAAGACAAATGTACCTGCTGATTAAATGTAACAGGAAACAAAACAACCTGGACAAAATATCTTAATGTTTTCCTCTTTTGATACCTTAGTTATTAGGTGCTGTCAGGAGGCCTATTGCATACCTCCCAACTGTCCCTTTTTTGAGAGCTCAACCCGCTGTCCCTCATTTGTACTGTAAAGTCCCTCTTTTTCTGCACTGAACAGCCAGAAAAAAAACAAATATTTTAACTTAATTGGCTTTTGGCAGAGAGCCCAGAACAGCTAACAGGTGCAAATAAGATGCTTTGTAACACTTTTGAGATGAGAAAATAAGTAATTGTAACAGTTTAGATAAGGAGAAACATTTTCAAACTTTCATAACCTGTCAAATTTAGTCAAATAAACATGGTAATTAGGGGGTGTGGCCACAAAAATGGGTGTGGATACAAACATGCTGTGGGCAAAATAAATTTTTGTCCCTCTTTTTACTTCCAAAATGTTGGGAGGTATGCTATTGGCTCCCAGCGGGTGTAGTCAGGACTAAGGAGGAAGTCCAAGTTCAAGGTACAAATAGGAACAGGCAAAATCTTAATCAAAGTCCAGGCAAAAGTACAAAAGGAGAGGAATTATCAAGCACTCAGGAATTCTCCAAACAAAACCTACAATCAGGCATCAATCCCGTGACCTGGAAGTCCTTAAGTATTCAAATTTTGCTGTAGGCATGTGACATGGGTCATGGGTGACGCGATCTTGCCTGCAGTACCACGGGAGATGGGGGCACCATTGGGCACTCCTGACAGGTGCAAATCTCCCGTTGTTTATAAGGTAATTTAGGACATAAAAAAGTAAACAAATTCTTCTGCAACTTATGTATATGATGTTTTGATTAAAGGAACTTTTGGTACACCTTTGGTAAATACCAAGTTTATGCTGCAACCTGCATTTTTAAATGTTACTACATGCCAAATATCAGTACTATTTATTATTCCATAAGCAATGAGTGATGAGAGAATCTGTCCCTTTTCACTTTGTAAAAAAAATTAGCGAAGTGGCATAACATTTGCAAAATGCATTAAAGTCTATGTGTTTTATTTTTCTTATGACAAACTTTTTTTCTCTGCAACAATTTTGTCTTGACACATTTTTGTCTCTGCGATTTTTTTTGTCCAAATGCATTTGTCAATGGTGTTTTTTTTTCTTATGGCAACTTTTTCTGTTTTGGGGACTATTTTGGCTAGGTAAATATTTGCTGCAGTTTTGCAAAACTAATTTGCAGGAGGTGAAGCATGGAATTTTGCCTCAAATCCATACAAAGCATGTGATTTCCAAACACAAAAACAAATGTTTACATATAGTTTATTCCAACTTTTTTATACTTTTTGACACCACAGTTTACTTCATCGTAGCACTTTGGAACAGAGTCATGGGGTTGATAGTTCTGAATTAACTCTCAAACTTAGATAAAAGTTAAGCGGTAGAGACAAGAAGTGAGGTGGTGCAAGGTCACAGCTTGGTTTATTTTAAGCAAAAATTATACCAGCTTATAATTAGATTTTATTTATAGTGATGGGCGATTCGCCGCTGGCAAATAAATTCACGAAACGCCAGCAAAATTTCGCCTGGTGAAAATTCACCAAAAAAACGAAAATGACGCAACGCGATGAAAAACGACGCTAAAAGAGTGCCAATTTGCTAATTTCTCTGGAAATTTGCGAATTTTTCGGTTAGCCACTGCTAACCCCAACAGGACACCTTCACAAAATGCATTAACATAAATACTAATAACATGCAATGATTTTCCATAAATCACAATTAAGCTTTACCTTTCTCCACAGCAAGACCCCTAAAATTACTTTTAGTGGGCCTTGGCTACCTCCCACCAGTGCAATGATCTTTCTGTTGCTGCTTTTAAACCTAAATTGAATAAACAGGACCCAATCAAATTAATGATAAATGCGTACCATCATTGCGGTACATGCCTGCAGCAACCCCTTCAAGGTGTACTGCAGATATCTAAAACTCAAAATATTTAAAGACTTTACAAAGATAAGAAATAGCCAAGAATGCAAAAGGCCTAAATCCAGTTTGAAAAATAAATATTTAGCCATAGGTCTTCTCTGCTTCTCTTCACAGTCACCCTTATGCTTGATAAATTCTTCTGGGGACAGAAAATCCACATACTCCCTATGTATAAAGTTTATATTTTTTCCTTTTAGAAACATAGATAAAGGTAGACCTGGTGAGGTACCTTTACATGAATTTTTATCTCTAGGAAACCTGTACCTATGTGTGAATTAGCGGTACGAGGTGTTGGGGTTAGCATAGACTTTACCAGGTTTTGAATACAACTAACTAACACAATCCATAATGTATGTTTATACTGCTATCTGCAGCATTCTGACATGAAGGGGCCGATATACGAAATTCACGTGAAATGATCGAAGTTCGATCAGATTCGATCAAATAACGATAGTACAAATTTTTCGTGAAATCGGATATTCAAATTTGGCCTCTTCGATCATCAAATATCGAATAGATCGGATATTCGATAATTCGATCATTCGATGATTGAAGGAATCAAAATTATATAAGTTATTCGACTGCCTACTTCGCCAGATTGAACCTACCGAATTGCAATAGAAGCCTATGGGAAGCCCCCCATAGGCTTCTGAGGCTAAGTCCTGCTCGAATACCATTTGTACGATCGTAGCGTTCAATCGTTCCAATCGTACAAATTTTTCGGATGCTCAAAGGAAATTTTTTCATGAAATCGAACAATCGTTATCTGATCGTACGAATTCATCGAGAAATCGTATTGGGAGCAAAATGATAGCCTAAAACAATTCGATAAGCATTCAATGTGAATTTGGTCGAGCTAATTATGGGAAATAATAGTAAATTTGCCCCGAAATATTAGTGAAGTGGGGGCAAAACAAAATGTTTCCCTCATTCCTATTCTCTGCTTCCAAAGCTGCAGTTGTACTGGGGGCCGGCTACTTCTGCTGAATCTTCATTTGAAGCAGCATTTGAACCAGGAAGTGATATTGGTAAGCATTACTTTGTTTTGTAGTGCTTTCAGATATGACTCTCCTCATAATTGTTTTTTTTTATTGCTTAGTTTGCTTTAATTTGAAACTAGTAACAAATGTTCTCCTTTTCCCCATCACTCTACCAGCTGCCACCACTTTCACCACAGAAGGTGTATCTGAGGAATAAGCTACACTTTGAGACAGCTCACTAAGTTCTTCCTGCCATGCCTCCATTTGCAGCCACTTCAGCAAAGGAAAGTTTCCTCCTCACTGCAATCTTCTATGATGCACTTGCTTCCCAGAGAGATAAGTCTACTTTCTTACCATTTTGGTGCTACACCTACTCTGAACCACCATGAGTTTGTCCGCAGTGGACCCCGAGTTTGCAGGATGTATCTACTTCTTGCTCCCTACAAACATATAAACTTATATAAATTTATATTACATATTTATTAAGCCCTTAAATACTTTTCTGTGTTGGCACTTCAGCCCTTGATTCAAAATGGAATGCATGAGAGTGGTGAGGTAGGCATAATGTTTTGTGAAATATACAGAATGTATAGTAAAATTAAATGTTCATCCACAAAATGGTTGTTAAAATTATTTACTGAATGTTCACTTAATCAAAAGAGACAGAATGTTTATGCAAACAATGTATTTTTTTTAAATAAACTAATGTATAATATAATATTAAAGAAATGCAATGTTCACTTAAACAGAATTACCATCATCATGTAATGTTTATTAAAGGATAAAGGATATTTATATGCAATGCTTAATGTCATTACTGGTGCAATTATTAAATCATAGTTACAAATGGAAAAATGGAAATTAGATCAGTTTTTTTAAATTTGTTGCATGCATTTGTTACATTTCATATGAAACAAGAGATGATTAGAGATAACATACCAGTTCATAAATCACCCCAGCCTTTTGTTAATCTAACATTCTGTTTACTTCTGTTTGCATTGTATTAAACATTCTTTGTGTCTGAACTTTGTTTTTCTCTTACAAAATATTTTCATAAATCATTTAGTTAACAAGAATGTTCTATTCCCAGCATGTTTTGTAATTAGAATATAGAATGTTTACAAAAGTAAAATGTTAGCTGTAATAGCATTCGCTAGAATGTTCATATAAAAAATATTGTGTTTTTAAATAAAAAAAATGTATTCAAATGGAATATTCATGTAAATAGAATGTTTTATGAAATGGAATGATAGAATGTTCAATTGAATGTTTAGTGAAATGGAATTCTTCTTTATTTGAATGCTTGACAGTTTTCATTCCATATGCTTTTTGAAATGCATATATTATAACAGCTTTTTTTCTTAAAGAAAACTTTCAAAACGGTAAGCTTTTTTACTGTAGGAACATTTCTTGGGCTTAATTATTTTGAAATTCAGGTAATTATGTAATTACAACTCTTATGTTATGGCATTAAACATACATACAAATACATACATACAAATATGACAAAAGACAAAAACAAAATTACATAAAAATCCAACCAAAAATACATTTCATTGTTTTAACTTTTCATTTTGAATACATAAGCTTGCTCCAGTTGAGCCTGGCATTAAAATTCGACCTCGGCCAGAAGAGAATCTTTAAGATCGACCCACTGATAGTAACAAGGGCAAATGTATTTAAGTAATACATCAAAATATTTAAATGCCTATAACGTTTTGAATAATTGCTCATAATATGATTCACTACCAATGCATTGAATCCAACATTTGGTTGGAGTTTTGCATAAATCCAAAACTTTCCTTAGGGGCATATTTATTAGTGTGTAAGCTGTTTAACATTAGAATTTCTGCATGTGGTGAAAAAGCTGTGAATTATCTGTGTGTTTCTGCACAGTTAATCGTCACCATGGAAAACAACAAAGCGATCACTAAGAAAATTATAGTTTCCCCTTATTTATTTATATACATATGCCATTTGAACACCAAATGGTATTATTCCCTGGCTGTGGCATTGCCCATTCAATTCAAGGGGAGTTATTTTTGCATTTTACCTTTAATAGATTCTTGTTAATAAACCAATAAAAATACTAGTGTACAGAGCCGCCATCAGAAATCACGGGGCCCCGCACAACAAAATTGTCGGGGCCCCCTGGGCTCCGCCCACCCAGGCATCTAAGCCCCGCCCCAATCCCCGCCGAATCCACATCAAAGTTAAAAAGACCAAACAGACATCAGCGCTAAAAAAGTAAACCCCCCCAGCAGGCCCGGACTGGCAATCTGTGGGTTAGGGCAAATGCCAGATGGGCTGCTATAAGGTGCCATAGAAAGTCAGTATTTAGTGGGCTGGTGGGGACTGTTTGGGCCTCTATGTGGGCTGATTGGGCCTCTGTGTACCTGAAATGCCAGGGCCTATTTTGATTCTCAGTCCAGTCCTGCCCCCCAGGGCTCACTTATAAGTTAAAAAAAAATTGGTGCAAGCCCCCCCCCATAAAAGCATTTTTAAAGCATTGGTGCCAGAGCCCCTCATACAAGTTTAAAAAAATTGGGGCCCCAAAAATAATTTTTTAATAAAACATTGGCAACAGGGCCCCCCTTACAAGTTAAAAAAATTGGGGCCCCAAAAATATTTTTTTAATAAAACATTGGCGACAGGGCCCCCCTTGCAAGTTAAAAAAATTGGGGCCCCCACATTTTTTTTTTTTTAAACATTGGTGGCAGGGCCCCCGTTAACAAGTTAAAAAAAAATTATTGGAGCCCCATAAAATAAAAAATTGGTGACAGGGGCCTATAGAGTATTAAAAGAAAACATTTGAGGCCAGGGGATTAAAAAAAAAAAAAAAACATTGGTGTTGGTGGAATTGAACTCATGGCTGCAGGACTTCAGTATACTTGCTTGACTTCAGGTATTTTCTTTAGTGCTGGCTCCTCGTGACATCGGGTATTTCCGTGACTTCAGGACTTTAAGTGTCGGCTGCCTTCGCGTCTGTTCGGCACTTCCGCATCGGCACTTCATCAATCGCTCGGCGCTGGTAAGGGGAGCCCGGATCTTCGGAAAATGCAGCGCTGCCGGGCCCCCCAGTCCCCCCCTGATGGCGGCCCTGCTAGTGTATCTAAAGAAGTGGCATCATATCAGTCCATCCAGGGGGCAAGAGAGGCAAGATGATGCTCAGCCTGAACCACTGGTTCCAGCTCAGCATGTGCCACTGGAAGTCCAGGTTCTTGCTAGGATCAGACAGTCCTGCATTTACAGAAGGTGTGAAAATCTTCTGGAGGAGCTGTCTGATAATGATGTAATGAAAATGTACCGTCTGAACTGTGCAGCGATTCTGGATCTTTATGCCCTTGTGGCTGATGATCTAGACTCTCTTACGAGATGGTCCAATGCATTGACAGGGACGTGCAAACTGTTTGTAGTTTTTGTACTTCCTAGGCAATGCCACCTTCCAGCCAGTCACCTCACGCATCATTGGCATTATTAAGCCAATTTTTTTCCAGAATTCTAAGTAAAATGCTGAAGGAGATTCTCAAGTACCCAGAGGCTCATTTCCTTCCCTTCAACCACAGAAGAATGACAAACGGTAATTTTTTCCTGTTGGGTGTGTTACTGAATTACCTTCAGTCTGTTGACTGTACCCATACTCTGCTCGCACCACCTAGATGGGAGAAGAGCAATTCCATAACAAAAAACACTCTCACTTCCTCAATGTTCAAGTTGTGTGTGATTTCCAACTGCGTATTATTAATATCCAGTCAGGGTTCCCTGGAAGATGCCATGGTTCCTATATAGTACACACCAAGAAAAACCGCGGCTCTATCCAAGCAGTAAAATTCAAAGCAGCTAATAAAAAACTATTCAAGACTTGACTGTGGCGCGTACACCCCAGGTCCATCGCCTATGGCCTCAGCATTCTTGGCAAACTGAGTCAAGCAATGTAGACAAAATTCACACTCACCGGTGAAAATTGGTGGCCCAGATGCAGCTCCCCCTAATCGATAGCTTTGAGTGAAAATGCAGAAAACCATATATAATGAGCAAGCACTCCTGTGACACACCAGCTTGGATTGATAATCTTTATTCCAAGAGTTAAAACAAATGCCCTAACGCGTAATGAATATCCACTGGCTAAAAAGTGATCTCTCAAATCAATTGATTGAATATATATTCATCATCAGTATTACAATTTAGCCTCAAGCGTTGAAACAGACCTGATTAGGATGGCAAGAATCTGCTCTTAATGGCTGTTTTTTTTTCTATTTGACAATGTTCACCTAATCTTTTTAAATCTAAAAAATCAATAGTGGAGTGAATAAACAAATACGTGAAACCTAAATTGTGATCATGATTCAACTCTTCAACAAATTTTGTGAATTCCACCCCTGTACCCCGCCATATTAACAGGAGATCATCCACATAATGATTAAATAGCTTAATGTGTTCAACTCCCCATACCTCATACCAAAGATGTGACCCTCCTCCCACCAACCCATATACAGGTTGGCATATATGGGTGCAAATTTAGATTTCACATTAAGTAATGCACTTAATATATGTACTTTAAAAGAATTGGTTATGATTGATTGGACCAATTTATTCACGATTAGCACTTTTCACATGGACATATTTTATTCAGAATTAGAAATTTTACATATGGACATATTTTGCTTATTCATTCATTCATTCATTCATTTATTTAATCACTTAATTAATTTATTGGATTTTTTAACTTATTTAATATTTAAGGATCATTTAAATTAAATCAAATCAAGCAAGCGATATTAAAAATTGGTAAAAATTGTGAATATGAACTTAATTGCCTGTTGAAATTGATATTTAAAAATTCGCCGGCGTCTCGTTTTGGATGCACGCGCCCATTGCCAATGTCTTTTTTTCTCAAAACTGAGACTCGGCGGCATTTACAAAATTTTTCACCATTTTGCAAATTTCTCTAGAAATCCGTGAAAAATTTGGCGAAACGCCGACAATTCGCCCATCACTATGTTTCAACAATATTCAATTTTATATTGTATATTTAATGTAGCTAAATATTTCCTTTTTATGGATAAAAGCTACTCCAATAGTAGCTATGTTTAATTTAAATATTATTTGAGATATATATATGTTTTATGTGTACAACAGTATCCATAGGGTTAAAATTTTGAGTGAAGTTAGTTCTCACATCACATCTTCTTTTGAGGTTCAAATATGTGTAATGGTTTGTTTGTGAATGTGTCTATGATTATGTATCTCTAGATACAAAACTGGTTAGAACATTTGTTTTAACTCATGGAAAAGATTTTTTTCCAAGCGGTGGGTTACAGAAGTGTGTGCTCGTTCTATGGTACGAGGGGAGGATGCCAGAGGACTGGCCTGAGGGTGAGTAGTTTATTTGGTAATATTTAATTTTTTTTTGCCATTTAACATTTTTGAGTTTTTCAGATGCATATTAATTCAACAGTTAAGAGAAGACATAAAGTAAAGAGACAGGACAGGTAAGTAAGAAGGGGGTTATGGAGAGGGGGGAGGGGGATGTATAACTGCTGCTTTATAGTTCTTTTAGGGGAATGTAATATAAGTTGGTAAGGCAAAAAGTATTCGCAATGCGAAAAGTTATGCCTCTGTGCGAACAATTTTTGCTTTGCGCGGATTTAATATAGCTTTTGCGAAACCGGAAACTGTTTTACCGACCACTTCCGACAGTGGAAGAGAAGTTTGCAAATACAGCTTGCGCCAATGCGCAGTCAATGTAATAAAACATCTTACTGAAAAAGTCGTTATGTTTGCTCCTAAAGATTACGAGACCTTCAAGGACTTCTTAAGAGTGCGCAATTAAAATTTGCAATGCGCATTTAAAATTCTCAATGCGCAATTAAAAGTCGCAATGCAGTTTAAGGAACAATATTACATTGCGAGATGTGGATTTTTAATCTTATTGATGCGCATTCTTTTGCTCTTTGCGAATTTAATTACATTCCCCCTTATATGTTTTATCCACTGTATTCGTTCTTTGCCTGTAATTTAATGGTTATGGTGGTATTTGGTTTTCCACTTTTCCCATTTGTGGTTGATGGCAACTTCTTTTGCTAGTTGTTTAGCGCTCGTAGCTGTGATTCTTTCATAGGTAAGGTTGGATTCTATGAGGTTTATTAAGTTTTCTCTGCTGGGTATTTCGGTCTTCTTCCACAATCTTGGAATTAGTAGTCTAGCTGAGGTGAGAATGTGAAAAATTAGTTTTCTGTCCTCATTGCTGATTTCTTGTAATCCATGATTCAACAGCACCAATGATGGGGTCAATGCTATTGGGATTGCGGTGGCTTCATTCATTATCTGTGAGACTTCTTTCCAAAAAGGAAAAGCTATTATGTGGCATGACCACTATATGTGAAGCAGAGTTCCTTTTGTATTTTTGCATCTCCAGCAGCTTGCTGGGGTATCTGGGTAAATTTTGTTAAGAACAGATGGAGTTATATACCACCTAAAGAGAATCTTTCTCTGGTTTTCTACATGGTTGGTGCATTTAGAGTGTTTAAAAGCTGCGTTAGCTGCTTGTACCCATTGCGGTACCGTGTATGTTATTCCAAGGTCTTGTTCCCATTTCTGGATGTGGGTTGGTTTTGTCTCTAATGTATCATTTGAGATTAGTTTATAGATTTTAGATCCTCCCTAGGCCTTTCTTTTTTTCTGCGGCATGAAAGCAGAGTTGTTCAAAGGGTGTTCGATATCTATAAATAGTTTTTTGGTATGGGTTAAGAAAATGTCGGATTTGTAGGTATTTGTAAAGATCTTATCTCGGTAGGTTGAATTCAGTTCTGTGTATGATTTTAGAGTATCGGTAGAGAACAATTGTGCCATTGTTGATAGTCCTAAATTTTCCCAATTTTTGATAGATAGATCAGGGATCATGGTTTCTATAGTTCTAATTGGTGTTTGTTTCGCTGGAAAAATATGTATTTGGTTGTTAGATTTTGTTTGATTCCATATTCTTAGCGCTGTTGTCGTGGTGTGGTACAAATTTGTATTTTTAGTCGGTTCCATTGGAGATTTAGTCCACATCATTTGTTGGAGTGTTAGGGGGTGTGCTTGTTCTTGTTCTATGGCCAGCCAGTGTTTGTATTTTATGGGGAGATTCCACATTGCTAATTGTTCTAGGATAGCTGCTTTGTAGTAGTTTTCTATATTAGGTACCCCAAAACCTCCTTCTTGTTGTCTGTGTTGCATCATAGCATGTTTGAATCTTGGTCGATTTCCTCCCCAGATAAAAGTGTCTAGAGTGGTTTGAGCTTGTTTTAGAAAGGGCTTTGGTACTGTGATCGGTAAGGTTCTAAATACATACAGTAGTTTTTGTAGATACATCATTTTAACTGTAGCCATTCTTCCCATCCAGGATATATATAATGGATTTCATTTCTCTAATTGTGATTGTATTTCTTTTAAGACTTTTGGAAAGTTGTTGTTGTATGTTTCGGTGATTGATTTTCCTAGTTCAATTCCTAGGTAAGTGATTGTGTTCCGTCTCCATTGGAATGGGTATGTTTCTTTTAAGTCCTTTGTTTTGGTCTTGGGTATGTTTACTGATAAGGCTTGTGTTTTGTTGATGTTCAATTTGTAGTATGATATTTGGCTGTATTTTGTTAGTATCTGGAAGAGTTTTGGGAGTGAGTAGTACGGATTAGTTAGGGTCAGAATAATATCATCTGCGAATAGTGCTAGTTTATAATGAGACCAGTGGGTTTTGATTCCCGTAATTGCTGGTGTATCTCTGATGGTTTTAGCCAAGGGTTCTAATATCAAATTAAATATGAGTGGGTATAATGGGCATCCTTGTCTTGTCCCGTTTGTGATGTTGAAGGGATCTGATAGGAATCCCATGTTTGTTACTTGTGCCGTTGGTTTAGAATATAAGGTCAATATTGAGTGCAGTATTCCACCTTGGAATCCAAATGCTTGTAGTGTTTTTTCCATGTACTGCCAGTGGACCCTATCAAAGGCCTTCTCGGCATCAAGTGCTAGAATCAGTGACGGTGTCTTTTGGCATGTGATTTTTTCTTTTTTTTGCTTGAGGGTTTGATCACATTGTTGAGAAATTTCTGTATTATGAAATAGTGAATCATTTAGTCTCCAATGTGTGGTAGCCGGGGGGCTTTTCCCTACTCTGATAGTTGTTGTTACAGGTGCATGGTCTGACCATGTTTTCAGTCCTATCTTAGCTTTTTCTACTTGTTGGAGCAGATGTTTATCTCTAAAAATGTAGTCTATTCTTGCCTATTTTGTATGTGGGTATGAATAATGTGTAAAGTCCTTTTCATTCGGATGGGTTTCCCGCCATGTATCAAATAGGGTAAGACTTTTCAGGTGCCTATTTAGATTAGAGGCATATGTAAGAGTCTCTCTTCGTGGGGGTTTATTGCTCTCTGATTTCGTGTCTAGTTCTTGATTCAGTGGAATGTTGAAGTCTCCCCTTATTATTATTCGACCTTGTTTGATTTTATCTATTGCTATGATTGTTTGGTTGTTGGGGCATATACTGATGCCAAAGTATAGGTGCATTCTTGTAATTTTATAACTACTATTATATACCTTCCCTGGGGATTAATTGTGGAGTGGAACCAGATCGCTGCTCCTTTTTTCTTTATTGTACTGCTTGCATAGATTTGCATGGGATAATCTTTACAGTCCGTTCTAGTGGGACATCCAGAAATTAAATGAGTTTCTTGTAGGCATAAGTTGTTTGGCCCAGTGTATTAGTTGTGATCTTTTGTTAGGGCTGTTAAGACCATTAACATTAAGAGATGTTATAGATATCGCCATTTTATTTTTGTATTTGTTTTATGTTTTTTAAATGGGTACTCACATCTGTCCGGATGTCGGGGGATCAGTTTCTTCAGGATAAAGCCGCATTGTTTAAGGGTTCTGTGTTCCTTTTCTTTGTTCACAGTGGTTTCAGTTTTGTCTGTAGCAGCATGATTAAGGAAGGGTGAGAGAGGCAGGGAGGGTATAAAAGTTAGAAATAATAATCAGAGAAAGAAAGAATTTTAGCGTAACATTTGAACATTCAAACTTATATACAACAATACTAAACAGAGTATCATAAAAGGTGGCTTTTTGGTACTTCCTCCTAGTTTTCCATTTTGGTTCTGAGTCAGTTAGT
>CM044442.1:47882555-47894755 GCA_024363595.1 Xenopus borealis | reverse complement strand
AACAGACTCCAAAACAAGAAATCTGAGGGTAGCCACCGGGTGTCTTGCCTCATGAAAATGTATGTATGTATGTATATATATATAATATATATATATATATATATATATATATTCTTTTAATTGCAGTTTTAGGTGGAAAGAATGTTTGTTCTTTTGATTCAGTTTGACTTTATACAGACACATGATTTAAACTGTAAAATATGAGATCTGAGACAGCTTTTTATAATAAAAACCTACAATGTAGAGCATCTTCTTTTTTTTAATTACAGATATCCAAAATTGCTGTAAACTGCAGCTTTCCTAATTAGTTAACATTATATCTAAATAGAAAGAAAAAATGCTTAGAAAGAATGGACCACTAACTTATTTAAATAATGTTTCAAGACATAGTTATTGGTACTATTATATTTTAACTCATGGTTTAATCAAACTTGTTTGCATTATTAAGGAGGGGCATCACTCTCCAAAAATAATGGAAAATTGTGATAAATGCAATAAACTGAATCCCACAACCACTTGATTATTAAGTTCCAAAAATATATCAGCGATTGTATAGCATTGATTGTATTGCATAATGTATTTGCTCAATAGAGCTATGAAGATAGATTAATTTTTTATATCACAGTTACACAATTCATTTCAGGAACTTTGAGTAAAGTAGAATTGCTTCATTGTAAAGTTTATTCAGATTTAAATAACTAGAAAGTGTTATTAAAGATTTATGTCTCTGTTCTCATTAAAAAAAAATGCCTGCCAAACCACAGCCAATTTTTTATTATGATTAAAGTCACATTTACTTTGGTGTTATGCAGCCTGTAAAATGGCAACATTATAATTTAAATGTAACCATATTTTCTTGTATATATGATAATGTCCATTTGCATAAAATTACTGACCCTTTTATGGAGTGTTTGGGATCCCATAATATGGCCTTTGTATAGATTGTCCATGACAAACAGTATATATATATATATATATATATATATATATATATATATATATATATATATATATATATATATATATATATATATATATATATATATATATATATATATATATATATATATATATATATATATATATACACATACACACAACAAACAAGGAAAAGTTGTGCTCACCACTAATTTTTAAAACCATTAGGCGGGGGTGCAAAGAGGCTGTGGTTCTCTGCACTCAACCCATTATCAATATATTTAAGACATTGAGAAATTCTGTGCATACAGCTACTAAAAAATGCCTTTGGGATTGTTTGTCAATATATTGCAATATATTTAAGCTGGCCAACTACGTCAAAGTCATCCCATATCTGGCCAGTCCTAAGCTTAATTTTCATCTGATTCATTAAGAATTCTATTGCTTCATTTTACATTTTACAAAGGGACTAAGTTTTATCTGCAACTTACTTGCTGCTTTCAAAGTTTTACTTTAAGCATTCGATTATTATTCAATAAATTTTATTTAATGGCACAGTACATTAACAATCGAATTCTAATTCTAATTTTCAATTCGATTCGAATTTTGGGCTATTCTAATACTAATAAGCCCAAAATTAAATTTGAAATTCAAATTTTTTAATTTGAATTTGATTGGAATTTTCACTTTGAATCAATTCGACCTTTAGTAAATGGGTCCCTTAATGTTTTTTGACAAGTTATTTCTCCTAGTGTAAAGGTACAGTGTACATTTTATATTATGTGATTTGTGAGCTTTTTAGCTCATGTAACATCTCTCCAGACCCTAGCAACCATGCACTGCATTGCATTGTAAGAAAAAAGGTAATGCTTAATAACACTATTCGTTGAAACTTCTTGCTACATATACAATGGTCTTTTAAACTGATTTTTAGCTTCCCAAATCTTACAGAAATGTCTAAATCAAAATACAGGTATGGGGTCTCTTATCAAGAAAGATGACATTCAGAAAACTCTGAATTACAGGAACACCAGCTCTCACAGAGTCCAAGTTGAACAATTTATTTTAATTATTGCCTTTTTCTCTGTTATAATACAATAGTACCTAATCCTAATTATAACATAATGTTTAAATGCTTTTCAACATATGTATGGAGATCCAAATTATGATCTTAACGATTGAGCACTGGAGATCAAAACTGTACAACATATTCTAGATGGGGCCTAGCACTCTGTAAAGTGGAAGAATAACCCACAACTCCCACAAATACTGTATATGCCCCTTTTAATACAACTTAAGACCTTGTTTTCCCTTGCAGCTGCTGACTGCTGACAAGTTTATTATCTACAAAGATTTCAAGGTCCTTTTCCATAATGAATTTGCCTAGTGCAGTCCCAATAATAAAAGTAGGTATAAGTGGCTTGGATATTTTTACATCCCATGTGCATGACTTTACATTTATCAACACTGATTCTCATCTGCCAATTAGTCACCCAGATTGCCAGTATGTCAAGATCCTGCTGCAAGGATGCCGTATCCTAGATGGAATTAATTGGGCTGCTGTCAGGAGCACCCGATGTCGATCCACTCCTTCTCGGCACCGCATCCAATATGCCTGCACTTTGAACTTGGACTTTAACCCAAAGCTTCCTCCATGGTCCCGACTAGTCCCACTGGGAGTGGTTAGGCCCCCTGACATTATAATCGGGCCATGGACCCCTCTGAGGAAGCCACACCGGATGTCGGAAGACCCCCGGGGTCTGACATCCATCATGGAAGTGTATCAGACTCAGCAAGTCTGTATTGAGCAAGTACTTGATACGCTTATTTCTCATGTGCCCCCCACTCCTCTGGACGCAGGGAATCCCCCTGCCACTCATTCACTAGCAGTTTCTCCAGTTTGTGAGCCATGCATCCTCCCTCCTCCTTGCTGCAATGGGGACCAGGAAGCCTGCAGAGGGTTCGTTACTCAGTGTCTTAGTGTCTTATTCAATTTGAATTTCAACCCTCACAATACACTTCTGAGTGGGCGAAAGAGGGTTATGTTATGTCTCATTTGGAGGGTAAGCCGCTTGAGTGGGCAACACCTCTTTGGGAGAAGAATTCTCCATTGACATTTGATGTTAAAGAGTTCCTTCAGGCATTCCAAACTATCTTTGATGCCCTGGGTCAGGTCACTAATACCTCATCTCACCTTCTGAAAATCCGGCAGGGAAGTCTCCATGCCAGTGAGTACGCTATTGACTTTAGAACTTTAATGGCAGAGACAAATTAGAATGATGAGGCATACAAGGATGTTTTCTACCAAGGCCTGTCTACTTGACTTAAAAATGATCTTGTCTCTAGGGAACTTCCTGAACTGCTGGAGGATTTGATTGCTCTCACTATTAAAGTAGACACGCGTCTCAGAGAACATCAAGCAGTCAAGGAGTGCAGTTAAAAGTTTCAACCACTATTGACTCCACACTTCCAACGCCTTCTCTTGCCTGTCCCTTCTCAACTGCCTACAGTCCCCTCTCGGGATGAACCTATGCAGTCAGGGAAGGCACGTCTCTCTGAGCAGGAAAAACTCCAGAGACGATCTGCGGGACTATGTTTGTACTGTGGTGGACAAGCTCATATTGCCAATTCCTGCTCTGTAAAGCCCAAAAGTTTTCTTCGTCAAGGTAAATCTGGGGCATTGTGCGCCAAGAAAATTCTCACCAGTTTTGCCTTCCTCTACAGATTTGTCTGCCCGCTAACACTATCCAAGTTTCAGCATTCCTTGACTCTGGGGCTGCAGGAAACATCATGGATGCTGCATTTACCAAACGGATTGGTGTTCTACTATATCCCATGCCTACTTCTTTGCGGGCCTTTGCTAATGACGACAGACCCTTTACGTCTGACATTATTTCCTTGACAACAGGGGAATTACCCTTGCAGATTGGGACTTTGCACTCTGAGAAATTGGCATTGTCCCTCCTCTCCTGTGGTGTTGGAATTGCCGTGGTTCCATTTGCATAATCCCTCCATAGATTGGTCCTCCGAACCGATTTCTCGTTGGAGTCCATTTTGTCAAGAACATTGTCTACCTGCTACTCCCCTTCACTGGGTGACCACTTCTTCAACTTATCTGCAATCCCTACTAACTGTCTACAGGAAATTCTCAGATGACCTCTGTAAAAAGTCTGCAGAATTCCTCCTTCCTCATCACCACTAAGATTGCCCCGTCAATCTTCTTCCTGGAGCCATGTCCTCTAGAGGTCGCACCTATCCTCTCTTTCATGCGGAAACCTCCAAGAAAATCTCCAGTGGGGATTTATTCGTGCCTTTACCTCTCCAGAAGGGGCTGGCTTCTTTGTCGTAGAGAAGGATGGTGGTTTACATCCTTGTATTGACTACTGTGGACTTAATAAAATTAAAGTTAAAACCGGTACCCCTTTCCTCTTATCTCTGAACTGTTTGACCAACTGAAAGGGGCCAAGATGTTCACCAATTTTTATCTGCTCGGGGCATGTAATCTTATCCGCAAATGTAAAGGTTATGAATGGAAGACAGCGTTCAACAACCGAGATGATTATTATGATTATCAGTCTCTGCAATGCCCCCATCGTCTTCCATGAATTTGTGAACCACATCTTCTGTCATATACTGGGGAAATTAGTGGTTGTTTACCTTGACAATATCCTGATCTTCTCTAAAGATTTGGAAAGCCATTGTTCTTGTGCCTTTGAGGTGCTTAAGATTCCTTTCCTGGGGGAGGGGCGTGGCCAGCCGTGCAGCAGTGCAGTCGCACCTTTCTTGAGCTCCTGGGATCAGGTGTTCAAAACACGATAAAACGCCAGATAGGGAGACCCAGAGAGGGTAAATAGAAGGAGCAGACTCACCCGACCCATCACGGAATAGACCGATACGAAAATATCGCGTCTAGCACCGGCTGAAGAGAAGCCTCGGTTGTGGCCTATATATAAGCAGGAAGTACCGGCATAAAGTTGGCAGCGCAGCCGGAAGCCACGCAGTGTAAACACGACGGAGCGCAACCTCTCTCAGGCAGTCCCGAAGCGCACCAAAACAGAAAAGGCGAGGGTAAGTGCACATTAACCCCGAAAGTGCATATAACAACAACCCAGCAGCCAACAGCAATCTAACTCCTAGACACTCCAACAGCACCTGGAGCGCAGGAGAGAGTGATAGCTGCATATGGTGCAAGGTCAGAGTGGGGAGTAATGGACGCATAAACACTTTATATCACCCTGATCCCACAACTTATAATACTCAAGTGTAGTCATGGGAAAATCACAAGGCACTAGACCCACCAACACCAAGGAACACAGCAAAACACCTAAACAGTCAGGACAACAGAAAGATATCCCAGCACCGTTTAATAAAAAAGACAGAGACACACAGTGCCCTAAGATGGCACCGGCTAGATCTGAGGGAAAAGATAGAGAGGCCATAGAATACCAGACACCAGACTCATCTGAAGGAGAAAGTGATATGGATAGTACAATGGACATGCAAGCGTATCTCAGACAATTGCCTTCTAAAAAAGATATAAAGAATATGCTGCACTCCATGATGGAGGAAATACGCAATGATCTTCATGACATCAAACAAGAAATGGGAAATATAGGAGCCAGAACAGACACACTGGAAAGAAATCAAACAAAAATTGTGAATAACCAGAAACAACAAAATATGCTAATAGACAAGCAAGCAAAAGAAATTACAGACTTACATCGTCAGCTGGAAGATTTACAAAACAGAAGCCGCAGGAACAATATCCGAGTGAGAGGAGTCCCAGAGTCAATCCCAAGAGAGGAGATAATACCGACCCTCCACAAAATATTCAATGGGATATTGGACAGAGAGCCTAGCACTGAAATTCCTTTTGATCGGGCTCATAGAGTATACAAACCAAAAAATGCTCCTCCGGAAGCCCCGAGGGATATCCTATGCTGCATAAACAACTTCCCTCTAAAAGAAGAAATTCTCAGCAAAGCAAGAAGTGGAAAAAAGCTCACATTTGAAGAAAAAAATATTATTCTTCTACAAGACCTATCTCTTTCCACACTGATAAAGAGGAAACAATTGAAACCAATCACATACCAATTACACCAAAGAGGGATTCAATTCAGGTGGGGCTTCCCATTCAGCCTATCAGCTAGCAAGGATGGCATGCAGGCCCTCATAAGATCTCCAGAAGACACCCCAAACTTCATCCAAAAATTCCAATTAGAGGACATCACCATTCCTGGATGGAACGAAGGGGAACCCTCGCAAGCGTAAAGAATACAAGAACTAGATGACGTATGGCAGGATGTTCCAATGGTACAAAGAACACCCAAGGCACAGCGACAGAAGACGGGCAAATACCATACTCCTAATAAGAGAACCCCCAGTAAAACTTGGACTGAGACATGAACAGAGACCTGAAGTTGTAAGCAATTGTTTATGTTTTACTGATGCAGTCTAATGCCTTTTTCTTAAAACATGATATACATATATTTGTTTCTTACATTATTCACCAATTTTATCTTTGGCACAACTCTCTACTTCTGACCTTACTTATTCCTCTGACCACACTTGACTATAATACTCCCCTTCCTCTCCTCCAGTTACCTAAGACAAGCAGAGAAGGAGGAAAAAAAAAATCCTCCTTTGACTATCCTTTTCCTCCCCTCTCTCTTTATTTCTCAACTTATAGATTAAAAATAGCATCAATGTACAAGAAACATGTTTATATTATACCTATAATAATTAAGCATACCATGATTAGTGATGCCAAGTATTTTATCTTTGTTATATGTAAAAATGGAAGAGAGCAATTAGGAGGATAAGGGGGAGAAACAGTAACAGATCTCTAAACAAGAAAGTGGGATCTCTAAGGGTGTAATGTAATCTATACCCCCACCGCACACCACCACCCACCACCCCCCACCACCCCCCCTCGAGGCCATCTGTATTAACAGTACTTAGTTATAACAGATTAGGCCCAATTGTTTCAAGCTGATAAAAAAGTTTAGAGTACTAAACTGAGAATCTACCCAGTTCACCCCCCAAGCATTTATACTTAACCCAGTTTTAATTCCTACCACCTGATTTTTGGAAGCAAAGACAGATTAGATACTTAGCAACAATGAGTCGTAATTCCCAACTTCTCATATGGTCCCAAAATGTGAATGGATTGAACAACCCAAGGAAAAGAGCACAAATACTCAATAACTGTAACAAACAAGGAGTAAAAATTGTTTATTTACAAGAAACACATATCAAGACAGCCCACAAAGACATAATCAAAAGTAAATGGTACACCCAGATATTTCTTAGTACTAATACTGAAAAGAAAGTGAAAGGCACAGCTATACTGATCCACAAAGATGTGCCATTGTCAGTGATAGAAACCAAGCACGATTCGGAAGGCCACTTTATTATGGTTAAAGCAAAGGTATACGACACTCTGATGACATTGTGTTCCATATATATCCCAAACAGAAAACAAACTCATTATATAAAAGAAATAACAGCATTTTTGCAGGATTTTGCAGAAGGAGTAATATTGTTGGGAGGAGATCTAAACGTAGCTCTTAACCCCTTAATAGATTGTTCCTCGCAGAGATCTGCCATCACCTACAAAGCAATAAGAAGATTAAAATGTATTTAAAAAGATTCCTTTCCTGGGGTATGTAATTTTTTCCGAGGGTTTTGAGATGAATATCTCCAAAGTCTCGGCAATACAGAAGTGGTCTCTCCCCTTAAGTACCAAAGCAATACAAAGGTTCATTGGATTCGCAAATTACTACTGCCAATTCATAAAATGTTTCTTCTCTCGTATTGCTCCAATCCTTGCTCTCATTCGCAAGGGAGTTAAACCCAATTCCTGGCCTCCTCCTGCTCTGGAAACTTTCCAAACATTGAAAGCTGCTTTCTCTTCAGCCTTGGTTCTCCATCATCCGTATCCTCAACCTCCCTTCTTCATTGAAGTAGATGCTTCTAAGGTTGGAGCTGGAGCCATTCTTTCTCAAAGACATTCTGCTGATGGTAAGTGCTTACTTTTGTAAAAAATTCTCCCCAGTAGAGCAAAACAATGATGTGGGGAACCACAAACTCCTGGCTGTTAAATTAGCTCTCAAATAATGGTGTCACCTCTTAGAACGGGCCTCAAACCCAGTCACTATCTACACTGACCATAAAAACCTGGAATTTATACCTACCTCCCTGGCTCCAAGAATCGGAAAGTGGATGCACCATCCCAAAGTCTCACTCCGGTGGATCATCTTCCAGAAAAGCAAGATCCTATTATTCCCCGCCAGAATTATTGCCTCCCTCTTTCCCCAATTTGATCTACGATCAAGTTCCCCAGAAACCAAGGCTTGGTGGTCCAGTGGCCCCGTACTGTCAGGAGCGCCCGATGACTCTCCGCTCCTCTTCGGTGCCTCTTCCAAGCCAGTTTAATGCCCGATTATAGGTTCTGTTTCCTAGCATTCCTGGGTGCTTTATTATTGCCATTGGATAGATTGCTTTACTTTGACCCTCTGCCTGCCTTTTGATCTTTGCCTGGACTTTGACTTTGCTTCATTCTTGAACCCTAACCTGCACTTTGAACTTGAACCATAACCCCTGAAGCTTCTTCCTTGGTCCCAACTCCTTCTGCTGGGAGCTGTTATGGCCCCGTGACAGCTGCATAGTTTTGTGTCATCTGCATGTATGTATGTATGTATACCACACATACACAGTGGTGTGTGAAAGTTTTTGAACCATTTAGAATTTAGAATATTTTTATATGAATGTGACCTAAAACATCATCTTTTTCAAGCGCGTCCTAAAAATATATGAAGAATATCTAGTTAAACAGATTAGTTTTTATACATTGTTATATTAAGTCATTTGTTTCTTTAAAAAAAAAAGATCCAATAACATATCTGCGTGTGGCAAAAGTAAGGGAATTGTGCCATCATTATTTGGTGTGACCCCTTTGTGAAGTAATACTGCAATAAACTTTTACGATAACTGTTGATTAATCATGCCTGTTCCTCAATATAGAACAGCTTTTGGATGTTGGTGGGTTACCTCACACAAACTACTCCCTTTAGATGTTTCCACAACATTTCAATTGGTTTAAGGTCAGGACTTGACCATTCCAGAACACTCACTTTGACCATTCTTTGGTAGAATGACTTGAGTGTTTAGGATTTTTGTCTTGCTGCATGACCCACTCTCTTGAGATTCAGTTCACGGGCAGATGTCTTGACATATTCCTTTAGAATTATCTAGTATAGTTCACAATTCATTGTTACATCAATAATGGCAAGCCATCCAGGCCCAGATGCAGCAAAACAGGCCCAGAACAAAATCCTCCCACCACCCTCCCCTCCCATGTTTGATGGCCTGGATAAGGTTCTTATGCTGACATGCAGTGTTTTTCATTCTCCAAAAGTAACATTCCTCATTTAAGCCAAAAATATCTGTTATGGCTTCATCTGTCACCAAAACATTCTTCCAGTATCCTTCTGGTTTGTCCACATGATCTTTAATTGTAGATGGTTAGTGATGGGCGAATCTCCCGCGATTCGCTTCGCCTAAAGATTCGCGAATTTCTATAGAAATTTGCGAATCGGCGAAAAATTTGCGAAACGAGTCGCGGGACGCTTTTGAAGCGCGTCGCGGCAACTTTGACACGCGTCGCGTTCAACTTTGACACGCGTCGCGTTTCAAAAACGACGCTCGACTCGTTTTTTAGGCGAAATTTCGCTGGTGATTCGCGAATTTATTCGCCAGCGGCGAATCGCGGGAATTAGCCGCGAATTCGGCCCTGGCGAATAAATTTGCCCATCACTATAGATGGTGAGTAATATTTTTGGGTTAGAGCAGTGGCTTGCTACCCATACTCATACACAACATTGCTGTTCCTGATCATGAACATCATTTGCAAATGTGAGATAGGCCTTCAGTTGCTTAGAAGTTACTTTGGATTCATTTGTAACCTCTAAGACTATTTGATGACAACTGGAGTTATATTTGATGGGCGACCACTTCTGGGTAGTGCAACAGACTTGAATTTCCTCCATTTTGTACACAACTCTTACTCTTTAGAGGGTATACCTTTTTCTCAGGTCCTCAGACACCTCCTTTGTTCGAGCCATGATACACACCCACAAATTTGTTGTATGTTTAATCAGGCTTTATTGGATCCTAGTTCTTTAAATAAAACAGGGTCTCTCCCTTGTCCCATTGAATGAAAACACCAAACTCTGATTCACATTCAAATTATATGTGTAATAACTCACCCTGGTGGTCTAGAGGGGGGTGTGACAGGGACATCCATCGTACCCACAGTGGGGACACTCGTTTTGTCTGTCTCCTTTGGCATCATCTCTGTAATGTGCATATCTTTCAGGTTTGAGCATTCAGCTATTTCTGCCTATATCCAGAAAGTGCTGAACGTGATGTCATCGATTGGCATGAAATTAGAATATTTAAAGGGCTCTCTGTGTTAAAATAATTTCTCAATGTAAATGTCTATTTACTTAGTTCCTGGGTGATATTTTCAAGTGATTCTTGTTCTGTTTTAACTCTGCCTGTCCCTGATCTTGTCCAGTCCGCTGCCTGCCCTGATTTTGCTTATCCCCTGACTATTCTTCCGGATTCTGATTTTGTACTGTAGTGTTTGACCCAGCTTGTGACCACCACTCTGCTTTGTCTATCAATTCTGTACTGCACTGCCTGATTGGTAATGAATCTGCCTGTACTTTAACCACACTTCTAGTTCTCCACTCGAGTACCACTTTTGGGTCCCTTGCCTGCCTAGAGCTCTCTTCCTAGTTCTTTCACATTAAGATCTGGCGGCACCAGAGTACCAGAGGGCTCCTACCGAAGCAAAAAGTGATTGCTAAAGTTGGAAGAGTGAGCCGTGACCCAGACCTTGGAGTTTTCTATGGGTTTGGAACTCTGTTCATAACAATATGATTATCCCAAGGATTGTTACTCTTGCTACATGTAGATATGTTATTTGATTCTTTTTTTCAATAAATATATGAACACATATAATTATTTTTCTTTAAAGGGAAACTGTCATGGGAAAACATGTTTTTTTTCAAATGCATCAGTTAATAGTGCTGCTCCAGTAGACTTCTGCACTGAAATCCTTTTCTCAAAAGAGCAAACAGATTTTTTTATATTTAGTTTTGAAATCTGACATGAGGCTAAAAATTTAGCAAATTTCCCAGCTGCCTCGGTCATGTGACTTGTGCCAGTGCTTTAGGAGGGAACTGCTTTCTGGCAGGCTGTTGTTCTTACTTCTCAATGTAACTGAATAGTACGCAGTGGGACATGGATTTTACTATTGAGTGCTGTTCTTAGATCTACCAGGCAGCTGTTATCTTGTGTTAGGGAGCTGTTATCTGGTTACCTTCTCACTCTTTTGTTAGGTTGCTGGGTGGGGGAAAGGGAGGGGGTGATATCACTCCAACTTGCAGTACAGCAGTAAAGAGTGATTGAAGTTTATCAGAGCACAAGTCACATGACTTGGGGCAGCTGGGAAATTGACAATATGTCTAGCCCCATGTCAGATTTCAAAATGAAATATAAAAAATCTGTTTGCTCTTTTGAGAAATGGATTTCAATGCAGGATTCTTCTGGAACAGTACTATTGATGCATTTTGGGAAACAAAATTCCGATGACAGGATCCCTTTAATTAGTTTAACTAGGTTTTCTTCATTTACTTTTAGAAATTAGATGTTTTAGGTATCATTCATATAAAAATAGAACATTTTAAAGGGTTCACAAACTTTCAAACACCATTGTGCATATACTGTATGTGTAGTATATATAAATATAGTTCTAGTGACAGTCATGCCAAACATTTTTTGGGTAACATTGGCCTCTTTTCAAGGGGGCTGATATGTGGAGTCTGTGGAGCATCACATGTACCAGAGTCTTAATAAACAAAAAGCACTTCACCAAATGTCAAGTGATTTTTAGCTTGGCAGGCAGGTGACAAATCTCTTGTAATCACTCTGCATTAATTAGAATGTCATATTACCCAGCCTTAGGGTTGAACTTGTGATCAGATTGTGATCAGTTTGAGCAGGCAGTATTTTTCTCTTCACCCCCACCATGCTGTTAATCACTTGGGTGACAAAACACCTCGAATTGTTCAATGTGCCATTGTCCTAAGTGGCATCATATTTCTTATTTCCCCTTGTTTGTGATATTATCAACATGAGCAAGTATATTTCCTTTAACATTCATTTTATGTAATAATTGGTATAAAGTCACCTGTAGGGATGGCGCGAACTGT
>CM044442.1:47857770-47871407 GCA_024363595.1 Xenopus borealis | reverse complement strand
GCAAGTTCGCGAATATGTTCGCGAACATTTTTTCCGCGGTTCGCGCCATCCCTAGTCACCTGGGCCTAGATTCATCCAAGACGGAAATTGATTAATCTTCTCTTTAAGCTGTTCATGGTGAAAGGGAGATATAAAAGCTAAAAAAGTAATGTGAGGCTTATCATTTCACTTGAGGGTTTTTTTTTTATCTTTGTTATTCTGACTTAGATTGGATACATTTTGCATCTTTAAAGCTTTAGAGTTTACTATTAAACTGTTTATGTCATAAGCTCTGATCTGAAATGAAGACCTCTTGTCATGTATAATGATAAACATATTAATGACTTAATTATCCTGCAGGCAACTTCTTTATTGTTTGTTTTAGCTTTAACTTAACAGCTGTTTTTCTGTACTTTTTAAATCTTAACTCATGGCACCAAAACATTTTTTTTAATAAAAGTATACCGTATAAACACTTATTTACAAGTAATATATTTAAACAAATATTTTTATCAGACATAATGTAAGTGCATGTATTTACAAAAACAGGGGTTTTTAGTTACAAATTTATGAACAGAAAGATAAATACTGTAAGTGCAACTAAACTTCTTGCCTTATTTTGCCTTTGTACTCCAGCACATACTGAACTTCTTTCTCTTGCAGGTTATGGAATTTGTGTTCCAGAGGCGAAAACTGTCAAACGTTCTGCATCATGTTCATATTTTGCCCACACACAGTACCCACTGTTGTTCAGACTTGGGGATACACAAGAGTAAAAGGTAATTTTCCATTGAAATAAGTGGCTCTGGACACTTAAAGGGGACCTGTCACCCAGACATAAAACCTGTTCAGTAAAAGTTCTTTGTGTATTAGACAGAAAACCCAAACTCTTTTTTTTATCATAGCATTCATACTTGTAATAAAGGTATTTTAAAAATGGGGCCTTTATATCTGAGGCATAGAGGAGAGGCAGGCAAATACTTTAACTTTTAATTCCACACTTCATAGATAGCATTGCATTTCTTACAGTACCCCTCCCTCCTTACTATGTAATTCTGTAGCCAGTGCATGGGCAGGGATATCTGGTCCTCAATTCTGGCAGATAAAAAAGATTTTGACATGATTCAAGGTTCCCACAAAATGGCCACTGACTGCTGACTGTGATTGTTTAATTCCAAGTTTGGAGGAAACACAATTTAAATAATTTACATAGTTTAAGTAATGTTTATTTTGCTTGACTAACCTAATAGGAAATAATTTGGAAGTATTTGTTAGGATGACAGGTCCTACTGATCCTATCACATTGAACACTAGATTATTAGATACTGTAAGATATTAGATACTAGATAATTAGATACTGTAAGCTTCCTGTGGCAGGGAATTTAGCTTCTGCTGTTCATAGAATGTCTATGTGGCTCAACCCACCCACCATTCACTTATACAGCTACCACTAACCCAGTCAAAACTGTTTTAGGAAAGGGAGCCACAGGCGTATTCTGCCTTTTTTGCACTTTGCACACTGTATGAGGCTAAGTAAGTGAACTCTAATTGTAGGGTGATTTTTCAAGGATTCAAAGTTTCTTGCACAAAAACTTACAAATTCAAATTATATTTTCAAATGCTTGAATAATACTTATTGAGCAATAAAATTGTTTGCTAAATAAGCCCATAATTGTTCTGGGAATACACTACGGTCTGTGGCAAATCAAAACAAATGCTGTCTTGTATAGGTCTGAATATGGGGTTTTAAAAGGTTCTGGGGAATTTTAATGTAAAGTAAATGCACTTTACAAGTAGGTTCAATGGACTGTATGAAAATACCTGCATTAAAAGTCATAGTGAAATTCAAATAATTTGCCAGACTTATTGTAATGAAATTACCGGTGCGGCAGGGACGCCTGCCGCGCCGCCATCGGCGGGGACGCCCGCTGTGCCGCTCTTCTTGCCGGCTTCCTCTTAGTGCGCGCGCCGCGCGCCTTCCTTCTACTTAAAGGCACGCTGACGCATGACGTCAGCGCGCAGTGGCGCCAAATTTGAAATATTTAAAGGGCCATTTTTATTAAACTCATTGCCCGTGATAGGTTTATTCCTGGTGCCTGTTTCTGTGCTTTAAGCTTCTGATTGTTCCTGATTCCTGTTTTTGACCCTGCCTGGCTTTGACTATTCTGAATATCTGTATCCTGACCCGTGACTGTTATTGACCACTGATTCTGCCTCATCCTTCTGATTGATTACCCGGTTTTGACCCTTGCCTGCCTGACGATCCTTGTTATCCGCTCGCCTCGACCCAGCCTGCCTGACTACGAACCTGCCTTCATCGGCCTTAAAAGACTCTATCTACAGTCGTGCCCCACTGCTGGCCAGAACTTCTGTCCTGCATCTCTCGTTTAAGTCCAGGTGGCATCTGAGTAGCTGAGGGCTCCTCCCGAAGCCAAAGGCGGTCACACTACTGGTGAAGCACGAGCCGAGATGCAGGGTGCTTGGCACTTGTTCTGGTATTTGGGTGCCGACCGTGACACTTATGTTATCATTATAAATGTAGCAAAACTTTATCACAGATAAAAACTAAATAATAATGAAAATATTTTTTTTCTTAAAATGGACTCTGTGGTAGATAGGCTCCTGTACTACAGAGCTCTCTTGACAATAGGTGATAAGGGTTTTTGGAATCATCTTGTTTGTGTATTTAGAAATGTATCATATGTGCCATTTGAAATATAACTGTACTGTATTTACTTTCCTAAAGTTACAATTTTTCAAGTTCTGAAATTGACCTTGTTGAGAATGTTGTTGAGAATTGTTTTTAGAACCATCTTGCTGGTACGTAGTAGTGACTCTGTTACTTGTGATATGGAGACATACACGCATAGTTTACAGTGAGCTTTAGTAAAAAATATTTTTTTTTTCTTTTTTGTTGGGTATTATGGGAGACAGGATCCGTTGAGATGTGAACCCGCCATATCTCATTATAAGTGAAAAGGTTATAAATCCCTCCTTTCTTGAGTTAAATCTGAAATGTAAAATCACATTTCCCCATGTACAGGTTCTCAATAAACTTTTAATGTTCTAAAGGAACATCAGTGTTTTAGCCTCTTAGGGGTACAGTAAAAACTCCACAACACACATTTCCAAATTTCTTGTATTTGCATATAAAGCCACTTCTTGCGCTTGACACTACTGGTTCTGCCTGCCTTCGCTGGCAAATTGTGTGCAGTGCGTCTGTTGATGCAGAGGAGCCATTAAGCAACTGCCACTCTCGATTTTGATATGAAACTGTGGACATAATGCAAACCTAACAATAAATAAATGTTCATTGATTAGCTCAAATTACATGAAAGAAAATTGTTTCTATAAAAATAAACAATAATAATTTTTGACAAAAGTAAATGCAATTAATATCTTGCAAAGATCAGGTGATTTTAACTTTAATCCAATTCCCAACCAGTTTGTTATTCTGTTTCCTTTCTTGTGCTCATGCAGTTGCTGCATGTATTTCGCATTGCTTTATTCTGCAAAGCTGAATAATGTATAGCATACATGTTTGTAGTATTTTTATCTAATGACAATTAATAGTTATTGTTTAGAAATTTCAATTTTACATTTTTGATTGATGACCGATACATTCTCCTTAGCATATTGTTTATCTCTGCCATATACATTTAAGCTGTATTGCTCATTCTGCATGCTTAGGCTTTAAACCCTGAAGGTCTGAAATAGAAAATTAACAGATGTTTATCTTTATTACTTGCATATAAATGTGCTAATTGGAACAATAAATTCACACAAGGCAGCAGGTTGTCATAGATGCACAAAATATTCATCAACAGGTAATTGATGACTCTTCAGTGTTTAACGTATGTTCCTGTGCATCTGTGTCTATTTTGTAAGAGAAAAGCAGTAACATTTTCTAATTTATATTGCAATCAAGCTCCAAGTAATTTAATCACAAGAGGGAATAAACAAGAATTCCTAGTAGATGGCTTTACTGAGTTCTCATAAAAATAGGGGATTGTCCTTAATATAGAATAAAATATGTTTTCTATACATATTTTATACATATGCCACACTGTACATCTGATTTATGGATTCTAAAAATTAACATGCTCCTGGGCAGGCATATCTATTTTTTGTGAGCGTTATGGCTGGAAGGTCAGTCCCACACCAGCACAAGGACAGGAAAAAGAAGTGGACTAACCACAAATTTTAAATTGACCCTAGCAGCTTGTTACCTAGTAGCAATTTGTATGCACATGTGGATTACAATTTACTGAGCAGTATTCAGAAAATATATACAGTTTAAACTTGTGTTTTGTAAACATATAATATTTTTTTGCATGCAATGGACCAAACCCTTATTTGTTGTATTCAGCTGAATATCAAATCCTCCACAACAGATTCAGCAAATGCTGAACCAAATGCAAACCACAATTTGCATTTTTGTGAACAAAAAATGGTTGCAGTTGTGCATAATGTATGAAATATAGATTTCACAATTTGCCACAGCCAAGTAAATTGATGCAACCATGTTCCTTTTCTGGAGTCAAAAGTTTCATCTAGCCCCAAGACAGCAAATGATTAAAGGTTTTTCGAAACATTCCCAGAGCCATCAGAAGACTTCTCCTTGACCTTCCATCCCCAATAGTGATGGGCGAATTTATTCGCCAGGGGCGAATTCGCGGCGAATTCCCGCGATTCGCCGCTGGCGAATAAATTCGCGAAACGACCCGAAAAATTTGCCACCAAAAATTCGCCGCGTCAAAACGAGTCGCGCGTCGGAAACGACGCGATGCGTCGGAATCGACGCAACGCGCGTCAAAAACGACGCGACGTGCGTCAAAAACGACGCGCGACTCGTTTCGCCAAATGCCGAAAAATTCGCGAATTTCTCTGGAAATTCGCGAATTTTTCGGCAAAGCGAAACGCGCCCGTTTCGCCCATCACTAATCCCCAAGTCTTCACACCCTACTCACTGTGTATGAACCACCTAAGTTTTACCATTATGGTCTCACTGACCATAACCAGTTAACCAGGTCTGTTTTAGTCAAACCAGCTATGTTTCAGCCTAATTTCCTTTAGGTGTTATTTTACCAAAAACAACTGTACAAACAGTAAAAGACACTCTCTAGGCTTTTCATGGTATCTTGATGTTAGATTACCCACCTGTTAGCATATCAGTCAGTGATAGAATACAGGAATAGGAGATACTTTGATGTAGATAGAAAATAGAGTTGAGATTATACAAAACATATGTCTACTACCAGACTAGGGGTTATTTACAATCCTTTAAAGTACAGCACCCCACCTTTGAGAAAGCCAGGACACACCAAAATGCGCAGGAAACCGAATTAGCAGACTTTATTCATGAACAATAATTTTCTGCTTAAATTGAAAGTGCAGTAAATCTTTCTTTGATTACAGGCGATTATACAATTTTACATACTTACAATCCTTTCAAGTAGGATTACTTGAGAAATTACACACAAGAAATGTGTAAATGAATGTATATAGCTGTCATTGGTACATATTAAAGCCATCATATATCAGAAAAGATAAATAATATTCATATATAGACTCCATACATAGTACTACATAAAGGAATTGTTCAGTATAAAAGTAAAAACTGGGTAAATAAAAAATGTTTTTGTCATTGCATTTTAAGAGTTAATACTGGAAATACTCTCTCAGGCTCACACAGAGACCCTTGATTGCATATGTCACCAGGGGGGCTGTGGAAAGGTGACATCCATATCTGTCTTCTGAGACGGTTTGGAGCCACACCATTTGGGGAAGAAAGCTGTGCCAGTTTGTTCTTTGATTGGCTGATCAAAGAACAGAGCTGTGGACCTAGAGCAGCAGGGGGGAATAGCTACTAGAAAATTATGGATTATAGGAAAGAATCCATATCTCCTGTGTCATAGGATTCACATCCTCATAACTTACATATTGGTTATGAGGAGGTCACATGCTTCCTAACAATACCAAACAGGGCCAGCCTATACCCACCCGTTAGGAGGGCTGGTTCCTGGGGGACTGGAAAATGGGAACCTATTCGTGTTTGGTACTGTTCTGCTTACCCACATATGGATCACAGTCTGCCCATGTTTTTATTATAGTATTGGGTACTGGCAAGTACCCATATTATATTCAGGAATATTGCCCGAAAGTAGCAAATCCCCTGCAGGGGGTCATAAATGACATGTTCCTGGGCACTCCTACCTCATGCATAAGGTAATGAGGGGAGTGTTCCAGCAGAAAATAAAAAGGTAATAGATCCAATATCACATTGACATACAATGAGGCTTCATTTTTCAGTGGATTGTATGTCCAGCTTTCAACTCATGCCTCAGAGGACACATAAGGAAGGATTAAAGTGCTACGAAATAAGTTGGCTCTATAGAAATACATGTTATTAATAATAATAATAATAATAATAATAATAATAATAACTATTACCCTGGTATAGTAGCTTTCTTTGTGTTTTTACTCCCTTTTATTTTATTTACTGTACTTGCAATTATATGTCATCTTTGTATTATCATACTCAGTACATGCACTGTTATTCTTAATATTAAATAGCATCTTAATACGATTTGTCCTTGTGCTCTAACAAACTCATAGCCCATATGAATGTTTGTGCCTAAGTCTATGAACTCTTCGTATGTGTGGAAAGGGAATGTTGCCTATTTGTGAGTTGAATAACTAGTACAGCTAGCAGAAATGTGTGTTTGAATGTGAATTAACCCTTTGGCTGCTGGAGTGCTTGTTAGACTAGTAGGATCTTACCCTGACTAACTACCATAGGGGAGAGTGTTTGATACTTTGTGTAGTGTGAGTTATTACCTGTTGTAGAGGGCAGGGGAATAGTCACATTAGGTTTCTATCGCCTGTTAATGATAGATGGTGGCAGCGAAAGAACTTTGTGGGGTTTTGGTGTGTTCTGGGGTGTCTGATGTTAGTCTAACCTGTGTGTAAGGTTATTGTGAGACTGAGTGTAACCCCTTGTAGCCAAACCCAAGAGTTAAGTGTGGTGGAGTGTCTTGTTTTCGTGACAGTTTTCAATATAATTAGTTAGGCAAAAATGTAGTGTATAACAGCTGGCGTGACTGGATGTCTAACCTAACAGAACAGAACAGAAGCTTTTCAGCTCTCTTGGTTTACACTGACTAGTTACCCTGGTTACCAGGCAGTATCCAATCAGTGACTAGAGGGAGGGCCACATTGGTCATAACTGTTGCTTTTGAATCTGAGCTGAATGCGGAGGATCAATTGCAAACTCACTGAACAGTTATGTCCCATGTGGCCCCCCTTCAAGTCGCTGACTAACTCAGATTTAGTGAGCTGAAAAGCATGAAGTTGGAATGTGGCTATTATATTAGACATCCAGTCACTCCAGGCTTTATAGTTTGTATTTTTCCCTGACTAACTATATTAGAAATGTTTTTTATTTTGCACAGCCTATCTATTTACCCATTTTTTAATTTTACCCTGAACTGTTCCTGTTGACTTCAAGTGGTCTACCAAACCTGAACCCTAATAATTTGTCTGAATTAGAATCTAAAAAAGTTAAGGAATTTGTACAAATCCTGCATTTGATGCATCTTTTATTTTTTACATGTAACCTACATGCAAAACCCATAATTAATGAGGACAGCAGCAATATCACAGATGTGGGGAGCATTATTTTCTGGATGGATTAAAGAGGGATCTGGAGAGCTTATAATGTGGTGGGTGCAAAGAAAAGAGTGGCTCAAAGGCTTAAATGGGCAGATCTGGTGACTGTGTAGGTGATTCGGAATGAACAAGGAATTACAAATTTATAGTCGAGTATATTGGCAGAAAGTTTGTAGTATTTGCCTTAGCCTTGCCTGGAGATTTACTGATTTCTAATATACAATACATTCACTTATGTACTATTTTTGGACTATTTGTAAATGGTTCAAATACTCCCTTAAATCCTGGCCTGACTGTGTACCTGAGTGAAATCTGTATTTTTTTATTCTGCTGACCTGTCTTGCTCTGGTTCTGTTTCAGTCCTTCGCTTGTCCAGTTCTTTTCCATTGCACTTCTGCTTCTGTACCTTTAAACTTCATTTGCTGCACTTCCAGTGACCCAGTGGCCTACTTCTTATTCTTTTAGATTGACCTTCTGCCTGTTTTTAGCTGAAAATCTATTTCACCTTACTATGAACAATGACCTTTATCTGTCTACTGCCTATTTATTTTTATTTTGCCTTCTACTCCATCTATATTTTCATTCTAACTTGCCTCTTTGGAACCCAAAGAAGTCTGAATAAAAATTCCTGGATGTAGCTATGTAATAAAGCTCAGAAATTATGTGAAAAAGAAGTGATTATAGGTATAAAATGTGTGAAGAGCAAATAAAATTTTACTGTATAACAGTTCTATATGATGGAGTTTGTCTGCTCTTTATTGGTCTTATAGTACCAGCTGGCACTTTTAAAACAAGTGCTGCTCTGTTATGTGTATAATTGCAGTGAAGGAAAATGCAACGCCTCCCCTATGAACAGAATAATCAAAAAACCCTCAAAGCAGGGGCCACAAACACTCTGGGCCCATTAACTAGCAATCTAATTTAGTTTTTTTCTATGACTTTCAAAGAAATGTGGTTTTTCGATATTTAAAAAAGCTCTAAAAATGTAGATTTAATAAAGAGTAAAACCATGGAAAGTTTCAATCTATCTTGACTCTTAGAGGTTTTCTTATTTTATTTCACTAGAAATCATCTGAAAAACTAAAATCTTTAGAGGTTTCAGAGGCTTTTGTATTTTTTACTGCATTGTTCAAAACTTTTTTTCATTCTCACTGTTTGTATTCAGATCTTTTAATAAATTCAAAAACAATCATGGTTGTAGAGTTGGTGAGTTTAGTTGTGTTTTGAAAAACCTCTAAAACCATGAAAATTTGACCTTTAATAAATAAGCCTCTGTGGTAGAATGACCACAGAGAAGTGTAAAAAGGTGTGCCTTTAATTTTTCCCCTGTAAGAGTTGGAAGCTGCAAGGGAGATACTGTTTATCTAAACAGAGAATGGTCTCTCTGTTTAAAGGATTTTGCTGGCTGGGAGGGAATAGGCAGTCCATTCCAGTGGTCCAGTAAGCATGTTGGAGCCCACTTTCTGCAGGAAGGCTGTCCTGTGGAATGGTATTTAATACTAATGTGACTGTTAGGAAGGTCTCTAAGCAGGGCACAGAACTTTAAGGTTAACTGTCTGAGTCAAGAACTCCCAGAGGGGCTAGGGTGCTGCCTGCCACTGTAAGGAACACAGGGAGAGATGACCATGTGATTGTGATTGAGTCTAAAGTGATTGAAGAAAGCCAGATGGAGAGCCAGGCCAGAAGCTGGTGAAGGGGTTTAGTGAGAAGCCTGAATATTCCTGAGTGTTGAAGCCAACCTGTATGGTGAGAACCCCAGTGTGGGGAAAAGTTTGAATGCGTGAAGCTGAAAATCTGATAAACTATATGCTGTGATTTTATGTCTGAAATGTCCTGAATTAACATGTGTTAATGTTTTTGCCTTAAGATGCTGTGTCCCTGTCTTTAAGCTCCTGATCCTCTGATTACCTGCCTACCATAGCTAAAATCCCCCAAATTTAAGTGTACAAGCAGTCAGCTTGTCACAGCCTCCAAGGTTTCTATTTCCTAAAACTCAAATTGTGATGTTTTTTTCCACAAATCTTGAAAAAATTTGTGGTTTCCTATACTTCTAAAAAACTCTAACAATGTAAAATGTATTAAGTGAAAAAGATGAAAACCTTTATGCCAAACTTTGGCAGGTAAAGGTTGTGATCCATTCAGACTTTTAGAGGTTTTTAGATATATTTTTCTAGGAATGGTCTAAAAATTTTTTAGAGGAACTCTACAGCATACCTCTACAATTATCCTGCCTATTTCCTTTCAGGTTATGAAAGGTTTTATTCATTTAGCCTTAGCACTACCTCCCATTAGTGTGGAACATTTTGATTTATACTGCATTAGCATCTAGAGATAACTCGTTCTTTTTTATTTGCCCCACCCAGTATTTATGTCATATGATTGATGCAACTATGTTTCAGTAATAACATCAAATTGCTTAACCAGTTCCATAAATACCATATCAATACCATTTTACCACTACGCATCCTGCCCCACCATCTATTAACGAGCCTCTATGTGTTTGCAAAAATATTTTTCCATTAACATGCTTATTCCTCCAGTAGTCCTTGACACATGGTCCTCCCAATCATCCATCCATGTCTTCGTCCCCATTTTCTTCTTCTGTACCTGGGTCTCTATGTTTCATATAGTCCAGTTTAAAATCTTCTACAAATTTTACTCATCCTGTCTCATCCTGTCTCTAGGCTAAACTGTCACCACTGAGGATTAGCCTTACAACATATGTACCTGACAAAATCAGCTTACATCTTAGTGACAAAGTTTTTGCTTTCTTAACATCTCATTCCTGAGTGAAAAAAATGTTTCAATAACAAACAATATATACTAAAATAAATAAAATATATAATTGTATATACAGTACCAAATAAATAAATAAATAAATATATATATATATATATATATATATATATATATATATATACACCCATAGTTATATTAATTGACATAAAGGTTGTCTCTGCCAGAAGTAACCTCAGAATCATGAGAAGCACCTAAAGAGAATCATTAAAGGAAAACTATACCCTGAAAATGAATTTTTCAGCAACAGATAGTTTATATCAAATCAAGTGACATATTAAATAATCTTACCTAACTGGTATATATATTTAAGTAAATATTGCCCTTTTACATCTCTTGCCTTGAACCACCATTTCATGATGGTCTGTGTGCTGCCTCAGAGATCACCTGACCAGAAATACTTCAACTCTAACTGTAACAGGAAGAAGTGTTGAAGCAAAAGACACAACTGTGTCTGTTAATTGGCTTGTGTGACCTACAGTAACTTTATAGTTTGTTTGGTATGTTTGTGTGCACCGTTGGATCCTAGGATCCCAGGAGGCTGTCCTTATTTTTTAAAATGGCTATTTCTATTTATGATTACCCAATGGCACATGCTACTAAAAAAGTGTATTATTATGAAAATGGTTTATTTACATAAAGCAGGGTTTTACATATGAGTTGTTTTATGCAATATCTGTTTATAGAGACCTACATTGTTTGGGGGGTATAGTTTTCCTTTAAGCAAAGACTGAATGTACCACAAGCTCTTCAAATCTTCCCTTTACAACCCTTTTTATCTTATATGGATGCAGTCACAAAGGCTCTTTCTTGACATAAAGTGGGTGTCCTCATCTCATATGCTAAATTACTTAGTTTTACAAGATTCTTCATATTTAGTTTTGCACTTACAGATTATTAGTTTGTTCAATACCCTTCATGCTTTCATATCATACATAAAGTGTTGCTTGGTATATTTGCATTCTGCCAGTTTTTATTTATGAATCATTCGTCACGCTCAATTATCTTTTGTAGCACACTGCATGACAATGAATAAGCATAAGCAGAAATCTCTTAAAGAAGCAATCTATCCTTAATAAAGCTTAGGATCCTTGTGAAGGATTTCAGATGAAGCTAAGCAATACTGACTTGTTACAAACTTCACTTATTTCATTAAGTATAAGAATACTAATGAAACATCATTAGGAAAAGCAAGATACAATTATAGATAAGCAGTACAGGCTATGGAAATAAAACAAATAACAGAACCTAGTGCAATATTGCTAATATTCAGTGCAGTCACTAATCTGTGTGTGTCTTGAACCATAGAATGTATTTGCACAGATTTGTATTCTGTTTTCTAAAGTGCTATAATGATTTCTACAAAGTGCTATCTAAATAATAAAGTCAAACAAGGTGCTTGTAGTGCTTGCTTCAAAAGGTAAAATGAAATAAAATAAGGTGTAAAGGTATTTTCTTCAGTCAGTAAAATCCAGCATGTGCTTCTCCACTCTCTGGTAGGATGGGCAATAGTGATGGGCTAATTTATTCGGCAGGCGCGAATTCGCGTCCAAAAAAAAAAAACTAGTCGTGCGCCGAAAAGTGACGCGACGCACGTCGAAAGCATCGAGATTGACGCGACATGTCAAAAACTACGCAACGCGCGTCAAATACATGCCGCTAATTTTCTCCAATTTTTCTCCAATTTGTGAATTTCGCTGGAAATTTGCGAATTTTTCATCGAAGCGGGATAGATTCGCCCATCAATAATGGGCGACTTATAAGAATCCTGATTCAGCATATTAATATCAACTCCAGGTTATTCCTTTTTCTGTAAAGACATTAAAAGGCAAGGACAGCGTTCATAGTGTAATTTGCCCTTATTTTTTAAAGGTTTTAAAACTTAGTGCACTTACATAAGTCACACTTCTCAGCACATATCAAACAATCCAGTATAATAGTGCAGATCATGGAGGTGAACCTTTGTAATACAAAGAGATGGGTTCTGTGTCTCCCTCTCCTGGGTGTTCCACCTGTCCATCATTAATAAAAGCCAACTTAATGGGATAATAAAGAATGCATGAATTTAAATGATGACACAATTTTTTATGACAATATTTTTTTCTTTTTATTTGAAAAATCCATCATTTTAAATAAAGTCAAATATCTTCTTACCTAATGCCTACTGCCTGTAAAACACATAGAGATTGCCAAGATCCCTTACCGGTACGTCTCTTCCAGGTTGTGGGTGCGCACTTTCATCTTACCGGTCTCTGTGACACTGGTGTTTGACTGGTCATGACACCTGTGCAGTGACACGGAGGGGCAAATTTCGCCCAAAATTCGATAAGCATTTGACTTGAATGCTTATCAAATAGTTTTAGGCTATTTTTACTTCGATATTCGAGGCGTTCGATCGTACGAATGGTATTCGGTTCAATCTAGCGAAGTAGGCAGTCGAATAAAAATTTAAAGTTAAAGTACTTCAATCAATGAATGGTCCAATTATCGAATACTCTATTATACTAGGTACGCTAAAATTGAACATATTCGATGATCGAAGTGGCCAAATTTGCATATTCGAATATCTGAAAAAATCGTACGATCGGAAATCGATTGAATTCGATCTATTCACGTGAATTTCATAAATCTGCCACTGAGTGTTGTGATTAGTGATAGGCAAATTTATTCGCCAGACGCCAATTAGTGGCGAATTCCGCGATTCGCCGGCAGCGAATAAATTCGCGAAACGCCAGCGAAAATTCATCTGCGGAAAATTCGCTGGAGGCAAAAAAAAAAAAACGAGTTGCGCATAAACGACGAATTTTTCGCGAATTTCACTGAAGCGAAATGGGATAGATTCACCCATCACTACTTGTGATGTCATGAAGAAGTGCTAGATTTGAAAATTGGCACTAAATCCTCCCTAAAAATTGTGTCTGTGGCCAAACTGGTTTCAGTTATTTGTTCCTGCCAAAGCATTTGGATTGTGATTTATATTCCTTGTTTTGACCCCTGCCTTACTTGTGATTCCAATTCTGGCCACATCTTCTCTAATTCCTTGTCAGTTCTCTCTTACGGACTTGACTTTCGTTATGCACTTTATTGTTGATTTCTGCAGCAGAAAGCCCGGAATCCACAGGGCCCACCTTTGCAAGGTTCCTGAAGGTTACACTTCCTGTTTTTGTGTTATCTTGAAGCATTGTTTTGTC
>CM044442.1:47741562-47752028 GCA_024363595.1 Xenopus borealis | reverse complement strand
CTGAATTTTCAATGTGAATCCATGGCTGACAAATCAATTCACTCATCACTACTAGCAATCATGTCTAGCACATACATTAATATGGGACTTAAACCTCCTGAAAACAGTGTCACTGCACCCCCTATTTTTCAAAGTTGAAAAATACTTAATTCACCAATTAGAAGGCTAATAATTACAGATGCAAGTTTGCAATGCTTGTTTATTTTACTCTGTAATGAAACACCAGAAAGGAGGACACACTGATGTCTAATTTATCTGTGATCGAAAATCTTTATAAATTCTAGTTCTAGTTGCAGGAGCAAAGAACAAAAGATTCAGATTTATAAGGATCAAATTTGATTCATATTGGAGGGTTCTTTAGCATTTTAATAGTGCTACAGACCTTGCAGAGTTAGGGGAAAATTGTATCTTTTTAAATTTTACTTTAACAATGCAACCCTCATACATGCTGGAATTTGTAGTTCAGCAACACCTGTGTGGCTGAGCAAAATAGTGTTGGCTCCCCTTCCTTAAAAACAAAGTAAGGTTAAAGGGAACCTGTTGGGTGAAAATATTATGCCTAACCAAAGGTGCAGGCTAACAGAGCCCACACACCAGTTGGGGGCAACAGTTGGGGAGCTCCTGGTACGAGCAGCCATGTCAGTCTGAGTGCTTGCACAAATGCGCTTCTGATGTCATGTGCATGCTCATAATCAGTACGGTGCAGAATTTGCTCATTAGGTACATACGTGTGTCCCAATATGTCTGCTAGCACTGGGTGCAGGTTGCCTAGCACTGGTGGGGGGGCAAATTAAAAAAGCAAAACTACACTTTTGCCCCCATCCAGACCGCACCTTTGGTTGGGGATAATATATTTAGCCATCAGGTGCCCTTTAAACTTACAGGCATGTGTTACGATACAATAAGGGTCGCCACCTTTTTTGCAACAAAAATTCCTTCCTATATATTTAGATTTTGCCCTATTAATAACATTGGGTTTTTACCTGTCAGGCCTACCGACCAGGTGGCAGCCCTAGATACAATATAGAGCATGATAAAATAATTGCAATAATATTAAACTTTATGCAATTATATTTTTTGTGTTGGAATAATTATTAACCCAATTTTTGCATTACATTTAGCAAAAAAAGATACAGTAGCTGATGATACAGTATCTTCAGCAAATCTTCCCAGAATGTAGAATAGACTGAATTAAAACACGTCATCATGTTTGATAATGAGTATTGTTCCTATGAGCCTGAGTAAGCAATTATGAATCACCGTCTGAATCTAACACAGGATAATAATGACCCTTTCTGTGCAAAATAAATACAGAATGTTTCAAACAATTCTACTAGTACATCACACATGTGCCACCTAGTGGAGTCTGTTGCTTCTGCATTCACTAAGAAAAGCAAATTGAATCATTCATGTTAAATATAAGCCCCAGAAGCAATTTAAATCTGATAACAGAGGAAATTCACTTATTTACTTGTAACCTCTTTACAGTGATGAACAGAATGGTTTTTAATTCACCAATTTTGATGAAGCTATGTGTGGATGCCTTTTCTTTTTTTGAATTGGGACTCAGGTTTCTTGCAACATGATATACAAGAATCTTTGATGATACAACATTTGAAACTGTACTTTAGATACTTAATTCACTTACTAATGTTGTACAGCCATAGTGTTAGCAACAACTCAGAGGTACAGTAACGTTACTAGAGGGGGTGGGCCCTGGTGCGGGACGCACAGCTGGGCCCCCCTCCATACATGATTTCTTGCTGGAAATCAGTGGTGCGTGAGCTGCCCGGGGAGCCTGAGGGGGTGTGAGCCCTGGCCCCTGGACCCCTTGCTCTCCCGGTAGTTCCACCACTGCTGAGGTAGTACTACTTATAGGTTCATTAGTCCCCAGAGCTAGCAGGACTCTACTATTCCTGAGTCTAACCACATGAGGCCCTGTACTGGTCACATCATGGAGTGATAACCCCTCCTCTTTTAAACCTTTGGCTGTTATGTTTAATTTGATACTGCCCCTCACTTCTAGGGGGGATATTCACTAAAGAGCGAATTGTCTAATGCTAGCGCTAATTCGCCAGCGTGACATCATTTTGCAACTTCGCAAATTCACTAACACCGACTCTGGCGAATTTTCGTAGCGAAGTAGACTTGCGAAACTTCGCAGCCTTATGCCAGGCGAAGTTGTGCACTGACGAAGGATCGTAATTACGCAAATTCACTAAGATCAACATTTTCCTCAATGTTACCACTTACGCTAGACTTTACTTCGCCTGGTCAAACCTGGCGAAGTTCAATACAATAGATAGGAGTCTGAAAAAAAAAAATTCCCAAAAAACGCTGGCGTGTTTTACCATTCTAGGATGATAGTCTGAAAAAGATTGTTTTTTTTTTTGGGGGGGGGGGTTACCCTCCTTCTCCCCTACATTTCCTAATATATGGCAATTCAACTATACAGGGGGGCACATGTAGGGCAATAGGACTACTTTATTTTATTTAGTAAAGGTTTCCTGGGCTTGTGTAGTGGAATGGAATGTATTGCCTATTTGGCTGTAACATTTACTTATATTATACGATTAAGTTTCCACCGTATGCAAATTAGGCATCGCTAGTGTAACTGCGCTTTGCCTGGCGAACTAATGGTAGTGCTACTTCGCTAACGTTCTCCGCCCTGAGCGCAAATTCGTATCTTAGTGAATTTGCGTAGTGCTAGCGAAAATTCGCCTGTTGAAGTGTGGTGAACGTTAGCGAAGCCAACGCTAGCGAATTTTCGGATCTTAGTGAATTTCCCCCCATAGAGTGAGCTGTTTGAGTTCTTATTATATAATCTTATGGAGACCTAACAGTAACCTTTCCACTACCAACCACCCTCTCCAGCATCAGTGGAAACCAAGACAGCTGCAAAACAGGAAGTAATGTTTTGGTTGTTATGTTAGATATCCACTTCACTACAGCTTTTATACATTACATTTTTGACTAAATATATTAGAAACATTTTTTATTTTGCACAGCCCATCTATTTACCCAGTATTTATTTTTACTCCAACCTTATGTTATGTTTTGGTATGAGTATAGTATAACAGTACTTTTTAGCTGGTTCATGCAGACATTACACTTCAAGGAACTTTTAACGTTTAAGCAGTATAGAAAGTACTATGTATGCACATTATAACTTTTGTGCGCAGTAACACCCACATGCCATTTGTATAAACACCACATATTCCCCCTATAGTAGGAAAGCATTTGGGCAAATGTAATAAAGAGCAACAATAAAACAGTATGCATCTTAAAGCAATATTATGCATTCTTCACAACACATAGTCCTTGGTCCATGCAGGTAAGTTTCTGATTCTCTATTGCAGTTGGCATCAAGAGTAGGAAAATGTCCTTCATCAAATGGAGCTTTTCCAAAGTCATATTTATTTAACAGGAGCAAGAACACTTGCATTCCATATGAATCCATCAGACAGTTGATATGTGTATAGTCCTCACTGGTGTCTCACTTCAAGTGGCGTAGTAAATTTAGATTGTCCTCCTTTCAGTTGTTCTGGTTTCTTAATTCTGACTAAAGATCCAGGCTGAAAGTGCATTTCTATTGCACCACTTTTTCTGTCAGTATAAGCCTTGCTTTTGTCTTGTTGACATTTGACAATGTCAGCAGTAGATGATTTTGTAGGCACAGTATTTTTTAGAAGTTTGATGTCTACAACTTGTCTACAATAATTCAACTGGAGCTGCTTCAGTTGTTGATGGCACATTGCTCTGTAGTTATGTAGGAACTCTGTTGTAAATACTTTCCAAAATTTCCCAGAAAGATTTGCTGCCTGTAGCGCTTCTTTCAGACTTCTGTTGAATTGCTCAATTCCTCCATTTGCTTGTGGGCAATACACTGTATATTTATATATATTTATGCACAATATTCTTCTCTCTCAGAAAGAGTTCACACTCAGATGAGACAAACTGTGGTCTGTTTGCTGATATTAACGCCTTTGAATTACCTTCTCTTCTGAAGACTGTAGATAGAAAAGTTATTACTGTAGCTGATGTTATGTGGGAACCAAATGCAATTTCTAGTCATTTACATTTAAATTTATAGCAAATCTGCAGTCTATAGGAGCATATGCAAAAGAACCTACAATATCAATAGGAAGTTTTTTCCCATGCTGAATCAGGGAATTGTTCTGGCTGACGTGGTGGTGTATGTGTGATAGTTGTTTTGTCATGATTCTGGCAAATAACACAGGAATAAATCACAGTTACCACATCAGCATCCATTGCTCACCACCAGTATAGTTCTCGTAGTCTTTGTTTTGTAAGTACAATTCCTTGATGACTCTCATGTGCAATTTGTATGAGCTTTTTTTGCAAGGTATCTGGTGGTAAGCTCCACAAAAAACATAGCCATCACTAAGGACAGTTCATATCTAATCCTGTAGTAAGGTTGAAGATCAGGAGTTCCTTCTCAGCTTCGTAAGACACACTGCAAGGGGGGAAACTACAGAACATGCAATGTAGTCCCAAGATGGTGCAGCTCTGCACGCATGGAGTCTCTGGAGACAGAGGGGAAGGGGAAGGCGCCGAAAAGAAACTTGTGCAATATGCTAGAACCCCAATACTCAAACGCACCCTCAAAGATACAGAATCAAAACCACAAAATAGACATATGCAGATAGCAGAGGAGGTGGAATGGGTCACAATTGCCCCTCCGTGCACCCTGCCATACAGCTGTTGATCCAACACTAGCTGAGGTGCTACAAGCAATCACCTCAAACCACACTAAGCTAGTCAGCAAAATAGATGAATTAAAAACAGACTTTGCCCTACTAAATCATGACGTGCAAAAAATCAGGGAGAGAGCAGGGATGGTGGGAAGGAGAGTGAGCAACCTGGAGAACGCCACCACACAGCTCCCAGCACCCATCACTAACACTGAAATGCAAATATCCCAATTGGAAATGAAAGTGGACGACCTTGAAAATCATCCACATTTTACTCCAAGAGACACACCTGGTTGGCAGCAAAATGTTGGCACTAAAAAGGCCCTGGATAGGTTCAATGTAGCATTCACTTTATTCCAACTACTCTCGAGGGGTATCTATTTTGGTATGTAAAACCTGCCCTTTCACATTAGAAAAAGTTATATCTGATAGACATGGTAAATATGTGATTGCCCATGGAACTTAAATGGGAAATAAATGTACACTAGTAAATATATATATATATATATATATATATATATATATCCCGCCACCATAAGGATGTTATACTACATGAAATAATGGAGAAAGTACTTACACTCCCTATCGCACCCCTGCTCTTAAAGGGTTGATTTTAATGCAATATCAGACCCAGTACTGGATAAGTTGCATCCCCCATAAATGGCTACCCCAACTTTTAACAGATGGAGTTCACTATTCAAACTAGTGGATTTATGGATACATCCAAGTCTCTACACTGAGGGAAATAAATACAAGTAGATTCTCAAACTATTATAAAGAACTATACACTTCCAAGCTAAGTGTTACCCAAGAGGAGATTGGGGAGTATTTGCAGGGTACTGACCTATCCAGTCTAGATGAGGACACAATAACTCTTTAGCAACTGTTATCACCCAAAAAGAGGTGGAGGATGCCATTAATGCCTTCCCAGAAGGGAAAACCCCAGGTACAGATGGCATACCATGGAAACACTGATTGTCCTGATTCCTAAACAAGGGAAGGACCCTCTAGAGTGATCATCATATAGACCAACTTCTCTAATTAATGCACATGCAAAAATACTGGCAAAGGTGTTAGCCTCTAGACTGATCTCCACTGTAGTATCCCCGGACCAGACAGGCTTTATGCCAGGTCGGACCACTGACACAAATATCAGAAGACTATATACTAACTTGACCATAGAACATGATAACCATGGGGGCAGAGTAATGGCATCACTAGACAACGAAAAGGCCTTTGACTCGGTAGAATGGGAATACCTTACCTTTGAGCCACCATGAAACAAATGGGAATCCATCCCAATTTTGTAAACTGGGTTAAAGAACTGTTTAATTTCTCAGTTGCTAATGTCAGGACCAATAACTAATAACTTCCCGATCACTAGAGGTACCAGGCAGGGGTGCCCATTGTCGCCACTGCTGTTTGCATTAGCTATGGAGCCCATGGAAAGTCCCATTAAGTACTCCCTGAGAGAGGATGGGTTGAAAATAAGACTAAAAAAAAGAGATAATCTCTATGTATGCAGATGACACTCTCCTATACTTAGCCAACTCAGATCAGGCCCTGCCACTGGCCCTAAGGGTGATTAATAAACATACAAATTTGGTAAAAATCTGTGCTTTTCCCAATTGACCCCCTTCCACCAGAAGGCCTAAAATGGGTGGAGACCTTCAAATACCTAGGCGTATGGATTCATAAAGATCTAAAACGATTCCTAGAACTTAAAATATACCCAGTCCTCAGACTCATAGAACAATAAATAAAAACTATAGCTTGGGCCCAACTCCCCCTATCCCTCATTGGACGAATCAACCTATTCAAAATGATAATTCTTCCAAAACTAACATACATATTTAGGCAAGCTCCTATCGGAATACCAAAAGTAACCTTCACAAAATTAAGAAGGCCTGGCAGCACCAAACCTCTTTTTATACTACCTGGCATCACAGATACTTGTGGCATGACAATGGGCAACCCCAAATATAGCCAATGCAGCAACACTTTTAGAAGCCCAGGTATTGGGATTCTTAGAGGAGCTTAAAGGGATACTGTCATGGGAAAAAAAAATGCATCAGTTAATAGTGCTGTTGCAGAAAAATTCTGCATTGAAATCTATTTCTCAAAAGAGCAAACAGATTTTTTATATTTCATTTTGAAATCTGACATGGGGCTAGACATATTGTCAATTTCCAGCTGCCCCAAGTCATTTGACCTGTGCTCTGATAAACTTCAATCACTCTTTAGGGCTAGTCCACACAGTAAGATTCACAGAGATTAGTCGCCAGGTGACTAATTCCCGCTTCTTTGAGGCGACTAATCTACCTGAATGGCTTGCTGGTATCTCGCACCCGCTAGCACTAAAGTCACCTGTGCCTATTCACACGCAGCAACGAGTTTTTCAAAGTCGCTAAAAATTGCCTCGTGAGGCAATTTCGAGAGGCTTTGAAAAACGTATTGCCGTGTGTGTATAAGCGCAGGCGACTTTATCGCTAACGGGTGCGAGATACCAGCAAGCCATTCAGGGAGATTAGACGCGGCGATTAGTCGCCAGGCGACTAATATCCCTGAAATCTTCCCGTGTTGCCCTAGCCTTACTGCTGTACTGCAAGTTGGAGTGATATCACCCCCTCTCTTTTCCCCACCAAGCAGCCTAACAACAGAATAATGAGAAGGTAACCAGATAACGGCTCCCTAACACAAGATAACAGCTGACTGGTAGAGCTGAGAACAGCACTCAATAGTAAAAACCCATGTCACACTGCGTACTATTCAGTTACATTGAGAAGGAAAAACATCAGCCTGCCAGAAAGTAGTTCCCTCCAAGTGCTGGCACAAGTCACATGACCAGGGCAGCTGGGAAATTGACAAAATGGCTAGCACCATGTCAGATTTCAAAACTGAATATAAAAAAATCTGTTTGGAATGGATTTCAGTGCAGAAGTCTACTGGAGCAGCACTATTAACTGATGCATTTTGAAAAAAACATGTTTTCCCATGACAGGATCCCTTTAAAAATTGACTTTATAGAGACACAACATGAACCAGTCTTCCCCATTAAAGAAAGCCACGGCAAAGGCATGGCAAACAACTGTTCAGTTCTTCCCAAAAGCAACACAGCACAGCTTGAACTACACTCCACTGTGGGGCAACCCACAATTAAAACATCTTCGGAAAATACTGGCATAATATAATATCTAGTGATGGGCGAATCTATCCCGTTTCGCTTCACCGAAAAAGTAGAGAATTTCCATTTCTCATTTTTTACATGCGTCGCGTCTCGTTTTTTTCTGCACACCAGCCAATTTTCGCTGTTGTTTTGCGAATTTATTCGCCCATCACTAATAATATCAAGTATATAGCTGACATGACATAGGACGGCAAGCTATTATCATATCAAACCCTTAAACAAACATTCGCACTTCCCAATCACATGTTTTTTCGATACTTGCAGCTAAGGCATGCTTGGGAAGTCCAATTTGGAAAATTATCTATAGATACATTGCTGAAAGGGCTGGAATTAGGAATACACACAGCAGAGTTTAAGAAAACTTTATCCTATTTCTATGCAAAATTAGTACAGGCAGGCAGCACCCCACTCAGTAAGCTGAGAGCCAAATGGCAACAGGATGTCCCACAGATCACAGAGGAACTATGGGTAGAAATTCTAGATACAACATTTGAAGGAATTAGCAGTAGGGACAAAATGACCAAACTAAACTACCTACATAGAGTATATCTTACCCCTCATAGGCTAAATAAGCTTAACCCCACCTTGACACCAGAATGTCCTAGGTTGACACACCTTAGCAGACTTTATAAACATGATATGGGTCTGCCCAATTATGCACTCATTCTAGGGGAAAGTGATACAACACATCCATATAAAAACAGAAATCTAACTTCCCATGGATCCCTTGGTATTGATACTAAATCAGGTTATTTATTGATAAAGCAATCCCTCTGTATAAGCTTACATACATAAAAAGGGGCTCCCTGGAGAAGTTTGGGAACTCTGGATGGGAGAAGACCTATAGAACATCATAACCAAAGTATAATCCGGTAAACCAGTCACTGAGAGCACCTAGGGGGAACACAAATTGATAGACCTTAGACTGTACACTCTATTAAGTATGTGAGGTGAAATAAAGACACCACAGTTTATTTGTGTTATGTTTTAAACTTGTTTTTATTATAACTCCATAAAATTATATACAACAATGATTTGTAAGCAATATGCACAACTGTTCACTTCACTTTGTATGCAATACACTGTATATTAATAAAAGAAATGTTAAAAAAAAGTCCTGTAATTTTACTTGAATTGGACATGTGAGGCAAGCTTGTTTAAAATCTGCAGCTGTAACTGTAGATGACCATATCAGTCAATTCTACAACTTTTGTGTCCTCATCCAATGTGGCAGAAGCTGCAGGTAAAGGTAAAAGTGACAAAGAATCAGTAGTAACATTTTTCAAATCTGGTTGCATTGCATTTTGTAATTGAAATTCCAGCTCTTCCTAGTCCCTTTGTTGTAAGCAATGTAGCTAAAGGGCTATGATGTGTGCATTAGGTAAATTCTCTACCCCATAGGTAGGTTCTCCATTTTTCTGTTGCCCAAACACATACTAGAGCTTATTTTTCGACAGTTGAATACTTATGCTCTGACTCTGTGTTCTGGATGCAAATGCAACAAAGTTTGTAAGGTCTGAAAATCAGATCAGAGTAGGTGCTTGTGTAACAGCATTGATATGGTCAGGCAGTAATTCCTCTTGTGAAATTATATGACCCAGAAATTACAGCTGAGTTTGTCTGAAGTGGCATTTGGAAATATTTATTTTCAATCTGCAGAATCAATGCATTTTAGAATTTTTTTAGGTATTTGTCATGAAGATCCATCCACCTGCTTTATTAGCTTTATTAGGTTCATGTAGATCCAATAGATTGTGCGTTGTGTCGCGTCAAAAATGACGCGCAACTCGTTTTTTTTGTCTAATTTTTGCTGGCGTCTTGTGAATTTATTCGCCGGCGGCGAATCGCGGGTATTCGCCGTGAATTCGCCCCTGGTGAATAAATTCGCCCATCACTACACAGCAGTAGTCTTAAACTGCAAATTATTTATTTTGGGCTAGGCTCTTTATCAAGTGTGCAGGAACATGCAGGGGGAAAGACATTTAAACATTGACCTTTCACCTAACATGGTGTATTGTGGGTAAACCATAAACCATAAGTGTTACCAATTAACTAATTTACTGTGGTAGGATTGTCCAGGTGACACACAATCATCATAGTATTCAACATACTGTAGCGTCCAATTGAAAAAGTCCATTTAAAGTCCATTTGCCTGTAAAACATAAGTGCACCATATTAAGTTCACAACATGTTCACATCTCTCCATCTCACCAGGCCATTACTCAGTTAGTCTAGCCTGTGTATTGAGGAAACTGCAGTTAAGCCTATGAAGGCACTAGCTTTTTGAAACTTTTAATAATGTAGAAGAATCACAACAATGTTGCTTTTAATGTTATGAGCATGATTACTTTCTTTGAGTTATTAAAAACATTTTTAAACAATGTTTACTGTCTTCACGTATATCAACTGTAGGGATTAGCCCAGTAACGGGATACCGGTGACTCCCTGGATGAGTACACCGAATAAATCAGGCACAGTAGAAGGATGGGTATGAGTGAAATACTCGTGTGGGTTTTTATTCAAACGGCACTGTTTACACCATTAAGAGGTGGATTAAACATAAA
>CM044442.1:47716018-47736809 GCA_024363595.1 Xenopus borealis | reverse complement strand
GCACCATAGCTTGTGAGTTGTAGTTATACTACCTCATCTCAACGGAATCTTCCACTTAGCAAAGGCTCTGACCCTGAAGTGTGATTCCAATGTAACCCATGTTCTCCGAATAGCTGGACACCTAACTATTTTGAGCGGTATAGCCCAAAAAAGCGTAACATTTGTGTACAATGTTCTTTGAACAACGCAGTGAATTGTTGCTTTGTGGTGAAATTCACACTGGCTGTGTGAATACACAGCTACACAACAACAGGGGAGGCAGGACGTGGCTGGGATCCGGATTGAGCAGAGAACTCCGAGAATAGCTCAGAATTTATACCAATACGGGAGAGAAGCACAACAAAACTCCAAATACACCTCCACCATGATGGACTTCACCTATTCTACTCCACTATACACTAGATGAATCAAGATAACAACCCCAACGATCTTACTTATAAGGAGACCTGGAAATACCTCAACATTAACAAAATATGTTTTACATTACTCAAAAGACATACACAACGATACACCCAAAATATCTGTAAACACTATGACATTGTTGAGCCCTCAAAACCCATGAATAGACAACAGGCAAAACAAGACATTGACCTCAGACAACGTATTCCATGGGAACTATAATTGCATGCTTTCTAATGATGAGGTCCTTCCACACTCGAACCTACTTGACACTCAACCACAAACATCTTATCGAGACTATAAACTGATGTTCCATAAAAAGCCGTTACCAGGATTATCAAGCAAACTGTCTAATTTTTCCAAACCGCATAGAGAGTGGCATGTACTAAATGCTAATAAACAATATGTTATTGTTATTTTCTTGACTTTAATTACAACTATATTATATAGCCCAAGTTGCCCAATATATTTAACACGAGCTTCAGGATATTGCTCGATGGGACAGCTCCAGAAACGAGCTTTAAATATCATATCTTTGTTATACATAACAAATATGTTATTGATTCATAGTTACATTTGTTTAACCCTTTTCTTTAAGCCAACATGCCCTTTATACATAAACCAAGCCCCCAGAGGCTGCTCGCTGGGACAGCTCTGGTTGCGACCCCTCATAGATTCTAATGCATACTAAGTCAGGAAAACCGGTATAGGTTAAAGCTATGGCACAATCTACTTCCCCTGTAAATGAGATTAAGATCTTAACCTGGAATGTGGGAGGCCTAAATTCACCTATCAAAAGAAAAAAAGTCCTTGATATACTTAAAAAAGAGAAGCCTCATATAATATATTACAGGAAACACGTTGGCGAATAGGAGATAACAATAGCCTTAAAGCTAACTGGTTAAACCAATGCATAGAAGCCTCACACACTAAAAAAACTAGGGGAGTGATCACCGCATTTAATAAATCACTCAACCTTCGTATTCTAAAAACACTCATAGATAAACAGGGCAGCTACTGTACATATTGCTGTTAATAGAAATCTCTAATGTTCGCTATATTGCAGCAAATATATATGCTCCTAATGAATCTAACCAAACTTTTTTTTACAGAATTTCGACAAAAACTGGACTCATGGGAGGCAGCACATGTGATTATGGCAGGAGACATGAATGTGACATTGGACAGGCATTAGGCAACTCAGGTATCCTCTCCAAACCAACTACAGACAAAGCCAGGTACCTTAAAACACTATGTACCCACATGTATATGCAAGACTCCTTTCGATATATGCATCCAATAGCTAAAGAATATACTTTTTACTCTGGAGTCCGCAAGACATTCTCTCGCATAGATTACATATTTGTTTCCCAAACACTTCTTCACAACATACAACAATCAGATATAAAAAACATAATCATCTCAGACCATGCTCCAGTGACATTACATATACAACATCCACAGCCCCAACCCAGATCATTCAACTGGCGCTTCCCTACATATCTATATAATAACGAGGACTTTAAACAACACATTAAAACCACTTGGGCCAACTATGTGGATGATAACCTTACCCATTGGGCTAATCCAAACCTCCTATGGGCAGCAGCCAAGTCGGTATTACAGGGCCATATCACCACATATCTGGCACATCGAAAGAAGCAGTAAAATACTAAATACAACACCCTACAAAAGGAACTCACACAAACCTACTCTAGATTCAAATCTACCAATACAAAAGAATCATATGAGAAATACAAGGAAACCAAAAAACTCTTTGATATCCTATTAACTGAAAAAGCACAACTAAGTATTGACTACACGCGTAACAGATACTTCCGATGGGGAAACAAAACAGGTAAATTATTAGCAAAAATTATCAAACAACAAACCCCTCAAACATACATTCATAAATTTCAAGACACACAAGGATGAATTACATCCCCTACACAAATAACAAAATCAATGTTGCAATACTTTCAAACCTTCTATGCCCTAGAATCTGATGACCCTGGAGAGGCAATTAAATTTATACAATAATCTAACCTTACCAAATTGTCGGTAGAGGAGAGAAACACGCTTGATGCCCCAATAACAGAAACTGAGATCCTACAAACCATTAAAAATCTGAAACAAGGCAAATCCCCAGGCCCAGATGGCCTCAATGCAGAATTCTACAAAATATTAGCACCAGACGTAATTGCAACACTACATACACTTTTCAATAACGCCCTCCAAGGTCTCCCACTATGGCCAGAAGCAAATGAAGCCAGAATTATCCTCCTACACAAAAAAGACAGAGACCCAGCCAATCCACAATCCTAACGTCCCATTTCACTGTTAAACCAAGATCTAAAGCTACTTACAAAAATCATGGCAGACATTACAACCAATCTTACAGAGAATACTCTCCCCAATTCAGTTAGGCTTTACAAAAGGCAGGCATTCAGTAAAAGCTACCCGTCAAATTCTATCCTCAATATATATACACAACTTAGAAAAATATACTTTGGTAGTACAGAAACAACCTGTATCACGCATCAGGTTAATGGAGTGTCACTTGTCAGCAGAAACAGTATTGACATTGACCGTGCATATAAACATTTCTGGAATGTATCTGCTTTATCCACACTAAATACCATAACAATTGGAGCAGTAACTTCTTGAACATCTCTAGCATATCTACGGTAGATCTTGGCAAAATGTCCTACTTTTTGCATTTTTGGCAGTGTATAGCTTTTGCAGGACATGTAGAATAATGTGCAGTATGTTATGTTGAACCATAGTGGAAGTAGCATTTTTTATTTGTATTTGCTGCACAGCTTTGCATTATGCATTATTAGGCTCCAGTGCTAGATTTACAGTCTACGCATACCCAGCAATTCCCTGACTGACAGTTTTAGCATCTGCCACTGCTGTTTCAATTTGTCAAGCAACTGTAATAGCCTTTGCAAGGGTTACATTTTGCTCTAGGAGCAGTCTCTCTAATGCAAAGTGAGTTTGTTTTTTTCACTATTTGGTCTCTTAGCATTTCATCTTTTAGATTCCCAAACTTACAGGTAACAACCAGCTCTCTCAAAGCTGCTACAAATTGTTCTGTGAATTCGCTATTATGCTGTCCACTTTGGCAGAATTTATATCCTTCAGCAACCACATTTAATCTTGCCACAAAAAAGTTCTTTATAGAGGTAAGAGCAGTTGCATAAGTCTCATCAGCTAATGGTAATGTATAGAATATATGCTGTTCCTCTGCTTCCAGGCAGTGAATACGTAAAGCATGCTTTCTAGCAGCAGAAATCTCCCCTTGGTCAGCAGCAATAATGTCATTTTCAAACATATGGATCCAAACAGTAAAAGGTATGGTAAGCTAACCAGGGTTTGGGAGAAAAGCTGCAGGCTGCTGAAGAGGCAGAAGAGGCATCTTATCACCAATTTATGTTTTAGTAGCCTGAGACATAAGGATAAGTAGAGTATATGAGTAGAGTATAACAGTGCTTTATTAGGAGGTACATGCAGCCATTACACTTCAACAGTAACTTCAACTTAACACTTTAAGCAGTATAGACAGTACTATGTGTGCACAGTGACACCTACAGTCCATTTGTATAAGCACCAAACCTTAGACTAAAAACTTAATGTGGGCAGGGGCTGATGTCAATGACATTGTGTTAATGCTGTGGAAATGTTTCAGCCTTATGTAATAAAGGATACATATAATAATCTGTGAATTAATAAGACAGGGTAGTGCAGAATTGTATCTTTCAAACAAAAACAAAAAAAATTGGAGCCAGAGGTTCCTAGCAAAAATGATAACATTAAATCTTTGACAGGCAAAGATTCAGGTTACTTGGAGATAACACAGATGAGGTAATACAACACTGAGTATACGTTCTCACAAATACTCTTCAGAAGTGAACACCAGCACAATCACCTTGCAATTGTCACCCCAAGCTTTCAGGCCTACTGTATGGAGTTGATCCTAGGCAGGACCCTTGGTAAGGCTAATCTTTACTAACTCTCCTTGGTGGAGTTCTGATTGCTCACTAGCTATCCTACACCTACTGTATCTCTTACTCTTGGAGGCACATTTATAAAGGGTCGAATTTCGAATTCATGTGAGTTTTTTAAAACTCGCATTAACTCCCATGGACTCGAAGTTTGACTAGTCGAAATTTATTATAAAAATCCAATTTGTTAAACTCGGGTGAATAGGATTGATCTGAAAACTCAAATAGAATTTTAATCAAATTCGATTCGAATTTTTAAATCTCTATTCGAGTTTTTTTCTCGAAAAAAAACTTGAATGTCCAACCCTTGATAAATAGTTATCTATGGCAGGAATAACCATTTTATTATAACCTATTTTTACTTATTATGCCTTTTAAGCCTAGGTTCCAGTCTTGTGCCATCTATCTGCCCACGTGTAATCCTTAAATAGAAAAACAGGCTGGGTGATTCCCTCACAACCTTATTAGTTTAACTCTTATATCTTTAGCAAAGTCCTCCACTGGCCATCTGTGGAACTCCCAGGGTAATAGCTTTGGTATAGGAACAGAAATGTGTTTCCTTTCTATCACTAAGGACCAGCTTAGCTGTCTAAACTTTAGGGGACTGCCTGGTCAAACGTGTAAGTTATTTTATCAGTCCGTTACACATGCATTTGTTCTAGCAACTGCTTATTAATCCACTATAAAGAATTTGGGGTAATTTCCATCATTATACCATATTATCAAGTCAAGTAGCTAAAGGTCAATTTACAGTTAAATTTACTGCTTCACTGTGTGTGTTCAACCATTTCTTTTCAATGAAAATGTAAGTAATCAGATGTCTGACGAATTAAGCATTTCACAGTCAGGTGCTCTCTTCATTTCTTGTTGGGAAAGCAAGCTTTGGAAAAGCAAGTCAGCTCCTATAAGGTCATGTGGCAAAAAACAAAAACCATTCTACTTCTTTTGTTAGAGACGGCCTGGTACTGTATATACAGCAGGTGATGGTCACCTCTTTCATCTATAGTATAGTATAGAACTAAGCCCCTTTTGTTAGCCATGTGATTTATTTTCCAACAAAATATTTTATTTAGCTTCATATGGGTATTATTGTTGCTTCTTCTGGTTCACTTTGAAGGTCTCCCTTAGGCAAAATGTTGATCTTAATACATGTATGTTTTGCAATCTTTTCTACTATGGAACACAACTGCTACCTCCCACCTTCTTCCTCTGTAAAGAGTTTTCTGCCTCTTTGACCCTAGGGACAAAAGAGAAACAGGCCAAATGTAACTTTTAAAATTCCACAATATCACCTTTAATGAGGTGAATATGACATTGTCCATCAATATTTATATGTTTAATATAAAATAAACCTTGTCTGGATTATTTAGTCAGTGTGAAAGCTATGTGTTGCCCTAGCCTTACTGCTGTACTGCAAGTTGGAGTGAAATCACCCCCTCCCTTTCCCCCACCCAGCAGCCTAACAAAAGAACAATGAGACGGTAATCAGATAACAGCTCCCTAACACAAGATAACAGCTGCCTGGTACATCTAAGAACAGCACTCAATAGTAAAACCCATGTCCCACTGCGTACTATTCAGTTACATTGAGAAGGAAAAACAACAGCCTGCCAGAAAGCGGTTCCCTCCTGAAGTGCTGGCACAAGTCACATGACTCGGGCAGCTGGGAAATTGACAAAATGGCTAGCCCCATGTCAGATTTTAAAACTGAATATAAAAAAATCTGTTTGCTCTTTTGAGAAATGGATTTCAGTGCAGAGGTCTATTGGAGCAGCCCTATTAACTGATGCATTAAAAAAAACATGTTTTCCCATGACAGTTTCCCTTTAAACTTCAAATTTTAATTGAAAGAACTCCATAAATTAATATTTTTTGTGTATTACAGAAAATAATCTACATACAGTAGTACATAAAAATACAAGTACATAAGGTAAGGGAGTATAGGGAAATGTCAAAGTATTGTCAAGTTTTTCCAGACAAATTTTCAGTTGAAAAATTCTTATACATTCTTCTCTGCATTCAATTTTGACAACTGCATTCTTGGTCTTGATCTCAGTATACTTATGGGCCCCCAGCAATCGAACATGAATAGACTTACCCAATTAGATCCAAACTATAATATATACACAGTAAAAAAAGTAGATTAAATATATTAGAAAATCAAAAGCTAAGTGGGTTTTTGCTGAATATTTAATCCAGTCTGGTAGACCTTTAATATCTTTGAATTTGTAAAGGAGTTCCCAAATGATTATTCTCCTGAATATTCAGTAAGCTAATAGACTGGACTATCCTAAAAACCACTATGAAGAGTGTACACAAGAGATACAGGTGAACACATTTTTTCAGCAATTTAATTAATTAGGATGATTAATGAATCATTAGTGAAACATGAACAGTGTAATTTTTGCATCTTAGTGCTAAGAATATTCTAAGGAGCAAAATAAAAAATGTACTGGTTGTCTGAATCTTGATCTCATCGTGAAACAACTCCAAGAGCTTCAAATCAGTCAAGTCATTCAGTCTTTCCATGTTAAGTATCAATCAAAACAATTGACTGTGAATTAAATAAGAACATAAATACAAATTTGGAATACTGAAATATCTTTCACAAGTTGAAAATAAAATTATGGGATATATTAAAAAACATAAATCTACTCGGTTTTCAATCCGCTTTTACAATAACTGTTTGACTGTCAGGTAAGGATTTATGCTTCATAACATTTGCTATAAATGTAAATGTCTGTGTGACTGCAATCAGCAGTTTCATTGGTGTTCACATGGATAGATGCATAGACGGTAAAATCCAGCTTCTCCTGTGTATTTTAAAAATCTCTTAGAGATTGGCCATATGGTGGCTTACAAGAAGCAGTATCCAAAAAAGCCTGTTCACATCAAAACAAATGAAACAGATGCCTTGATTATACAATATAGGCTGTTTTTGCCCTTTGTAATTTAAGTTCAATTATACTTAAAGTCGCGGTAGCAAACATTAAAAAAAGTATGGTTCATAACATATTGTAAGAATTTCCTGAAAACATTGTTAATTCATATAAACTTACTGTATCAACTCACCCTGGTTGTTTAATGGAGGTGCTACGGGACACCGTCACACCCTCAGCTGAGACACCTGCCGCATCCGTCCTGTTTTGCTCCATTTGGCTGAATGCGCATCTATTCCAGGTTCGTGGAATGAATGTGACTTCACTGGCTAGTGCGAAATTCAAATATTTAAAGAACCATCTACGGGGAAATCATTGCCCAACAAAATGTTCCTGGGTGCTTTCTTCTGTGTATTCTTATTGTTAGTGATCCTGAATGTCCCTGTTTTTGTCCTGTCTGCTGCCTGTCCTGATTATTGCCCATTTTGACTACTCTCTTCTTGGATTCTGATTTTTGTGTTTTTGACTTGGCCTGTGACCATGACCATTCTTACGTCTCCTGTATCTGTACCATATTAGCTAATTGACCCGGCTTGACTTTTGACTTTGCCCTTGTTTCCCATTCTACAACACCATGATTGGTTCCCTTGCTTGCTCAGAACAACAGAGTGGACTGAGACTGAAACCTTGGGGTTAGTTCTGGGTTTGGGATACCCTTTGTTATACTTACAATTTGAACACAAGTCCTACAATAGCTGATTATCATCCAATGAGCTGTCTTAGGATCTCTTCTGACCCGGGTACGGCATGTCTGAGTTTGGTGGTTGTGAAAAGAATGTTCTCTTATTAACAGTAAACATAAATAATTAGATACTGTCATAATCTGCCCTAGCTTGAGGATGCATTAGCAGAAGTAAGGTTCTAGCACCAGTTCTTGAAAAAGACCAGGCTATGACAAAACTCCTACCATAATAAAAGCAATGAGATTTTTGTTTTAACTATGCTGTATACTAGCACCTACATTTTTTCTGTGGTATTCATTTTTTATCGTTAAAAACCATTACTACTACTGTACATTGCCTTTGGCCAGGGTTGGATTGGGCTGGCAGAACTCTGGGGAAAAGACACAATGGGATGGTGGGAGGCTGCTGTGCTTGTATGTGCAGGCGCCTCACAACTGCAGCCCCCAAGTCCAACACTGCCTTTATCAGAGTAACAAACAGAAACAGTATATGCTGTACATGTGTATATTGTATGATAGGATACCACAGGGCTGCCATTTGAAATCACAGGGCCCTGCACAACAAAATTTTTTGGAGGCCCCCTGGCCCCGCCCACCCTATCACCCAAGCCACACCCCTGATCCCGCCCACTCCACATCGCAGTTAAAAGACCACACAGACATTAGTGCTAAAAAAGTAACACCCCCACACAAAAGTTATAAAAAGCTATTGATGGTCAGGCCCGCCCTTACAAATTAAAAAAAATTGGGGCCCCAAAAAATTAAAAATTAAATAAACTTTGGCGACAGGGCCCCCCTTACAAGTTAAAAAAAAATGGGGCCGGAAAATATATTTTTTTATAAAAAACCTTGGTAACAGGGCCCCCCTTACAAGTTAAATGGGGCCCCAAAAAATATTTAAAAAAAAAAAATTGTTGCAGGGGCCTATGGGCATATAGAGCATTAAAATAAAACATTGGTGGCCAGGGGATTAAAAAAAAAAAACAAAAAAACCCACATTGGTGTCAGTAGAATTGAACTTGTGGCTTCAGGACTTCAGTGTCAGCTCCTTTCGTGACATCGGGTATTTTCGTCGCTTCATTACGTCAGTGTCGGCTCCTTCGTGACTTTGGGTCTTTCCGCTGCTTCAGGACTTCACGTCTGTTCGGCACTTCCGCATTCAGCTTCAGGACATCAGAGAGAGCGGATCGGCCTCTGCGCTCGTAAGGGGGGCCCGGCTCTTGGAAAAATTCGGCACTGCCAGGCCCCCCTTTAGCCTCAGGCCCGGTACACTTGTCCCCCCTGTCCCCCCCTGATGGCGGACCTGGGATACCATATGATGTACTTTTACTGTGGATGTTTACTATCTTTTGTCTGACGATCTTCTGGTTCTATCATCCCTTTTGTCTGAAATTTGAATTTTCCCAGATACTACTACTTTAACGCTTTAACTGCCATGTAAGTGCTATGTAGGTACTATGTGCTGGCAGGAAAATATTGTAAATTTGATCGAATCGAATAGATCGAATAAAAATCTATTCGACTATTCGATTAGTCGAATTTCAAATAACTTCCCCTTTAAAAATGTCTTTACCTACTTTGCCAGGTTCAACCTGGCGAAATGTTTTAGGGGGAATTTTGATAGCAAGTATTCGATGGAATGGTTAAAATTTAGCGATCGATCGAATATTTGCTATTCGATAGTTCGACCAATGGAAAATTGGTAAAATCCTTCGAATTCGAATATCGAATATCAAAAAAAAATTGACACCCAATGGGGTAAATTCACTAAGCGTGAAGCACTAACGCTAGCACTAATTCGCCAGCGTGACGTCATTCCGCAACTTCGCCAATTTACTAACAGTGTCCCTGGTGAAAATTCGCTAGCGAAGTAGAAAGACTAGGGCAACTTCGCACCCTTACGCCAGGCGAAGTTGCGCACTGACGAAGGGACGTAACTACGCAAATTCACTAAGATGACCATTTTTCTGAACGTTACCTCTTGCGCTAGACTTTACTTCGCCAGGACAGACCTGGCAAAGTTCAATACAATAGATAGGAGTTAAAAAAAAAAAAAAAAACTTGACATTTTTTCTAAGTCCCACAAAAACGCTGGTGTATTTTACTTTTTTTAGGGGGATAGTCTGAAAAAAAAGGTGATTTTTGGGGTTTACCCTCCACCCCCCCTACATTTCCTAACATATGGCAACTCAACTATACAGACGGCACATGTTTAGGGCCATAGGACAACTTTATTTTATTTATTAAAGGTTTCCTGGGCTTGTGTAGGTTAATGTATTGGCTGTAACATATCCTTCTATTATACTTTCAACTTCACGTATGCAAATTAGGAATCGCTAGCGTAAATGCGCTTTGCCTGGCAAAATAATTTTTTCACAGTTTCAAAAGATTTTTGTGAAGCTAAATTGAACAGATTTGCTCATCACTTATGATCAGTAGATCATAAGACACTATAAACAAACAGCTTGTCTAAATCACCCTCCTGTTTCATTTTCATTCATATATTTATTACACTAAGGTTACATAAGAAATAGTTGCTTGGTAAATATAGCAATACACATTTCCACATAAATTAATATTTAAGTAATATTTTCCATGGAACAGAATGCTAACAATGTTTAATGGATGTAGATCCTAATGAGACATCACCACTAAAATTAGGCCTTGCATTAGTAATTTATGGGCACTGCTGGTGTAGATACAAAAAGCTTGCCATGTTTTTATCTTTGGGAAAACACATCGGGGCTAATTTACACTTTGCACATTGCAGAATGGTTCACACAGTGGAAATATTTGCTCTGCACATGGTTATAAAGGTGGATACGAGTGGTGTACATAGGGGCAGATTTACAAAATTCGTGTGAAGAGATCGAAGGTCGATCGAATACCGATCATAAGTTTTTTTCGGATATTCGAATATGCTAATTTGGCCACTTCGATCATCAAATACCAACTATTCGAATTATCGAATAGATCGAGTGATCGAAGGATTATAAATTAAAAATTTCTTTGAATGCCTACTTTGCCAGATTGAACTTACCAAATACCATTAGAAGCCTATGGGAACCCCCCCCCCATAGGCTTCTTTTGCAAAGACCTGCTCGAATACCATTCGTACGATCGAACACCTCGATCATTCGAATCATACAAATTTTTCGTAGCCTTGAAGGCAAAAGTACGATTTTTTCGTGAAATTGAACGATCGGTATTTGATTTCATCGAGAAATCGAATACCGATGAGATAAAAGCCTAAAACTATTCGATAAGCATTCGATAGTCGAAGCTTATCGAATTTCGAGGGGATACGAGGGATTTTAGTAAATTTGCCCCTTAATGTGTAAACAGAATTGAGAATTTTTTTTGCACTATGAATGTCCAAATAAAAAATATTCACTAAACAGTTTTGCAAATTGCGAATTTGAATTACTGTCAACTCTATTTTTGCACACAACACCATCACACAGTGGGCACACTCATCTCATTTACTATCCATTTGCAAACATTTATATATATATATATTTTTTTTTTTTTTTGTGTTTAGGAAAAACCATGGGTAATACAACCATTTGTGAATTAATATGCCCTGTGTGAACATTATAAATAACCCCCATCACGTTTTAAAACAAAAAAAAACACAATTCCTTCATTGAGAACAATGCAGGAATAAAATTACTAACAACCCAATAAAATAATTCAAAGCAATTTAAAAAAAAAAACAAAAAAATCTATATTAGCACATTGCAGTTGGTAAAAAAAACAGTGTTTGTCAACAGACAAACCAAATAAATCAACAGCAACGTGGGATTGAAAATGCAACAGAATCCGTAAGAATGCAAGTAATGTAAATACAATGAATATGTAATTGTTTCCTACAATCAAAGTCATCACCTGTAAATTGCTTGCACTTGGTGTTGTTTGTGTTGCTGACAGACTTCATGTTAGAAACCAATAATATCTCAACAATATGCAAAGTGCTAGTGGATAGGTTATATAAATAATTAAATATGATTAATTACATTAACTTGACCCAATTCAGATAAAAAGTAATAAATAGTGAAAAAGAAAGTGCTTAGAAGTGCATTCTTAATTCATATATAGTTCATTAATGTAAGTGAGAATCATAGAAGGTGCATAGCTAATTCATAAAGTTATCCAATTGATTGTATGGATCACAATTCATCAATAGTAAAATACAATACTAATGGATAAAGTGAAATCCTTTGGGAATAATCAGATTAAAAATTAATTAAGTTAAAATTCATTAATGGGTCAGACAGGTCCCAGTTCAGAAAACCATAGTAAGAAATGTGGAAAAATAGAAGGTGGAGTTGTCCCTTGATTCCCTATCTGATATTTTGCTACTCTTAGGACACCACAAAGATGGAGAAAGGCAGGGTTACCAAGACTGTGGTCTCAATTATTAATCCTACCTTAGTCTGTAATCATTGGTCCCTTGAGATTCCCAGATTGGGACTTAGAAGAAAAGTTTGAACTGGACCGTCCACAATGCCAAAACCCATGCCAACTTGTCTTAACCAGTTATAAAGGAGAAGGAGAGCTATAAAATTGAATATAGAGAAGTAAAATGAGCTATTAAGCTAAGGAAAACAGCAGACAAACGCCAACACGTGTTTCACTAATTGCTTTGTCAAAGCGAATGGCAGCGTGGTCACGGTTCAAGGTTAAATAACTTCCGCGTTCTACGTCATTCACATTATCTCGCAGGAATCCCAAAAGTGTCATTTATTTTGTATTGCAGGAGTTGGATCACATTACGTATTGGGTATTAGCAAACACATCCTAAGGATGTCGCGAGAGTTGGATCACGTTACATCTTTGATATTAGCATATACCCTGAGAGTATCGTTCATCCATTTGCATAGAATCCAACATGCACACTAGCTTCCCCAGTAACTTATGACACAGACCGCCAATAGATCCCACCTATAATTTAATCATCGCACTGCCATCTATTTCTGCTGTTATTGCCAAATTGTGTTGTGAATTATTACACCTCATATTTATTCAAAAAAAATTTGATTTATACTGTATATGCAAATACTGATAAAATTATCTAAGCTAAGGGGCTGGGCTTCACTCTGCACCAGGAAGAAGGGGAAACAAGCTTCTGATAACACAGAAACCAGAGCAGACTTGCAGCAGGGACTAAGGTACATTAATCTGGGGGGCTGTTTAGAGCAAATTTACAGAAAGAAAAATAAAAACATTTACTTTTCCTTTAATTTACACAGAAAGTCCACCGTTGCCAAAATCTAAATTTTGTTTGAAGAAATATGAGGTGTAATAATTCACAACACAATTTGGCAATAACAGAAATAGATGGCAGTGTGATGGTTACATTATAGGTGGGATCTGTTGGCCCAGATAGGTCTGCGTCATAAGTTACTGGGGAAGCTAGTGCGCATGTTGCATTCTATGCAAATGGATGACCGATACTCCAAGGGTATATGCTAATATCAAAGATGTAACGTGATCCAACTCTCGCGACATCCTTAGGATGTGTTTGCTAATACCTGATACGTAATGTTATCCAACTCCTGTGATATGAAATTAATGACGCTTTTGGGATTCCTGTGAGATAATGTGAATTACGTAGAACGTGGAAGTTATTTAAACCTGAACCGTGACCACGCTGCCATTCGCCTTGACAAAGCAATTAGCGAAACGCGCGTTGGTGTTTGTCTGCTGTTTTCCTTAGCTTAATAGCTCATTTTTAATTCTATATTCAATTTTATAGCTCTTTTTCTCCTTTTTAACTGGTTAAGACAAGGAGGCATGGTTTTTGGCATTGTGGACGGTCCAGTTCAAACTTTTATTCTATGTCCCAATCTGGGAATCTCAAGGGACCAATGATTTGTGGTTTTTCAGGATAAGATAGTGCAAGATTAATTATTGAGACCACAGTCTTGGTAACCCTGCCTTTCTCCATCTTTGTGGTGTCCGAAGAGTAGCAAAATATCAGATAGGGAATCAAGGGACAACTCCACCTTCTATTTTTCCACATTTCTTACTACGGTTTTCTGAACTGGGACCTGCCTGACCCATTAATGTATTTTAACTTAATTAATTTTTAATCTGATTATTCCCAAAGGATATCTCCTTATCCATTAGTATTGTACTTTACTATTGATGATCCATACAATCAATTGGATAACTTTATGAATTAGCTATGCACCATATATGATTCTCACTTACATTAATGAACTACAGTGTATATATGAATTACTTTTTATCCGAATTGAATCATGTTACTGTAATTAATCATATTTAACCTAAGCACTAGCACTTAATTCAATCCATTTTAATGTGGATGAGATTGTTAGGAACTCACAAATAGTGTTGAGATATCGCATTTAAAGGGAATTTCAGTATAAGAATATTAGTTGGAGCAGGGGTTCTTTCTTTTCTTCTTAGTTCTTTTTCAAGTTTAATTTCTGACCCTGTCAGACCCCAACCCCAACTAGAAAACCTATTTTCCTGATCTCCTGATTATCCCTCTTTTTCTTGCAGAAACCTGTAATAATTACTTAAAGTACTGTGCAATATACAGTAGTACATAAATTGCACAAATTAGAATAAGTTACTCTTATAAAGACTATTCAGGCAAAACTATAACTTGTTTCAAGTTGACAGTGAGTAGTGTCACATTCATTGATGCAATGGGAAAAAGCTCTATTCATCAGTAGAACAAAAGAACTATTTCTGCACGAGACACCTTCCCATTGGGTATATGGGGAGAGAATAGTGCTGCAATGTGTTCATGAACTGGAACAATAGCATAACTATTCACTTCCCTATGAGAACAATACCCATTAATCATCAAAGATATGGCATCCACTTTCTTGTGCATTTTATTGTGCTGCTAGAAATCATAAAGGAGCATAATATTTCATGCCTGGGCATAACTCTTGTACAACAGACATTGAAAATTCAAGGCTATGATACACATGTTTCACTATGTTATATTAAACAAAATAATACAGGAGGGGCAGAGGAACAAGATAATAATCTTAACAGTACAGATGCACACATAGAAACTCATTTATAATGTTGGTCTTATGCTAAGATGAATACTGAATATCATGCAATATTTTATACCATGTGTAAAAAGATTATCTATGGATTAACAAGATTATCTATGGATTAACAAACTTTAGGAACACTAAAACCCATTTGATCAAATTTTTTTTTATTCGATTTAAAAAACTTAATAGCAATTCAGTAGGTTTAATCTGGCGAACTAGGCAGTCAAATTAAAATTTAAAGGGCAAGTAATTAGACTGTCGAATATTCAAATATTGGAATAGAATTTTATTCGAATCATTTGATTCAATCAAATTTTCAAAATTCGATGGTCGAAGTGGCTACAAAATATTTGAAATTCTAATCTTTTTTAAAATCCTATCGAATTTCTAATCATTCAGGTGAATTTAGTAAAACTGCAGCCTAGTCTTATTAGATTTCAGAAACAACGTAACACCTTGCTACAGACTAAAGGTTGCTACAAATGTGGTGCTAATAGATGCATCACTTGAACAAAACATCAGAATTTACCTCCTCCATTACAAATAAGACATATAAAATACAACATTACATTAATTGTAATACAAAAAATGTGATCTTTTTATTAACATGTCAAAAATGTCAAAAACAATATGTAGGCCAAACAGGTCGAAAATTGAAAGATAGGCTTAGGGAGCATATATTAAACATTACCAAGAAAAATTGATTTACCCCCGTAGCAAAACATTTTGCAGAATGCAAAAGTAGAAACGTACCACATCACGAAGGGAAAAAACATCTTCCAACTGTATAAGGGACATCTACCATTTACTTTTACATGACTTTTTGTCAAAAAAAGTTTTTCCTGGAGAATTTTTCAGCTTTTTAGCAGCATAAAGCATAATAAATCTCAATAAATTTGAGGGTGTTTTCCTTTTACAAATTCATTTTTTTCTCCTAAAAAAATCAACCCCTTGGTGTCCTCACCAAAATAAGTAGATTTTACAATGTCGAATCATAATTTTTTCAAGTCTGAATTAAAATTACACAACTGGATTAGTAGTTTTAAAATAGACAAGTCAAAAATTATTTTTAGAATTAAAAAAAACTTAATTTTGCATTTAAATAGCAATGCTATGCCTGCAGCATTGTCTTATTGTTTGCATGGCACCATCTAGTGGTTTAGTCAATGGTTTATGTGCATTGTTTTTAGGAATGTCTTTCTTAGGTTACCATACCTTTTGCAATGTGCTTTTTCAGTTTGTATCTGTAGGGGACAAGAGGAATCCTTCCCCTGTTTTTCTGCCTGTGGCATCATCCAGCCCAGTTACAGGCTGGAGAGCAATCCGATTGGCCGGACACCCCAGTGCATTTTTGGTGTGCCTGACTGTGGAGCCAAATCTACAGTTTCTTCAGGAGAGCTGAAGAGAGCCAGCACGGGTAGCTATACAACTGTCTAATACAGAGAAGCTGCTAACTCTGTGGAATCTCTGCAGGTGCAGATTAAGCCTATCCTGTCCCCTACCAAGGTGCTAGAAACTCAGAAGGAGAAAGGTATCACTGGTGACATTGATCCTGCTATAGAGCTGCCTGTAATCTCCAAAGTGACTGCCTCTGAGAGAACCCCGGTGAGTGAGCAAGGGAGGATACTGGCAAGGATACAAGAGTGGGGCCCCAAAGTGAAGACAGATTTATTGTATTTACCTGCTACGTGGAAGCTGCTGCTAAATTCCAAAGGATGAGGTACTTTTGGGAAATGGTAGCGCTATCTGGGGAATAAGAGCTCTGGGGAAGGGACAGTTCATTTGAACTGTGTGGTTATTAACCCCTTTGGGAGGATTGGGACTTTGTTAAAAAGGACAGTGTTGGAGCAACAGTTAGGTACTACCTAATAGTGACTTAGGTAGTGTCCCATGTGTCCCCAGTGTAGTGCATGGTGTATTAGTTTGCTCAAGTTTTACTGCAGTTTATATAAAGTTTAAATATGTTTCATTTGCAAACTGTGTGTGTTTTATTATTCTTAGTGGAATCCCCCTGAGGTGTGTTCCTCTGTGTTTCCTAGGTGGAGGCACTGCAATTTAATTCCCAGTTCCCAGTACTTTATATATGCAAAAGGGACTCGGGGCCCATGGATTGCCAAGGGTAAGTTGCTATTTAAAGAGACAGTAACCATATTAGGTTTATATAGCCTTTAATAAATTTCATGACATTCATGGTTTTATAGAAAGTTAGTTTAGTTATGGTTTCATAAAATTCTAAAACCACTAAAATGACAGTTGCATAATAGACTTACACTAGTAATGGGAGAATCTGATCTTTTTAGCTGAAAATTTGCCAAAATGCATTAAAATCTGTGGGCTTCAAATTGTGCAACAATTTTTTGATGAGCAACATCATCTAATATCAGATTATAAAACCTTCCCCATATTTAATTGCAATTTAAAGCAAGTAAATTATACATTTAGTAAGCTATTTGTTCCTCAGAGTGTATTTATAACAAATGCAAGATAATAGTGCTACTGTGTTATAAGAGTGTATTTAGAGAATATATTTGATGTTTAAAACAAAAGCATTGATATTGAGTATCATCATATTACAGAAATCGGTTCAGGAATCTTACTGTGTGTTATTCATTATGCCAAATCTATTCTCATGAATATAGAAAATCTACTTTTATCTTATACAGCAGCAGATAAACGCTTTTAATCCATTTGGTTGTAATGTGTTCAGTTAGCATAACCGAATACATTTATTTCCTTTGTACATTTTTGTTATCTCAATCTGTTCCTTTTCAACTACTCAACAAAATTAATTGGAATATTTGATGTCTGGACAAAAAAAAAAAAATAGGGCATATTCCATTTTCCCCATTTAAATTTTGCTTGTCATTGTGTACAAATTATGAATAAATAATTCAGCTTTGATTACATTTTACAGAAAAAGGGGAAACCATGACCAATTTACATTTTGATCTTATTGTAGTCTTGGTGCATTTTAATTTACTTTACATTGCTAAGGTAGGTGTTTATGCAGTGCTTTATATCATTGTCGTTCATATAAGTGTCTTTCCCAGTGGATCTTATATAACATTAATTTTGCTATTTTAGGTTATGTCCAGCTGAAGAGCAGTAGAGTATGGGTTACACTGGACTCACACAGGAACACACAGGAATGGGCCTTTGCTATGTGGAAGGTATTAAGGAGAGATGTAGTGGCAGTACAACTCAGGCTACTCTGTTAAAAATAATAAAACAAGGACACCTGGAGGTTCTTGTATCAAGACAACAAAGTCCACAGGGTACTGTGTGTACTCACAAATTCACAGAGGCAGTGCAGCATAAGATGGTTAATGTCATCCCATAAACTCTATATGGAGATTAACCTAAGCATGATTCCCTATTTAATATTGCGGTCCCTTCACTATAGGTAAACTCAGAACCTAGAGGAGAGCTACATCCTACTATCAATCCTTGTTAGAGCACAGGCTGCCTTTCTGTTTAGATCTGACTATTTCACTTTCATAGAAAAGTGCTACAAACAGAAGTTAAAGCCTCATTCATGGGGTCCCTGCTCCCTGACTTCCCTGGCAGTTCAACTGTACCTGGCCTTTACATGGGTTACATGGGCTTTAAACCCATAGAGATGGTTACTGAACCTATGAGTCTCTCCACTGATAGTCTACACTATACGTTCAATTGTATACGTTCAATTTCATCAGTAGCCAAAATAACCTACTTACATGTTTTTACAGTGTGAGTAGAAACTGAAGAAGTTGAAATAAAAAACGTGTGCAGCCACTATAAGAACATCAAAGGCATTATTAATGATTTGAACATGAAGGTAGGGTGATAAAATGGTCTATTCACCATTTTTTGTACTTTGCACCTCGCCTTCCAACCTCAGCACTGCCTTTATTTTACAGTACTGTATTCACGAAGGGAAGGAGGAGGCATGTAAGCATTCTGCCCCCTATTTCTCCATTTAATCATGCATCATTAAAGGGCAAGGAAAGTGTAAAATAGAATAAGGCTAGAATTGCTGTATTTTGTATACTAAACATAAACATGAACTTACTGCACCACAAGTCTAATCAAACAAATGATTTATGCTTTCAAAGTTGGCCACAGGGGGCTGTCATCTTGTAACTGTGTTATACATCTTTGTCTGACACTGACACTGCACATGCTCAGTATGGTCTGCTTGAGTTTTGCATGGCTGGTAAGTAAGGCAGGGGCTCCCCCTGCTGTTCATAAGTGATTGTTTCCCTGCCAGAAGCACAAAATGAAGGGAGAATTTCACTGCATACAGTCAGGTTTCTTATAAAAACGGTACACATTTTAAAATTAAAGTATATTGGAGATAGATTTCTTTTTCATTAAAGAAAGTAAAAATGGGATTTTATTTCTTTGCCTTTCCTTGCCCTTTAAGATGTGCAATTAAATGAGGGGTAGTCACAGGGTGCTATGGGACTCTATACTTACCACCTGCCCTATGGTAGATGTGACCAAACTGCTCCCAGGCAGGGGTGCTCTTTGTAAGTACTTAGGAACACACTATTAGTAAACAATTTTGATGGGCAAATGTATTCGCCTGGGTCGAATTTGCGGCAAATTCCCATGATTTATCACCGGTGAATAAATTCTAGAAGCGCCCTCGAAAATTTGTCTGCATAAAAAAAAAGACGCGTTTTTTTGGACACCAGTGCAATTGTGCGCCAGCGCACGCATTGAAAAATGGACACCCGCGTCCAAAACGAGACAGCGTTTTGCCAATTTTTCACCGAAGCGAAAACGCCCCAGATTTGCCCATCACTAGTGAACAATGCCTATAAACTCCCTGCATGATAGAATTATATTCACTCAATAATCTCTTATGTTTGTCTGTTCTATATTTATTTATTTTTAAAACAAATACATGTAGGAAGTTTTACTGACTACTTTAAGTTGGCTATGTTATAAAGTTTAGAGCACATTGATAACTATGGGTTTCAACAAGGTATAATGTTACTAAAAACTCAATTTGTGTATAAGTAGATGTAGTGTTTAGTTGGTTGTGCATTAGGGTTGCCACCTGTCTCGGTGAAAAGTGCCTGTCCGAATTTCCATATTAGGGAATCTGGAGAGAAGTAAATGGCATGGCAATCAGCCAATCACTGATGCCTACATCATCCCTTATGTCATCAGCCCTCTTTTGGCACCAGTCCCGCCACCTCAATATCACCTACCCCACCCCCTGTCTGTAGTTGGGCAAACAGAAAGGTGGCAACCATATTGTGCATGCTGTCACAATTTATAATCCACCATTAATGCAAGTGAAAGGATACAATATATGAATGCCTCACACCCAGCAGTATATGCATATGCAACTGCAAATATGCATTGTAAATCTAATGGTACTCACACAGAAATACTTTTTTTACAGGAGGTGAAAATTCCCAAGTAGATTGCATTCCGGTCTTTATGATGTGTAGACAGTCCTGAATGCTGCCTAAAATAAATCAGATTTCATTCTGTATCAACAGACTTGATACTGTTATTATAAAAAAATTAATTTATCAACTTAAAATAATGTTCATTCATTCATGTGGCAATCTTTCATTTCACTGAGCTGCAGTACTCTGCTATTTATTTGGTACTTTACCTAAATCATTTGACTTTCTAAAAAACTTCAGAAATGTAACATTTGTAAAATAAATGTGATTTAAGGAAAAAACTAATATATATATATATATTTTTTTTTTT
>CM044442.1:47681363-47711302 GCA_024363595.1 Xenopus borealis | reverse complement strand
ATATGAAAGCCTAGGGTCCTCTGAACAGTTTGATGTCCAATATGTATAGGTGTACCCAAGAACGTGGCATATGGAAGCTAAAAACGAAGACCCCCATTTGGTCTGTCATTTCAGGTACTGCAAAATCAACAGATTTACATCATTTTTAGGGGGCAAAGCTAGAAAAAATTAAGTTCACCCCAAAAACCATACATTTTCAGAAAGTACATATTCCCCTGAATTCAAAATGGGTATGCATGTCTTTCTATTCCAAAGCACCAAGCCGCAAAGCTTTCCTAAATTTGGCAATAAAGGCAGCTGTTTTTACATTTCTGAAAATCGCCTAAAAATATTGCAATTGGCCATATTTATCTCACCCAATTTCTTACATACAATTGTAAAACACCCTAAATATTGACACGGAACACTTTGATGTCCAGTATGCACAGATATACCAAAGCAGCTGGCATGTGCAGACACCAAATAAAAATTAATTTTCTCCGCTGCCAATTCGTTTTTTTTTGTGAGACTGAGCATTGTCTGCCAAAAGACCCTTCTAACAGCACAAAGACCCCCCAGAGCCATATATTTTTGGAAAGTACACACTCTGATGAATCCAATACAGATTAAGATATAGTTCTACACCAAACTACCAAACTGCAAAGTTTTTCTAAACATTGAGTTTTTTACAACATTTCTGAAAATCGCCTAAAAATGATTGCAGTTTGCGGCATTTATCTCACACAACGTTTTACGTACAAAGAAAAATCACCCTAAATACGGACGTCAGAGGTCTACTGAATAGTTTTATGCCCAATATGCATAGAATTACCAAAGTATGTGGTATGTACGGACCCCAAATGAAAAACATACATATAAATTTTCACGCTAACCAACACAGATGCTAAAAACAGTACCCTGACATTACGTGCCGTAAGACCCCCAAACTTTAAAAAGACCCCCAGATAACCATACATTTTTGGAAAGCATATATTCTGACGAATCAAACAAAGTAAAATATACATTTCTATACTAAAGCACCAAACCGCAAAACTATACTAAATATACATAAGGAACAATAATGCAGGGATAAAATTGCAATAAAACCACAAAAATAGCGTAAATCAATGAAATAACAAAATTATTGAGTGACAGCGTAATTAGTGGCCCAAATCAATTATCCAGTAGTCACGCTGTTGAAATAACAAGTTTTTAGGCAAATATAACAGTACAATGAATAAGTAAAAAAGAAAAAAAACTGCTGTTTGTGAGTTTTTGTGTATACATGTTTGTGCACTAATAAAAGTTGTCTGAGTGTGCAAATAAGTGTAAATAAGTGTACAAAAGGGACTAAGTGTGCTAAAATAAAAAAAATAAAAATACAAATTTTTACTAAAATGTGTGTGTAATGTGTAAATGTGCTGTAAGTGTCTGTAGGTGCAGGTAAGTGTATAAAAAAAAGTGCACTTACCTTTTTTGCAGGAGATTGCCTGGATTTCATTGAGCCATGTGTTTGCAGAGCCTCTGCACAGCAGGATGTGCGTGGGAGGCTCTGCAGGGGAAGGAAACAGGTAAGCAAAGTATCAGACACAGGCACTGTTGCCTAGGGGGCTGTCATCCTTCCCCACTCTCTGCGGAGGCGGCAAACAGCCACCAAAGCAGAGAGTTAGTTCTGGCGTGCCAGAACGTACATAGTACGTTTTTGGCGCCAAGAGCCTTTAACCGCCAGCACGTACGCTGTACGTGCTTGGCGGTTAAAGGGTTAAGATCAGGGCAACTCCAACTGATTTCTATATGACCTCAACAACTTTTATTTTACTTTAGTTTTTAGAAATATATGAAAACACAATTTTTTCTAGATTTGTGAAAAAAAAATCACTTATATCTGAGGTAACGTCATCATAACAAGCTCTTTAGTGATTAAAACAAAATCAATAAGTTGTTCTAAACTAATTTGGGTTATATTAATATATATTGTGGTAGGATGTTTAAAAAGGAGAGTTTTGCCTTTAATTTCTCCTCAATAGGAGATGAATGCTGCAAGGGAGATGTTACTAAGCCCTGCAAGCTATAGTATTCTGGAAGAAGCAGGCAAGAAATTCCAGTGGTCCAGTTTGCATGTTAGAGCTCACTTTCCACAGGAAAGCTGTCCTGTGGAAAGGTATTTAATACTAATGAGACTATTAGCTGAGGGTGCTGCATGCCACTGTAAGGAGGGATATGTGACCAGGTGATTGAGATTGAGTATAAAGTGATTGAGGTTGTGCCAGAAGATGAACCATACTGGAAACTGGTGAATTGGTGTCCCTGGAGGGGAAGAGTCAGTGGGGCTTAGTGAGGAGCCTGAATATTCCTGAGTGTGAAAGCCAACTGGTATTGTTAGAACCCCAGAGTGGGGAAAAGTTTGAATGTTTGACGCTGAAATGCTAATGAACTGTGTTCCAGGACTTTATGTTGGAAAAAGTCTTGTGAATAAACCAAAACTGGTGCACAACAAACATCCAAAAAATGCTTAGGTGCTGGTTAGAAACCCATATATACAATAGAGCAAAATAAACCGCACTCTTAGGACTCTTAGGACTTTCTCAGAATAACCTAGATTCCTGAAGAAGGCCCCAGTGGGGGCCGAAACGTTGTATAAATATTTGCAATTTTTCACTTACTGAGAAAGTCCTAAGAGTGCGGTTTATTTTGCTCTAGTGTATGTGTATATATATATATATATATATATATATATATCCATCAATATCAAAGAACTGGCACACCTATATAAAAAAACTTTACTTTTATATGGGTGTGTTGGCTCTTTGATATTGATGGACAAATTTATATTTTATCCATGCTTGCTTTGGGTGCGGTTACACACTTTCTCACCTATTTTAAGGCTCTGGTTGTATTCCTGCTGCAAAAATATGACAATACATTTTACCCAGTCGTTTTGTGTAACCCACATTTACATTTGTTATGCGCCACTCCACCACTTACCTAGAGGTTGTCAGATTTGTCTAGATTCGTCTCCTGGACTATGTGATAATCTGGCAATGAATTCCATTGTTGAGTCACTATAGAATTTTGGTGTTCTGCTTTAAGAGTAAACCCAGTAAGAATTATCTGCTTTTGTTTTCTCCATAGGTTCCTGCTCCAGTCTTGTTAAGGCCATCAGTCAGTAATCTCAAGCACCTGTGTAAATCTACAGTGTCTTTTATTATCTGTGTTTTTTATCATCAAAGGTTCAATATATACCTCTTTTCAACATTACTGCAGTAAGAAGGGCTTGTGTGGTCATATGGGGTGTAGCTGTGATTGGTTAGCTTGTATGCATGCTAACTGAATAGACAGGGACCAGGAAAAGGTGTAAGAAATTGTCATAGTACAAAACCTAAAAAGAAAAACACATATACACATTTTTCTTTAGTTTCCAATAAGAAATATTTCACATAAAATATGTTTGTCTTAATTATTTCCCTCATTCTACACCCAAAAAAAGTGTAACATTTGCAAAATTAAATATCTATAAATCTTTGGTATTTGCACTGGTTGCAATTCAGTTTACAAGCAGCCTCTTCAAAGCTCACTGAATACAGTGGCTTTTATACAGTGAGGCACCTCATAAATTGTATAATAAATACATTACAGTGTACATTTTAAAACTGTATTGCACAGAATTAGAAAGACTTACATAACAATTCTTCACTTAAATTAATATATTTATAAAATTAAAAATATATATTTGAAATGTCCTCCTCTGTATGTGTCTATTGCCCATCCTTTCAGTTTATGTGGTATCAACAAAAGATTCAAGGAACCTTGTTAACTTACTTAGATTGTAGTCAGATGTTTAATTTTTCACTCAGTGAATGAGTTTTAAGCCTTCTGGAGGAGTGTTGCAACATCAAAATATCACATTTTATCAATTTTTTTGTTTAGTAATATCATGTCCATCTCCAGTATAAATGCACCTCAAGTGGCATAACTATAGAGGAAGCAGACCCCACAGTCACAGGGGGTCAGATGAACAGGCACCCTCCTCCCCAGCAGCTCTCTTCCCTGCGGCATGGAAGGGGGATGCAAGTCTGGGTGGAGTCTGAGCAGGGAGTGGTTAGAGGTGGGATAGGAAGTGAGCGGAAGGATGGGGATCGGAGTACGCCAGGTACCTCTGAAGATTTTTTTGCAGGGGGGCCTGGTGCACTCAACGCAACTGACCTCAATGTTCCTTGATCATGCAGTCAGAGCTGGAGAAAAAATTCCTGCAATGAACTCCACATGCCATTAATTACAGTGTAATGTTGACTAGTTAACTGGATACTAGAATAGGGGCTGATATGGTGCTGCCAGACAGAATTCACACTGTAAAATCCAGTTCAGTCTATTTGTAGTTGTATTTTTTGTAAATTTATGTTTTTCTATCTAAGAAAGCAAGTCTGTTATTGTCTGTCTGTTATTTGCTTTCATGGCCAGTATCAACCTCTTAGAATGCCATCATGGGTTGGATCCCATGATAGAAACAATATATATATAAGTTTATGTGAATATTTACCTCTTTTGTAACTTACAATAGAAGCACTTTTGTAAACACAGGAATGGGATCTGTTATCCACAAATCTCTGAATTACAGTATGGATGTCTCCAAAAGACTCCGTTTTCTCTTAGTAAATTTTTTTAAATGATTTCCTTTTTCTCTGTAATAATAAAAGCGTTAGATTCATTATCTGGAAAACCCTAGATCTTTGAGCATTCTGGATATAATGTAGTAGTAGTTGTTCCATCAATCTGACGGTCACTGAAAGAGAACATCCCTAAAAAACACAATACACCATATTACAGCAAAATGCACATGCAAGTAGGTAATTAACTTACAAACTGTCAGGAATCAGTAACTGTGAAAAAGAGTGACTTGAAATGAGCATCAAATTATGTAATTATTTTGTCGCTTGCAAAAATTGCACCTCGGGCATCATGAACCCTTTCAGCAGAAGAGGTCTGTCCATAGTAAATGTTTTTTAGGAAAAAGTGAAAAAAAGCTCCTATTGCATACACTAACAATTTATTAAAGGTTGTTCAAGTAGGAGGAATGAGATGTAAATGTGTTCTAAAAAGGCTTTGTTTGTTGTAAGCAATATTGTAATTTTTTTTTTTCTACCATCATTTTTTTTAATCACAAACATTATTGAAGAAATATACCTACCTGTGTGCTAACAGATTACACAGAAGTGATTTTCCATAATATGTTAAAAAGAATGGGTATGGGAAGTGGTTTTATCAGGTCTATAATGTGTACTACCCTTTTTTCTTTAAATGGGACATAAATACTGTATAATGTTATTCATATCAGGGGACTCTTAACATTCTCTCCAGATGCTCTGTAGTAGAATATTCAGTTCCTGTATACTTTAGATAAGCCCCAAAATATTTATGGAGAATAGTGTATCAGGAAACACTATGAGATCTTACTGTACTTACAGCTTGGAATTTGGAGGGCACCAGTCATTATATAACAATCGGGTTTATCAAACAACCATACATAAATTAGTGCAGCAGTACTAGTGCAGTGTGTAAGTGTAAAAATAGACACAAAGTACCATGTTTTGATTTTGCATGTGTGCCCAGCCCTCTTGGTTGTGTTCTTAATCACATTTATTTGTGCTCCAGAATAAAGAACAGAGACCTGGTATTTTCTGATAACTACAATGCTGCTTGCACCTTGCATCAGATTTTTTATTTTTAATGTTCAAAGGCAGCAAATTCCATGCTTGCTAGATGTGCTATGTATTTTGAACCTCTTTAACCTGTGTCCATTGACAATCTAACATCAATCAATCTTGCCTTTGAACAGCTAAACTATTTTATAACTTGCTAGATATCATCTTAATAGAAATACCCCCAAATGGTAGCCCTCTTCGTTGTGTTCTTAGTGTTCTTCTTTCTGTGCTCCAGAATATAGGATAGAGATCTGCTCTTTTCTGATGCATATAATGCTGCCTACACCATGCATCAGATGTTTAATGTTCAAAAGGCAGCAAATCTCATGCTTACTAGATGTGCCCCGCAATTTGGAACTCTTACACCTGTGCTCATGGACAATCTAATGCCAATCAATCTGGCCTTTTCCTAGCTAAACTATGAATTTTTAACTGGCCAGATATAATCTCAATAGAAATACCCCAAGTGGTATATTAAAACTATAGATTAAAAATAGGCCCTTCTGGTGTAAGCAGCCATTTTTTTACCTTACCCATAGCAACCAATAAGCAATTAGATATGAACAGTAACCTACAAGTTAGAGAACTAAAGTAAAGCTCGGATTGGCTGCTTTGGGTAATATCACCAGTGATGTTTATCTCCAATGTTAATAAATACACCCCTAATAGATAGCAGAAAGTTATTTTCACTGTCAACCTTGAAGGAATAGGGCTTCCCGGATGAGCGTAGTGGTGGGAGGGAAGCTTTGAGTGGGTTAGGCAGGCTAGAGGAAGCAAGGGGTAAGGTTCTTTCAGGAGTATAAAGGGCGGTGGCTTTCCAGGTAAGAAGAAGCAGTGTGTACCAGAATTCCTTCAGTCTGTGTTGGGCAGAGATGGGAGCAGCATCCCACCTGTTCTGTCCTCCCTACGTATTACCCTGGGGCAGTGTGTATTTCAACATGAAGCTAAACCTCCCCACAATCCAACAAAGAGACTGAGTTTGGAGTCTGTAGATTTTACAGGATAGGCATGTTGCACAGATAAGACACTATGTAGAGGTGAAATCATAATACTAACAACAGAAAATATAATAAGTATGCTTGCAATGAACTATATATAAACTTGTAAAATGGACATATAACTGCAGCATCAAACACTAGCTGGTATGAAATGTCTCTGCAGCAATGTCTCTGGGGGGCTGGTAGCTGTGGAGATGATTTGGTGCAACTATTTGCTTACCAGCGATGCTACCGTGAGGAGAAGATGAAACTACATGCTTCTTCCACAGCATGGACTGTAAAATGGAATTCTGCCATAGGCCTTATGGAGGTGCAGAATAAACATTAAATGTGTAATTAACGCAATCATCCAGCAGGAAATCTCATAGCATGGTAAAGCTTATGCTAGAGACATGACGCTCCCTGTCTGGCATCTACAGATGCCTCAGGAGACAGCAATAAAGTCAGTTTAGTTACTGGTCTGAGGAACAATTTTGTTTCTCCTTGTTTGGAGGTTTTTACCTCAACTTTGTGGACTCTTCCATCCTTATTTCTCTGTGACTAACAAGAGCAACATCATTGGGCTTGAGGTTGGATTTGACAGTTTGCCATTTGTTTTGTGGTTGTAAAGTGGAGATGTATTGCTTTCTCCATCTGTCCCAGAAGGTGATTGCAAGAAGGCGTCCTACTCTCAATAGGCCAGTTTGGACAAGGAATTGGTCAAGCTTCCTCAAAGTGCTGTCTTTAGAGACAGGTTTGTTTCTTGTGATGCACAAAAATGCTGGTCTTGTGAGCCAATATGTGTCTTTAAGCTGTCTTGCAGCAACAGTTTTGATAAGCTCAGCTAGCTCTACGAACAGAACTGCAGCACAGAGTTCTAGTCTGGGTATAGTGTGTTCAATAACAGTTTTGCCTTACCCATAACAAATGTAATGGGGCATTGTCCATAGATGTCTACAGTTTTGAGATATGCTACAGCAGCTATGGCTTTGAATGAAGCATCGGCCTTTATACCTTTGTAGAAGGTACAGGGGTATACAGGTGTGAAACACAAAGTCTGGAAAGAGTTGAAAGAAAACTCCTCCTTTCTGCTCACAAATTATTTTTGTCCAGTGGGGTGTTCCAATCAGATGTCTCCAGGTTTAAGTCTCTTCAAAAGCATTTTACCTTGTATGGTGACAGTAGCAGTGAATCCTAAAGGATCATACAGGCTATAAAGTATATTGTGGACAGTACACCTCTGTGAGTTAAGAGTTTTTCCTCGCTGTTAACTTGGAAGTAGTGATGGGCGAATTCATGGCGAATTCCCGCGATTTGCAGCCGGCGAATAAATTCACGAAACGCCAGTGAAAATTTGCCTGCCAAAAATAATGCAACACGTAAAAAACGATGTGACGCGCATCTCGTTTTGCAAATTTTCTCCCAATTTGTGAATTTCGCTGGAAATTCGCAAATTTTCGGCGAAGCGAAACAGGATAGATTCGCCCATCACTACTTGGAAGGCAAAGGTATCAGACTTTAGGTCCCACAGAAGCCCAAGGCTTCGTTTCACTGGTAAAGAGTCAACTCCTAAATCTTAGGAAGTGAATACTTCCATCACTACTTTGCTATTAGAAGCTATTTTGAGAAGCCTGAGGTTGGAGCAGGCAAGTGCTTCCTGCGCCCTTTTGAGAAGACTGCAGCTTCACTTGAGGGTAAGCAGTCATCCACGTAGAAATCTCTTTCTACCAATTGTGCAATGTCTGACCTCACATTCCTGATCAGAGCGTCTGAGTCCATAGATTGCAACTGCAGGCGAAGGACTATTGCCTAAGATATGCACCCTCATGCGGTACTCTGTGATATCCTTGGAACGATTGTTGTCTCTGAACCAGAAAAATCTCAAGAAGTTTCTGTCTGTCTCTCTAACAAGAAAACAACAAAACATTTGTTGAATGACAGCAATGAATGCAACAGAGTCTTTGCGGAAGTGAAGGAGCACTCCCAGAAGTTTTTATTTAGGTCAGGGCCTGTTAGGAGAACATCGTTTAGGGAGACACCTTTGAACTTGGCACTGGAATCAAAGACCACTCTCATCTGCCCTGGTTTCTTTGGTTGGTACACTACAAATATTGCAAGGTACCAGCACTTCTGAGTCTTTAAGGGTGGGTGCCATCTCTTCATGGCCATTCTCAAATATTTTCCCCTTGAAGGAAAAGAAGTGGTTGTAAGGGCCCGAAGGCTCCGGGGAAGTAGCGGACCAAGGAGGAAGCAACAGTCCGAAAACCAGTCCAAGGTATAAGGTACAGACAAGGATTAGGAAGCAAGGAGTAGTCGAAATCCAGGCAATGGTCAAATGCAGGCAGCAAGGAATCGTAAGTCCAGGAACAGAGCAGGGTCATACACAAACAGGATCTGAAGAATAATCAGTAGGCGCACCCAGGAACAGCAAATGTGAACCTATAATCGGGCACCAGTCAGAGTCCAGAGCTACCTTAAATAGGCCCCAATTGGCGCCAAAACGGACGCCAGCGTGATGACGTCAAGACGCGCCCCTTCCGGCGCGTCGACTTTGACGTGCGCCGACTTTGACGCAGGCAGCGATTAATAGGAACCCTTACAGTGGTCTCTCATCTCCGGTTTTCTTTGAAAGTTGCATCTGAGAGAAGAGAAATGTTTAAGGACATCTTCTCTGTTTTTAGGTGGCATTGCCTCTGAGGCCTAATGAGGAGAGGGGCAACCCAACTGTTTGAATAATTTTTAACTAATTCTTGTTCTATTATTTCTAAGAAGAGTTTATCCTCAAAAGACATTTGCTCTTGGTTATCCTCTTTTGTTGTCTGGAACACTGTGCATCCTAAATGATCTTGATCACTGTCACAGGTGAGATTATCATGAATCTTTAGGGGTGTGTGTACCAGGCTGGTGCTGTAAGGCTTTTCCTTTTTGAGGAACTGGTTGTGACATGGTTGAAAAATGGAGGGTCATCCATTCTCTAGTGTGTTTGTGAGCATGCTGTTTAATGCGGACTGGTTTGTATACACTTCCAAGGCAAGCATCTCCTATCATGACCCATCCAAGTTCTAGCTTCTGAGCACAAGGTGTGTTGTGAGAGTCATTATCTGAGTCTTAGGGTCAAGCTCTGGGATTAAGTGCATTATGCATTTCAAGTGTACATGATGCATAGCTACATCTGGTGTAGGGATTTCAAATCTATTGTCGGGGATCTGGTTGCATTCAATTACAGTTGACATGACACCGCCCTATAACCCTTGTTTCATGTTGGAAGTCTTGAAAGCTTTGGTCAGTTAGTAAGTATGCTGCTCTGACACCCTTGTTTCATGTTGGAAGTCTTGAAAGTTTTGGTCAGTTAGTAAGTATGCTGCTCTGACAGTGGGGCAATGGGGGGTATTCCCCTGTCTGTCCCAGGAAGTAAGATTTTAAGGGAGGCCAATCACTCCAACTTGCCCATTCAGGTGCCACACATTTGGATGGCCAACATGGCAGTGGTATCCAAGGCACTCAGGATATATCAAGCAAGGAACACCTTGCACGTTTATTGCGGAAGTGAGCAAAAATATGGAACGCTTCACGAATTTGCATGTCATGGCCCCTGCGCAAGGATGACACGCAAATTCGTGAAGCGTTCCATATTTTTGCTCACTTCCGCAATAAACGTGCAAGGTGTTCCTTGCTTGATATATCCTGAGTGCCTTGGATTCTTCTACGTCTACACAGCATTGAGGTGGCCGTGCTTCTACCAAAGAGCACCAGGTATCGTGTTTTCCATTCAGGGTGTTTGAGTGCCCACACTAACTTTGCAACATGGCAGTGGCCCATTCACTTGGTAGACTAATTTTTGAGGCAAGCATTCCCAGTTGGTTTAATGTTCTACTACAGTTATGTTCTGTTAATATTGATGTGGTTAAAGGAGAAGGAACCCTTTCGGTGCAAAGACAGGACCTGCGCCGAGGTGAAAGTAGCAAGTTAGGGGCATTTGCCTAAGGGGCGGTAGGCCGGGGGGAAGAGGGAGGGGGACCTATGGGGGGAGCAGTTTTGCACTTTTCTTCTTTAATAAAGCTGTGGTATTTAAATGCCAAGTGTCTTTATTATAATTATTAGGATATATATTTGTTCGTAAGTTTGTCTCTTGGCTTCAAATATTTTATTTATTTTATTCTGTGTTTAGTGGCAGATTTTCTGGTAGAGACAATTATTATGTCATGTCAAAACCTTCTTTAAAACTTTACCATTACTTCCTGGTTCTTCAGTGCCAGCAGGGCATAGCTTAATTATAGATGCTATGTGATTGTCTAATGAGATTCCATCACTTTAGTCCTCCTGCTGTTATTTAATATAGGTTTGTACTTGCGTATATTACAACATCATCAACCAGCATGAGGGATTGTTTAGTACTGTAACTGTGCCTGAAGCTACAAGAGTAGTGTTTAGTCCCTGAAGCAAACCAGTACATAAGCAAAAAAAATTACGCAGCCAAGGTATGAAGAATCATTCTCCATCTGCTATTCAGTTGTAGGTCTCCATGTTTGCATATTTTGGGAGATCACTGGCAACATTTTGGAATGGCCAATCCTATTTAAATTAACCCTACTAGGATTTATACTTTTGTACCTGAATTACTACAGATTGTGTATTCGGGATTTATTTTCCATACAGTTAGAATGCTGGGTAAGCTTTAACCATGACGCATGAGCTTTGACCTTCATGGCTGCTTGCACTGGCAACAGTGTCTTAGCACTGGTGGAGGGGATTTAAAAAAAAAAAAAACTGTTATCTCCAACCAGAGAGCAAGCTCTATTACCTGCACCTTTCATTGGGGGTAATATATTAAAGGGATACTGTCATGGGAAATTTCTTTTTTTTCAAAACACAAAATGCATCAGTTAATAGTGCAGCTCCAGCAGACTTTTGCACTGGAATCCATTTCTCAAAAGAGCAATCAGATGTTTTTATATTCAGTTTTGAAATCTGACATGGGTCTAGACATACTGACAATTTCCCAGCTGCCCCAAGTCATGTGACTTGTGCTCTGATAAACGTCAATCACTTCTGTACTGCAAGTTGGAGTGATATCACGCCCTCCCTTTTCCCCCCCCAGCAGCCTAACAACAGAACAATGGACTAGTAACCAGATAGCTCCCTAACACAAGATAACAGCTGCCAGGTAAATCTAAGAACAGTGCTCAATAGTAAAAAAAATTGAGAATGAAAAACAACAGCTTGCCAGAAAGCAGTTTCCTCCTAAAGTGCAGGCACAAGTCACATGATCAGTGGCAGCTGACAAAATGGCTAGCCCCATGTCCATTTTACTGAACGTTACCTCTTGCCCAAAGTCCCAAAAAACGCTGGCGTGTTTTACTTTTTAAAAATTTTTTTAGGGTAACCTCCTTCCCCCCTACATTTCTTAACATATGGCAATCCAACTATATAGGGGTAACATGTGTAGGGCAACCTTTATTTGAGTTATTAAGGTTCCTTGGGCTTGGGTAGTGTGTCTATTATACTTTAACTTCTCACCGTATGCAAATTAGGTATCGCTAGCATAACTTCGCTTTGCCTGACGAAGTAACTGTAGCACAACTTCGCTACCATTCGCAACTACACAGGTTAGTGAATTTGCCCCTTAGTGTAATGACAGCTGCCAATTATAGCCTATAATGCTCCATATGGATATTTTAATCGGCTGTTTCCTTGTATCGCTCTCAATTCCTTGCTTAGATGTCTTCAAAATTCCCTAAATTATATTTGTTTGTGATTTGTTTTCCTTCAAAATGGCTGTTACAAGACAAGGGTACACCTTCAGCATCTTACTATGCTCAGTATAAGCCTCACCATTGCATATAATTTTCAGAGGCATAAAGAATATAATAATATTTGTCATGTCTCTGATGCTACCAAACACTGATGATCCAGATACAATGAAAGCAGAACTGGTACTGTGCACCAACATTTTCTCTGTTTCATCTTTTTATACCACCCTAATTTTTTTCCCGTGTTTCATGTCATCCTGGTCCTCTGAATCCTTTTGAACATACAGGGCCTCCCTTCCTACTCAATAAAGTACAATAGCAAAATAACACAGAGGGAAAAGTTATCTATTGTTGAATCCCACTACTTTGATTTGTTTTGCTGTATCTAAAAAATATTCAATTGAAATTGCTATAAAATGCTTCAAATGTATTTGTACAAAGTGGAAATTGTTTTGCAGTCTTATGAACTGCCACATTTATATAAATGAGTTGTACTATATAATAATATCAGATTCAACTTTTACATACTATAAAATGTTTTAATCAAAGATGAAAGAATGGAAGGGGAGAATGATGGAGGGGAGAGGAGGGGAGAGGAGGGAGAGCAACAGAGGAGAGGGTGACAGGAGGGAGGGTAGAGCGACGGAGTGGATGGTGACAGGAGGGAGGGGAGAGTGGCAGTGCGGAGGGTGACAGGATGGAGGGGAGAACAATGGAGGGGTGGGTGACAGAGGAACGGAAGGGGAGTAAGGCTGAGGGGCACAAACATGGACTTAGGGGTAGGCAGCAGACAGTTTTAGAGGAAGCAGCCTAGCACCCCCCTATACTTTTGCACTAGGCACCTGCCTCTTCTACATACCCCTAGTTCCAACCCTGCCCTGTCAAGCTTGATGCCTGAGGTGACAGATCGAATGTTGCAACCCCACCCACTTCAAGTGGTAATCTATCTGGCATTCAGACTAGGTGGGGGGGCTTGATCACTAGTAAAATGTTTTGGTAGCCGAGGATGAGCAGAGTATAACAGTGCTTTATTAGCAGGTTCATGCAGCCATTGCACTTCAACAGTAGCTTAAATGCTAATCCTTTTAAATAGTATAGAAAGTACAGTGTACAGTATATCTCTTGTGCACAATGTCACCTACAGTCACCTTGCACAAATTCCAAATTTCCCCCCTATAGTAGGAAAGCATTTGGGTAAATGTAACAAACAGAAATCATAAAACAGTATGCATCATAAAGCAATATTATACATTCTTCACAACAAATAGTCCTGGGTCCATGCAGGTAGTTTTCTGATTGTCTTAGTACACCTCTTTCTTCAGGCCTATTGCAGTTGGTATCAGGAGTAGGAAAATGTCCTTCATCAAATGGAACTTCTCCAAAGTCATATCTAGCAGGAGCAAGACGACTTGCATTCCATATGTGTCCTTCAGATAGTTCATATGTGTATGGTCCTCGCTGGCCTCACTTCGAGTGGTATAGCAAATTTAGATTCTCCTTGTTTCAGTAGTCCTGGTTTCTTAATTCTGACTAAAGATCCAGGCTGAAAGTGCACTTCTCTTGCACCATTTTTTCAGTATAAGTCAGTATAAGCCTTGCTTTTGGCTTGTTGACGTTTGACAATGTCCGTAGTAGTTAATTTTGTAGGCACCGTAATTGGTGGAAGTTTCATGTCGGCAACATGTAACTTTGTGCGTATCTGTCTGTCATGTAATAATTCAACTGGAGATGCTTGGGTTGTTGCATATCGCGTTGCTCTGTAGTTATGTAGGAACTCTGTTGTAAATACTTTCCAAGATTTCACAGTAACATTTGCTGTAGTGCTTCTTTCAGACTTCTGTCATAGCTCGATTTCTTTTGTGGGTAAAATTCTGAAGATTTCATATGCATAATATTCCTCTCTCTCAGAAAGTAGTCAAACTCAGACTCATATTAACTTCTTTGGATTACCTTTTCTGCTGAAGACTGTAGACAGAAATATTATTACTGTAGCTGATGTTATATGAGAAACAAATGCAATTTCTGGCCATTTACTGCAATAGTCTATCAGATTTATAGCAAATCTGCAATCTATAGGAGCATCTGCAAAAGGACCCACAATATCAATAGCAAGTTTTTCCCATGCTGAATCAGGTAATGGTGCTGGCTGAAGTGGTGGTGTATGTGTGATAGCTGTTTTGTCATGATTCTAACAAGTAACACAAGAATGAATGGCAGTTACCATATCGGCATCCATTGCTGGCCACCAGTATAGTCTTTGTTTAAATATACAATTCTTTAATGCCTTTCATGTGCAAGTTGTATGAGATTTTTATACAAGGTCTCTGGTAACCAGTAAGTGGTGAGCTCCATGGACAATATAGCTATCTACTAAGGACAGTTTGTGTCGAATCCTGTATAAGGTTGAAGATCAGGAGTTTCTTCTCAGCATTTGGCCATTTGCTTTGTATGTCCCATGTGAGGCAAGCTTGCTTAAAATCAGCAGCTGTAACTGTATATTATAATATATCAGTCAATGCTACAACTTCTATGTAACTATCCAGTGTATCAGAAGCTGCAGGTAAAGGTAAATCTGGCAATCAGCAGTAACATTCAAACCTGTTTTGTATTGCATTTTGTAATTGAAATTCAGTAGCCTTGCTGACCATCTAGCTAAATGCATTCCAGCTCTTCCTAGTCCCTTTGTTGTATGCAGTGTAGTTAAAGGGCTAAATTATCTACCCCATTGGTAGGTTCTCCATTTTTCTGTTGCCCAAATACATGCAAGAGCTTCCTTTTCAACAGTTGAATACTTACTCTATAAGGTCCCATAGAAAGTCAGTGTTTAGTGGGCTGGTGGGGGCTGTTTGGGCCTCTATGTGGGCTGATGGGCCTCTTGTGTACCTGAAATGCCAGGGCCTATTTTAATTCTCAGTCCAGTCCTGGATCCAAATGTATGTTTGGCATGGATCTGTGTGAGAACTGCACCAACAACATACAGTAGTAGCCTGACATATCTGTAGTAACCAGAGTCGGTAGTGTAGGATCAAATAAAGCTAGAGCTGGACTTTTCACAATTAACTGTTTCACTATTTTACAGCCATTTTCAGCATTCTCTGACCAAACCAAACTTGAAGTTCCACGTAGTAGTGATCTAAGTGGCTTTACAACTGAAGCTTAGTTAGGAATAAACTTAGAATACCATGAATAGGGATGGCGCAAACCGCGGAAAAAAAGTTCGCGAACGGTTCGCGAACCCCATAGACTTCAATGGGAAGGCGAACTTTAACAGCTAAAAAAGACATTTCTGGCCAGAAAAATTATTTTAAAGTTGTTTAAAGGGTGCAACGACCTGGACAGTGGCATGCCAGAGGGGGATCAAGGGCAAAAATGTATCTGAAAAATCCATTGTTGACACAGCGCTGCGTTTTGTGCTGTAAAGGGAAAAAAGTCACTCAGGTGGTGGTTGTGGACACTAATATTATTGATATTTAGACAGAATGTAAACAAGCTCACACAGCTAGATGGCAGTTGTTTGAAGAACACATTGGGCAAAAAATGCCTACAGGGCAAATAATGGCTACAAGGTCAACGTATACACTACTACAGCGGTGGATACGGATTACGTAAAATATATTATGGCTGCTTGAAAAAAGTCACTCAGGTGCTTTTTCTGGAGAGGGTAATATTATGGATATTTAGACAGAATGTGAACAAGCTCACACAGCTAGATGGCAGTTGTTTGAAGTACAGTAGATTACTAGCCAGCAAACTTACTATCCACTGTCCCTGAAATCACTAACAGCTCTCTCCCTACACTATCTCTTCCAAGCACACACAGACAGAATGAAAAAACGCTGCAGGGCTTCAGTTTTTATAGGGAAGTGGAGTGGTCCAGGGGGTGTGGGGGTGGTCCAGGAGGGAGAGCTTACTGATTGGCTGCCATGTATCTGCTGGTCTGGGGGAGAAATGGCAAAAAAAAGCGCCAACTAAGGCAAACCCAAATTGGCGAACGTCGCGCGACGTTCGCGAACTTCCGGCGAGCGCAAACAGCCGATGTTCGCGCGAACAAGTTCGCCGGCGAACAGTTCGCGCCATCCCTAACCATGAAGTAAGAAAGCTCGTAAGGTCTGAAAATGAGATGGAGTAGGTGCTTGTGTAACAGTGTTTACATGGTCAGGCAGTAATCCCTCTTGTGAAATTATGTGACCCAGTTTGTCTGAAGTGGCATTTGGAAAGGTTCAGTTTTAATCCTGCAGAATCAATGCATATAAGAACATTTTCTAGGTATAGTGAGGTCTCTGCTTTCCTCATGCAGTAATACTTGATGATATGTACTCTGAAGATCAAGGATGGAAAAAAATTTTGCTCCTCGTAGTTCTGGAAATATTTCTTCTATGTGTGGCAAAAGATGATTATCCAACTGCTTTATTAGGTTATTAGGTTCACGGAGATAAACACAGAATCAAATACCTCCAGTTTTCTTCATTGTTACAACAATTGGTGAAATCCATTTGGAGGATTCAGATTTTTCAATCACATCTTGCTCTACTAGTTCCTTTAGTTCCTGTGAGACATCCTCTCTTATAGAGTAAGGCAATTGCCTCAATTTTTGGGCGTACTGGATTACATCTGGTCTCAGCTTAACTTTGTGTACTAAGTTCTTTTGTCTTTTAGACACAGGCACTGGTGCTGCAGTAATGAAACCATCAACTGATTGTAGGTTTACTACTGCAAAGAAATCCCTTCCAAGTATAGCAGTATCCAATGTAAAAGTCACATTTTGCAGTATTTGATTCAAACTGTACAGTCACTGGCAAGCAACCAAGCACAGGAAGTAGGTCCTTTAAGTAAATGACCAGTCTTAGGGCTGGAATAGTATCGCTGTTTTGTTTCCCAGGTTCTCTTCTTCGACTGTGAGATGAATGAAAGTTGCAAACATGCTCAGGGATATAACTGAAGAAGAGTGAACCTGGGAAACTATTCCTGCCTGTTTTAACTCACATCTGGTGAGTGTAATGTGCCTCTGGAGACACTAGGAACCCAGCGGGCATTTTGTGGATTTAACTTTCCATTTGGGATTATATATCACTGGGAATTTTACGGTGCAAATAAGAAATATCAGTATTTTTTCACAGGAAAAATAATTGCTCAATATCACTAAAACGGATGTGGTGTGTGACAGATAAGATTCACAGAACACAGGGTTAAAATCACGTTTTATTTGTTTGCAAAAGTATGCACATAAATATGAATATATTATAAAAATTTTTTTAGAAATACTACACTATCAGGAAATTGTTCTGTTACTTCTTTCCCTCTTAAAAACTTCCTTTCGAGGTACCCAGCAATTTGACTGTCTTTTGGAGAATTTGAAAACAGGTGGAGGAGAACCTGAATTTTGCTGGAAAAGATTTTTGAGGGGAGCCATTGTCTTCCGCGGACTCTATTTATTTCTGAGACAGTCTGTACATTCCCATGTTTTGGTAGCCTAGGATGAGTTGAGTATAACAGTGCTTTATTAGCAAATAAATGCAGCAATTACACTTCAACAGTAATTTCAACTTAACACTTTAAGCATTATAGAAAGTACAGTGTATGCACAGTTGAACTCTTGAGCACAGTGACACCTACAGGCACCTTGCCTGAGATAAGATGCCCAGCTTGCTTAATGATAACAATGGTCCTGCTTATACTGAGTAGCAGGTCCAAACTAAGATCTATATAGGGCCCACAACACCCCAATAGATTGACTTGTCTGTATATATGACTGGAGCCATTAAAGCACATTTGAATCACTGACTTGTGTACTAACCACTACTTTTGGTGTGCTACAGTGTACCTTGTTGTTTGACCCATTATGCGACCCAAGGCAGGTGGGGTTTGCCATTTCTCTCTTGTTGAGGCACAAAGGCCAGGTCTAGGCCAGCAAAGATCTGGGGTGGCATCGGCTTGCTGGCTGCATATGAACTGGGAGAATTTGACAGTTGATTGAATTTTTAACCTGACCAGTTCCCAGTGCCGGCTATCATCACCAGCAGCAGTAGGCAATCTGGGAAGCAGTAGGGTTGCAAGCAGGGTATGTGTGTGAAAATGGTGGGGCTGGGGTATGAGTGGCCTATGGATGCTTTCGGCTGAAATCCAGGAGGAGGTGGCTCCCTCGTATGCGTCTATCACAGCTTTGGTGGGCCCCAAGGGAGATGCTGTCCCTTGTGCAATCTAACCCCCAGCACCCACACCATTGACTCCACAGCAATATGCATGCCATGTGATACATGGGCACAGGGCCAGATTTCATTACGGGTGCCCCTAGGCCCACTGCCATTTGTCACCCCCATACTCTGCCCTTTATTCGTAGATTTTCATCATCAAGACCATGGGGATTGGCGCATGGGAAATTTAAAAAACTATAGTATCTCCTGTGTATCCCCAATGTTTCTGAACCAATGTGGGTGTGGCTGGGCAGCATGCCCTAGGCCCAGCCCTAGGTGGCCAATCCACAAATCCAGTCCTGCATGGGCATTCCCATAAGTGGCATGCTGCTACAAGCACTATGCTGCACTACTGCTACTACTACTACTACTACTTACTAACTTCATAAAACAGAGCTAAAACCTCACTGGTTAGTTAGCTCCGTGCATATTTTTATACGCACCTAATATTGTATGCTTTCCCCATTCGCTTGTTACAATATGGAGTATTTGAAATAAAATGCTAAATTCTACCTTCAGTAGGTTAAAATGTTAATGGCAATCCTGCATTTATCTTTTAGAATAAGAATCCTATTTACTCTAAACACATCTTCGTGAAGTGCTGTTTACTTAATTGGCTTTGTGCGCATAATGTTTTACCATGACAATATTTTCCTTTTCTAAGTAAATCTTTTTCATGTCTGTTCCGGTAAACCATTAATGTATTTTGGCATCATTAATTTGTATCTAATGTGCTTAATGTCTGGAGGTGTGATGGGAAAATCTGACATCAATATCTCATATAAAGAAGAAAAATGTTAATGCCACAGGTTGAAATAGAATGATCATAGAAAACTAAAAGCTGGATCTAATGAAGTGCAGAGCTCATATTTGAATGAAAAAAAGGATTTAATATAAAACCTATAGTTTTAACATAAAGAAAGGGGCTTATGTACAGTAATTCATAGCAGATTATGCATTTTTTTAAAAGCTGTTAGATAATGAAAGCAAATGTGCTATTCGCTGACATGGGTTACGGCTTTATTTAGCATCAATGTTAGAAAACTATGTTTTCTATCTATGTATGTTAGTAAATATATTTGTAAACAAATGTAGAACTACAACTTTCAGTAATTGTTTAACCATTAATGTTGAAATGATGGTCATTGTTTCTCCACAATATCTGAAATGTCAGTTAATTAGCTTTTTCTGGTCCTAACCCATCAGAACATCAGACAGTGGACAGGTAATCTTCCACACTTGACATCATGCAGAGCTTTAACTTCAAGCATCTTGAAGCAATTGAGCTGTCAGATGGCACCTATCTCTGTCTAAGAGTTAGTATATTCTGCTGGAAAAGAGTTTGCTGCTGAATATGTTCTAAAAAGACTGTCCATAATGAAAAGCCAGTAACATGGTTATCTGTGTGCATGTGACATGGAAGTGGAAATGGTTATGTGGGTTAAAGAGGGAACACCACCCCTGTGAGACTACAAATTTTCAGGCTAAATGACAAATATGCGACTTCTTTTTCCTAAAGGATATCCATAGAAATTTGCCAACACTCTGACTTATAGGAAGTGTTACTTTTATTACTGTTATTACAATAAAACCTATATGGAAGTCTTATTTATAGATAAGATATCTATTTATGGAGAGGAGCAAGTGATGAACAAGACTAGCAGAAATAGTTGAGACATACTTGTAGTAAAGGCAAAATATTACATTATATTACAGATGGCCCTTACTTTCTTCCCATTACTTCACAGTGAATCTCAAAAAGGAGAAGGAGACATTTAGTAGAGTGTAAAACATGATGGTTATGATGAAATAATAGAGAAATAAACTGCTAAAGAATATGTCTAAGCTATAAAAATAAAGGTTAATAATAAGTATAAATAGATAAAATGTAGAGCAGTGTATAACTTTTATAGGAGAAGTCTGTGTATGCATATATATATATATATATATATATATAAGCAGAGTATATTAATACTCCTAAAAGGTTGCCATATAATTAATAGGAATAAAAGAATGTTACAATGTTGCAAAGATTAACGCTTATCAAGAAAGCAGTTCTAAGAACAAAGTACTCTAACCTAGAACCACATTGGGGCAGATTTACTAAATTCTTCTGAAGGATTTGAATATACAGTAGTCTCTATTCGATTGTGCGACTATTCAAATATGCAAATTAAGTATTTTGGACTATTGAATATAGAATATTAGCCGCATTGAATAGATCAAATAAATATATATTCGATCATTCGACTAATCGCCTGTCGAAGAACTTGCCCTTTAAATTTTTATTACTTTGCCAGATTGAACCCACCGAATTGCAATAGAAGCCTACGGGAATCCCCCATAGGCTTTTTTGTAAGTCTTTTTCCGAATTTCAATTGTACGATCGAACACTTAGAACGTTCGATTCGTACGATTTTGGTGAATATTCAGACGTTTTTTCTGTGACTTTTCGTAGAATCATTTGATTGTACGATTCTGGCGAATAGTCGAAAACACGCTCAATACCGGCGAATATTTTCTTAGATTTTGGTGAATATTTATTCCTCAAATATTCGCCCGTCGAATTCGAGGGCTAAAAGCCCTCGACAATTCGACCCTTAGTAAATCTGCCCCATAGTGTCAGTTGTATGTGGTCATATTTACAACTGACGATATGGAGCAAATTTACTATTATTCCCCAAAATAAATTTGACCAAATTAAAAATTCGATAAGCATTCGACCATCGAATGCTTATCGAATTCTTTTAGGCTATCATTTTGCTCGATTTCCAATTCCTCAATGAATTCATATGATTGGATACTGATCGTTCAATTTCACAAAAAAATCGTGACATTTCCTTCGAGCTTTTTTTGTATGATTTGAATGATCGAACGATCGAATGGTATTCGAGCAGGACTTAGCCTCAAAAGTCTATGGGGTGCTTCCCATTGGCTTCTATTACAATTCGGTAGGTTCAATCTGGCGAAGTAGGCAGTTGAATAAATTAAAAATTTTGATTCCTTCAATCATCGAATGATCGAATTATCGAATATCCGATCATTCTATCTATTTGATATTCGACATTCGATGATCAAAGAGGACAGATTTGCATATACGACTTCACAAAAAATTCGTATGATCGTTATTGCCATGTTGCCATGCCCTGTCTTTGAAACGCTCCTTACCATTATCGTAATATTGTAGGGTTTTGAGAAATAATTCAAATTTTATCAAATGTGAATTACAGTCGACACAGATGACTGAGCGCTTCTTAGTACAAGGTTACACCAGAAAAGTTTTGGACAAAGCTCTTAATTTAGCTAAACAAAGAATTATTATTTCTATCTACTAAAAAACTGGACACTTGTCCTTTAGTTTTTGTCCACTGAATTTTAATGTTTTATCTCCTTCCATTTGCCAAGCCATTCGCTCCAACTGGCAAATTATAAAGGCAGATCCACAACTGAACAAGATTAGTCCGAATCTCCCAATATTTGGGTATCGCAGGGAGAAAAACCTTAGGGATCTATTAGTGGTGAGAGACCCCACACAATGATTCCTCACATGGTTCGGTCTCATCTTGGCTTCCTTCAAATACATTGGGCTGCTTCAAGTGTCCTTTGTGTCTGTCTTGGCAATTTATGACTCCTGGAAAAAATATTGTGCATCCAAAAACTGAACATCATTATTCTATTTGTCATCATATTACATGCACAACAACACATGTGATTTATCTAATCACTTGCCCTTGTGGCTACGCATTGATGGTCATAGATCAGCCATTAACACTGCTTTCAGAGTACAAATCTGTGGCTAAACATTTTTTGGAGATGGGACATGGTTTGCCCACTTTCAAATATATACTGTAGCTATTGATACTGTGCCCTTACTACACAGTATGTTACTGCAACGTGAATGTTTCTGGATTAAAACCTTATATACACTTTCCCCACGGGGTTGAATGAAAACTGTTAATTGAACTGCTTCAAGACTTATCTTTTAGTTAAATTATGTTATAGAATCGCTAATTCTAAGAAACTTTTCATTCGGTCTTTATTTTTTATTTTTTTTTATAGTTTTTTAAATAATTTGTCTTCTTTTTCTGATCTTTCCAGGTTTCAAATGGGGGTTAAATTTGAAGCAGTGTAGGTGCTTTTTCACAGTGATAGTAGTGAGGTTGTGGAATTCCCTGCCAGGTGATGGCTGATTCTGTTTATGCCTTTAAGTGTGGCTTGGATGATTTCTCGGACAAGCATAAAATCCAAGGCTATTGTGATACTAAATTCTACAGTTAGTATAGCTATGGTTATATATAATATATGTGAAGGTATGGAGGGGTGTGTGGAGGCAGGGTTCTCATTTGGAGGGGTTGAACTTGAACTTTGGTCTTTTTTATCAACCAACCTTAACTATGTACATTCTGTGTATGGCAACACATTTATTATTACTGTTACGTTTTATTACATATCTTTCTATTTAGGCCCTCTTCTACAGTATTCATATTCCAGTCTCTTATTCAAATCAATGCATGGTTGCATAGAACATAGAAACCAGATTGCAAAACTGAATAGCTGTCATCCTATCAATCATACTAAAATTTAACTCAAAGGTGAACCACCCCCTTTAAAGGAAAACTATACCCCCAAAATGAATACTTGAGTAACAAATAGTTTATATCAAACTAAGTGACATATTAAAGAATCTTACCTACCTGTAGTGATGGGCGAATTTATTCGCCAGGGGCGAATTCCCGCGATTTGCCGCTGGCGAATAAATTCGCGAAACTGCAAAAAACATTCGCCAAAAAAAATTTGCCGCGCCAAAACTAGTCGCGTGTCGTTTTTGACGCGACGCGCCGAATACGACGCGCGCCGAAAATGACACGACGCGTCGGAACGACGCGACGCGCGACTCGTTTCGCGAATCGGCGAAAAATTCGCGAATTTCTCTAGAAATTCGCGAATTTTTCGGCGAAACGCGCCCGTTTCGCCCATCACTACCTACCTGAACTCTGTCTGTTAATTGGTTCGTGTGACCTAACTTTATAGTTTCTTTGGTACTGTATGTATGTGTGCACCGTTGAATCCTAGGATCCCAGGAGGCTGTCCTTATTTTTTGAAATGGCTGTTTTCTATTTAGGATTACCCAATGGCACATGCTACTAAAAAAGTGTATTATTATGAAAATGCTTTATTTACACGAAGCAAGGTTTTACATATGAGTTGTTTTATGCAATATCTGTTTATATCTGTTTAACCTACATTGTTTGGGGGTATAGTTTTCCTTTAAAGAAGCCTGCAGCTTGTGGTTTAAGCACTATACTTTACTATAGGGGGGCAGGATAATCCAGGTTTAAATCAAGAGCATTGATTTGGATTTACCCTCTAGGATTATTGTCAATTGGGCTGTCACAACCTGGGTGTGGTTAGGAGATTGAACACTAGTGAGTAGAAGACCCCTACTAAGATCTTGATCAGTGCCCTTTTGGGATCCAACATTTTTCTGCTGTGAACCATCAGAGAACCTGAACAAGGTTTCATCCAAACTGTGGTACTAAAGAGGGTCAGACAGAATAGTAGTACAAGAGGCTAGGAATCAGGGAAGGCATCAAAAAGGCAAAACCAAGAACAGGCACAGAGTCTACCATAACCAGGAGAGAAATCAGGTATACAGAGCTAGCTTGGCCAAGGTTTGTTGTAGTAATACTGTATCATTTTAAACCCAAAAAAAGCACAGTAATGTGTGCTGACTGCTGCCAGCACAACAGAGTATTATGTGCAGACGTGCAGGTTCACCCAGACTTGTGGACACAATCACCAAGTAGGAAATAATATATTTCTTGGAAAAATTTATATTTTATGGGTGTGTCTGCAAAAATTAGTAATTTTCTCCTGTGACTGTAATAGTATGTATGGTAGTAATATCCTTAGAGTACAGCTCTAAGTCTGATACATATCAGAAACAAGCTCTGGCTCATTTAACCCTGTAATTAATATAGTTCTAGGGTTCATCAGCCTTCATGGGACCAATTTATCAAGTGAGTGAATGTTATGTTGATTACTATTTAACTGCTTGTTCAAATGCTTTTTTTTTCTTATCACCTTATATTTCTTTGCTAGTGTTACAACATTTTTTATCTGAAGTACTAGTGCCTAGTCAATGATGTAGTATATACACCTAGGGGCAGATTTAACAATGGTCGAATTTGTGAAAAGTAAAAAAAACTACGAAATTTGACCATTGTATTTTTTTTTTTTTTCGATTGAAAACAGACTGTTTTTGTTTGAATAGGACTGTTTTTGATTGAATAAAAATCATTCGAATCGTTTGATTGGATCATTCGATTCGAACAATTTTCACAAAAGAATTTGATTTTCAAAAATTTCCAGAAACAATCCTTAAAGGTTCTAGGAGGTCCCCCATAGGCTAAAACAGCAATTTGGCAGGTTTAAGGTGCCAAAGGGTCGAATTCAAATTTTTTAAAGAGACAGTAATTTGACACTAGAATGATCCAGTTTTTTTTAATTCAAATCGAATTTGGCCTATTTGATAGTAGAAGTACCCAAAAATTACATTGAAATTCCATTTTTTTCATTCAAATTTTCACTTCGACCCTTGATAAATCTGCCCCTAGATGTAGTGGTTTCCTTGACACTGCACTTTTTATTAGGTACAATAAAGAAATCATACCTAATACATACATGCCAACTAGTTACAATGATCTTTTTACGTGAGGAAAGGGTGGGTCCATGCCTTCATATTCTTTTTGTCGTAGGCCACAACTCCATTCCTTGACCCATATGCAGTGTTATATGTTAACTAATAATATTATATATGCTTGGCTTCATAAGGTCTTTCCACCTACCCACCTTGTTATGCCTCGGCGGAAGTACTCAATAGTCATGCTCAATCAAACCTTCCCTTTCCTATAAAACATATGCACAGTGGTAGGTAAGAATAATTATTTAAATTATTTATTTAATTAGCAATCATGTAGTCATGACTATGGAAAACATTCAACCAACAAAGAGGTAACAATTCTGAACAAGAGGTTTCTCTATCGCAATTTAATGACAGAAAGAAAAACCGCATTAGGCTTTATCAAGGCTATACAAGTATTAGACATTGTTTAGAATGCTCAGGAACTGGGGGTTTCAGGATAAGATGTATTTCTGTAATTTGAATTTACCATTCATCATTTAAAAAAAAACTTTTAAATAAACCCAATACAATGGTTTTGGCTCCAGAATGGTTATGAACCACCCCAGACAGCCCCTCCAAAAACTAGGCTGTCATGATGAAAACCGAACAGGTGGCAACCCTAACTTATCCTTCCTATATCAGACAGAATGTGTTTACTGCTGAGCAGTAAATAATACTGGGAAGACATTGAAGTAGAAAAGGTACTTTGCAAGTGTATGAATATTAGAATGAGTAGATCTTCCACCCTCTGAAATCAACAACATTAGACTTTTACTTTTGTTGATACTTGTTTTATTCCAACTTTTCTTATTTTCAAGAATAGTGTGGTGTGTGTAGGGTGCATGCAATTATGTACTTGCATTTACAGCATACTGAAATTACAAATGCAGCAGTTATTATAGGCTATGGAACATCTGTCTGAAGAATTAAAGTTAATAGATCTGGTTACAGGTTACATTTAAAACGGTTTTAATATCTTTTATATATCCCTTCTGGACAATTTTGAATGCTACATTATTATTTTGGGCCATATTAGACAAGGAAATTCAGACATAAGCCTAAAACTTTTATTAAGATGGAAATGATGTTTCAAAATTAACTCTGCGAGTATTAACTTTGAGCAAAGTGCTTGCTGTTTATGTGCTTAAATGCAATGTTCATCATACCTGGTTTACTGTTTAGGAAAAAGAGTTTTATATCTATTAGGCAATTCAAATTATTTATCTAATGTATGTCTCAGCATTTCTGTGTGCAGTAAAAGGTTTGCTTGACAGATGCAGCCATTGTAAGGCCACAGTTTTATTTTTACAGAGCAGCTGCTTGCAGCACAATGTAATACAGGCACTCAATTGTACCTTGCTGAAACATATACATTTCATCAGTTTGCTGCAAAAAAATGGTTTCTTTAACACAATATAAAACAGGGGTTACTTTTCTGCTTTGGTAAGTCATTTTAATGTTTTCGGGGGTGATAGAGTGATCTACAGTAGTGATGGGCGAATTTATTCGCCAGGGGCGAATTCGCGGCGAATTCCCGCGATTCGCCGCTGGCGAATAAATTCGCGAAACTGCCCAAAAAATTAGCCCAAAAAAATTCGCCGCGCAAAAACGAGTCGCGCGGCGTTTTTGACGCGACTCGCCGAAAACGACGCGACGCGCGCCGAAAACGACGCAACGCGTCAGAAACGACGCGACGCGTCAAAAACGACGCGACGCGCAAAAAAAACGACGCGACGCGCGTCAAAAACGCCGCGCGACTCGTTTCGCGAATCGGCGAAAAATTTGCGAATTTCTCTGGAAATTCGCTAATTTTTCGGCGAATCGAAACGCGGCCATTTCGCCCATCACTAATCTACAGGAATTATGCTTTTACTGCCTGGCTGTAGAGGCTTCACACATCTACATTATACAAGACAGATACACATATGCAGTACAGCTGCAGCTCTGCTCCTCTGCCTTAAACTACTGTCCAATTCTAAATCAGCTGAAATACAAAGCTTCCAGGGCAGCAACCACATTATCTACAGATCTTGCTTAGCATTATTGTGCTATAATAATAATAATAATAATAATAAGTGTCTGCCCAAATGTTGCCACAAAGTGATAATCACAGAATTGTAAAGGTTGCCAAATTATGCTGTTGAATTAAGGTTTACCTTTGCTGGAACCTGAGGCCCTAGCCCATACTATAAGAAATGACCGTTATTCCTCATCCACCAAATTTTACTGTTGGTATTACCCTTTTAGGCAGGTAGAGTTCTCATGCTATCTGACACAGATTGGGGCAAATTTACTAAAATTCACCCGAAATCCTATGATTTTATTCGAAATTCGATAAGCATTTGAATATCGAATGCTTATCGAATAGTTTTAGGCTATCATTTTGCTCGATATTCGATTTCCCGATGAACTCGTACGATTGAATAGATTGTAGTTCGATCATATTTGAACGAACTACAATCTATTCACGTGAATTTTGTAAATTTGCTCCTAAGTGTTTAGCACATGTGAAAGCAATTGTTAATATATACTGTAGTTACTCTAGCTACTGTAGCTCTCTAACTTTGAGTTAGTCAGTGACTTTAAGGAGTGCCACATGGGACACAAAATGTAAAATTTTTGAGACCCCTGCTAGCACTTTTTCTTACCCCTGGGATCTGATGAAAGCAAGATTAAGCCATGCCAAGGGAGATCCACGTGTCTCTCTTGTTTGACTAACATATACAAGGTAAGGAGCAAGGTTTCCTTGCTATTACAGGAGCACAAAAAATATATGAATATGGTCATTAGAAGCAAATTCCTTGATACCTGTTAGTAAATGTAAAATAAAAATGTGCAATAAATGCAATATACAAACATCCAAATAACTAATATAATTCATGAGCCTGTGTTGTGAGTAGACAAAAACAATATGCAATTTTTTTAATGCACTTTAATAATCACTGGTGCCTAGTGATGAGTGAAATTATTTACCAATTCACAACCTTAGACTCCAATGGGTGAAAAAGAATGTTGCGCATCAAAAAATTTTTTTGCCAAAGCAAAGTGGGTCAAATTCACCTATTGGCCATGTGACTTCTCATATCAATTCTCCATTTCTATATCACATGTAGTAATGGGCGAATTTATTCACCAGAGGCGAATTCGCGGCGAATTCCCGTGATTCGCGAAACGACAGTGAAAATTCGCCCAAAAAAATTTGCCGGAAAAAATGAGTCGCGCGTCAAAAATGACGCGACGTGCGTCAAAAACGTGACGTTTCGCGAGTTTTTTCGCCAATTCGCGAATTTCGCTGGAAATTCACTAATTTTGCTGCGAAGCGAAACGGGGGAGATTCGCCCATCACTAATCACATGCCTTACTGTATCTGTAAACATAATAATTGTATGTTCCACAAGTGAGGGTTCCTTCATCCTCTGTGAGCTAACATGCTTTACTTAATCTCTGTTACTACTATTGCACAAATGTGCAGTGCCGCATATTCAGTAGCAAAGAAATTGGCAAAACATAGTAGCTAAGACTTTTTAGTAGCAATTGGGAATTAAATACATACTGTATGAGATCTCTTAAATTAAAACCTGCTATTCCAAAAACTTTTGACATTCATTTCCCATAGCATCCGATTTAGAAAATGTTTTAATTTGGACGTCATTTGATTTTTTCATGCAATAAGACAGTTCTTTCTACTACAAGTTAACTAGCTATCATTAGTCTAGGCTAGTGGTTTATTCCTATTTTTTATGTTCAACATTTTTATTAGCCATATGAAATGGTTCTCTCAATAATCTGGTCCAATAATCTGGTCCGAAGCATTCTGGATAATAGATCCAATACTGTAACTGTAAAAAAATCAGTTGTATGAGTTTTACCCCTACCATCAAGGACAGATATAAATTTCCTTGACTTTTCTCACTTCAGCAATTGCAGTCTGTTGCTACAATCATAGATCGTTTTAGCCTCAGTAATTACTGTGAACAACACCAGAGAGAATCGAGAAATCTAATTTTTTGAGACATTTGTTGGCTGTAACCTAAGAGTATACAAGTGGATGGCTATTAACTAAACCTATCCCAACCATTGATTTGAAGCTCCTTAATTAATAAGAGAAGTATGAATAAAATGCCAAAACTAACCAAATCGATGAATTCAAGAAAGGCAAATAGACATACAAAAGAAATAGTGGACCGTTATACAGGACCGTTGGAGTTCCTATGGGTCCCTACATTCACCTGGAGGAAAAATCCATTTCACCCCGACAATGGTGTTAAGAGCAAAATATACACTATCAAAATATCAAATTTTTGAGAATTAGTGCAAAATAAACAGTACCATTGAACATCACACTTCTGGTAACCTCTCCTGAGGAGTACCTAGGTAACAATGGATGCTTTCAAAGGAACAAGACAGTAAAGAAATATGCAATACTGTACAGTGATAAGTTTCAGTGCAAATACTGTTTCAGTTACGTAAACATATACGTAGTATCATGAGCATCTAAATAAGAATTACTCAGGCACATTACTTATTTCGGACACTTGGAAACTACCTTTCCTGCTCCAGGAGTTCCAGGCACACTCTTGACTGAAAAAGAAAATTTTGTTATTCCTTTCAGCAGAAAAATGACATTCACATTTCCCATCAGTTGAGACATTCATGAG
>CM044442.1:47646242-47681208 GCA_024363595.1 Xenopus borealis | reverse complement strand
TGAACCCAACTATTTACAGCAACATCTGGACAATGTCCATAAGTCCAGCAACTGGGAAATTTGTGAAAATAAAGAGAATAAAGAAGGCACCTAAAATTGGGCATCAATCTTGAAGAAACAAAGTAGTGTAGGTCTTCAGTCTCTCTTTGCAGGAGTCCTTTGAAAAACCATTTCTTACAACAGAAGAGTTCCGGTACACCCGGGGGAAAGAAGTTCAACCCTCCCTAGAGGATGGTGAATGGTGCTCCCTTCCAAGACAGGATTTGGCAACGGTATCCTTGTAGGATAGATAGTAGTTCGGGTGCGGCTTCTCCACGCGGCCCCCATTGGATACCTGCTCGCTGAGACTAAAATGTCTCTCCTCATTAAATTTTCCACAGCTCTTGACTGTGCTTCAGGATGGTACGGCCGTACCACCACTCGTTGACCACATTGGACAGAAAGCTCAGGTCACGCTCTCTCTTAGCGGTGTTACTATGGAAGATGCCTCCAGACCCAATTCCTTCCTTTCGGATTAACTCCCCGTAGATCCATTCATCAAGGTGCTTTTCCATGTCATCATAGACTCATTCAGGGGCATAAGGCATGTAGTACCCCCATTGGTCATACACTTTGATGTTGATGATGCGCTGGATTCGGGACCCAGTGCGCAGCTTGTTTGGATCAGCACGCCCAGGGGAAACCGAGAAGGTGGTGTCTGAATGCAAGGGAATTGGTTTTGGCTGATTTGAGAAAAATCTAGTTTCCTCCCCGGAGGATAAGGATTTTGGTGGTAAAGGCCTAAAGTCCATTTCAGCCCAATCCGGCTCTGGAGACAACATTGATTCCAAACTTGCCTCCTCAGAGGAGCAAGAAGCAGAAACTACAGCATCAAGCAGCTTTGGGGATGATGCAGCTTTAAGACTGGTGGATGGGGTGCGTCCGCGACCCCTACCACGTGTGGCAGGTTTCCTGGCGGGAGATTTAGTATGGAGGTCCCCCTTTACTTCAGGAACAATTTTCTAACCCCCCCCCCTTCAGGACTGGTAGGAATAGGAGAGTGTCAGCAACAGGAGACTGTATATCAGAGGTGCCTGCAGGGGTAATGGGTGTAGTTTCCATCGCAGCCGCGACATCTGGCATGGGTAGTGGAGCAAGAGCGGGCTTAGGGGTTGTAGTGGATATTACAATAGGACCCAAGGGTTCCTCCAGCCTTAGGAATGGTCCCATCCAATTATTATGCCCACATGTAGGACAAGATACTCCCACTCTCCTAAAGTCACTGGTTCCTTCTACCCCACACTTCCCACAGTATGGCACAATAATTTTACAGTCAGCGGTGATATGTTTTTCACCGAAAGGGCCCATCCAAAAATACCTTTTTGGTGAAGGTGCTGGAATCGGGTCTTGGAATAAGAAGGATGAAGGTCCTTCTTCAGGGTCAGGCCATCCATCCCATCCTTGGTTCGCCATCGGAGCCTGGTATATGATGGTCCGGATGCGTAGAATGGTGGAGACAGGTACCTGCAGCAGCAGGACACTTTACAAAAATTTTTGAGGTTCCGCACACTAGTGCCAGCCACAGCCGTGGACTGGGGAAAGTGCTGTATTGCAGAGCTGAATGGGGTTGGTGCACGCCCAGAGGATCCGCAGATGAATATGGAGACTGTGCAACTAACCCGCTTCACAAGGAGAAGTGCAGCGGTGAATCCCTTTCGCAGCCGCTAAGGGTATTACTGAAATAAGTCGGAGCTTTAGGTATGCGTCCGTCCTCCACGGAATCTCCCCACAAAATGGCGGCGGTGACGTAACGTCCAGGAGCCACCCTGCTCTAAAGGCGCCAAAATCTCTTGCGCAGGGGAGGTGGCTTCAGCGAGTTCGAGGGCAGAAGAAAACACGCCTGCTAAACCTCGATACACAATTTTAAGTGACAAGGGCACGGGCCAATCAGGGAACGGGGCAGAACCTCCAAGCCCGAACCCACGGCCTTCTATAGTTTCATGCCAGCACAAGGAAAAACTTTACAGGACTGCCTTTTTCCTCTCTGGTCCAGCAGCCTGTCAGCAAATTTTAAACACACAGTAACTCAGCCTAGTATTAAAGGGATGGGGCCCCACATTGGGCGCCAAAATGTAATGCTTTTTTGGGCTATACAGCACAAATTAGTTAGGGTGTCCAGCTATTGACAGAGCATGGGTTACACTGCGACACTACACATCAAGGCAGGGCCTTCGCTAAGTGGAAGCTATCCCTTTAAGAGGTAGTTTTACTACAATACTCAGGCAGACTGTAGAATAAAGATGAATGGGCACCAGGAGGTTCTTAAACAAAAGTGAACATTTATTATGCACGAACAAATATCCTCAGGTTTAGATATACTCACGAAGGAGCTGGGATCATAGCAGATGTTACACAGGTGATAGAGATGTCAGCAGATATTTATACACACATCACAATAAGAATGTCCTCGAAGGTAGGGTAGTCAAGGCTCATCAATTCTCAGACAAAGGTCCTGTGGCTGTGACTTAATGGAATACCAGATGAGGCCGGGTAGCTGCTGCTAAGTGCCCTAATCCTCATTACAATGTTATCCCTGCACTAAAAGCATCACAGGGGAGCTTCGTAAGGAAGATCACTTCCTGCTAACTCTCCTCGTTGGAACGTAGAACTGTTCATACTAAATAACCCTGACTATCTTTCTCTCTCTAGAGAGACTATTACAAAGCTAACCTGTATCTTGCTAGTCCTCATTCACGGGATGGCCTGGTTCCCGACTCAGGTCTCTAACAGTTGGAGGTCCTGTTAGGGCAGGTGGCTTACTGGGGCCTTGTTGATCCCAGGCTCAATGGAAACAACCAACCTGTTGAAGAACCAGCAGCCAAAGAGGCAGAGGCCCCTCTCTGCACACAATATAAAGCTTTAGTGGCAGGGAGTGGTTATTGCACCCTTTGTCCAATAATAACTGGTATTGGATAGAAGTGTTACAGGTAGTTACACCCAATAACAGAAAACATACTAAAGGGTAGGGATTAACTCCATAGGTGCCGTATAGAAACCTATGGGTCCCTACAGTAGTATAGAGTGAGAACAGCAGGGGGCCTAGAACAGAACCTTGAGGAACACTGACAGAGAGAGGGAATGTAGTAGAAGTAGAGTTAATAAACAACCTTTCCAGCAATTTGGATGCGAATGGACGAAGGGAAACTGGACAATAGTTAGCGGGAGAGCTGGGATCCAGGGAAGGTTTTTAGAGTATAGGAGTGATTAGTGCTTGTTTGTATAAGTATGGAAAAGTACCAGTAGAGAGTGAAAGGTTAAATAGCTGGTTAAGTGCAGGATAGAGTGCATCAAAGATTGTTGAAGGATTTCTATATACACACAAAATTGATGAATCCATAAATATTTAGCACAAGTAAATATTATTATTTATTATATAGCACTAACTTATTTCACAGTGCTTTTATTATAGAGATTATATCTCACATCAAGCCCTTATGGGGACAAGATATTGTATCCTTCAATAGCTGACAGTATAATTTCTCATTGCAAACACTTATTAGCTTCTAATCTGTGGTTACACTGCTTTACCTCTGCATGCCTCTTCCTGAAGGGCATCAATCCAGATTCCCTTTGCCCTCATCTTCCATGCAGTCCTTATTTTCTTCTGGGAGGCTAGAGCATTTATAAGAGTGTGGGCGCTTATACACATCTTGGTGCCTTCGGCAGATGGCTTGCATATTGGTTGGCTTGTCGATCAGGCTGGTTGTAAAATTTTGATTGGGTGCCTTTGAAGGCACCTGAACATCAGCCACTGAATCATCAGACACAGGTACAATTCCATTGTTTCTACCTGTATACCAGAGGATTAAGCTCTAGACGTGTATTGAAACAAACAATTTTTCGAGGAAAGATTGTAATTTTTATGTTTATGACCACATGTACAGTCTGCTACCACTTCTCAATCAATCAGTCAGCAAAGTCTAAGTAAAGTCTAAGTAAATCACATCCACTACCATCCCTATTACCATGAGAAGGTGTGGAGGGAGTGGATGTGATTTACTTAGACTTTGCTAAAGCATTCAATACAGTGCTACACAGAAGGTTGCTGGTTAAATTAAGGAATGTTGGCCTGGAACATATTGTTGGTCCCTGGATAGAGAACTGGCTAAAAGAAAGATTACAAAAAGTTATGGTAAATGGAACATTTTCTAAGTGGACCAGTGTTGTTTGTGGAGTACCACAAGGCTTTGTACTAGGTCTATTGCTTTCTAACTTTTTTAATGACCCAGAGGTGGGCAGTGAAAGTGCTGTTTCTATTTTTGGTGATGATACAACATTGTGCAGAACTATAGGTTCCATGCAGGATACTGCCACTTTGCTATATAGACAAAATTCCAAAGCACACCAAAAATAGTTGCTGCGTGAAAAAATTAGATTATCCCATTGTTTTATATTCAAAAGCTGCTTAAATGTATGCTGCTGTTTTTTGTTATGGATACCTATATAACTGGAATTATATATATATAATTTGATTTATCAACTATACCATTTTACACAGCTAGTGTATCCCCTACCTTATACTAGAATATCATTACATGGAATGATAAGTGTGTCACTTTGTGGAGTAAATGGCATAATTTCCCTTGAGGAATAATATGTTATCAACATCTAAACCTACTAAAACTAGTGAAAAAGCAAAGGCAGACAAACTGGATTGTTTTATTTGATTATTTCCCCTGTGTCACATCTCCATCATGACACTTGGAAAACATAACATTCAGGGCAGCTGGACATTTGATGACCAAGATGAAACAATAACAGTGACAGGTTAATAGGAGTAATTGACAAATGTATTTTAGTTCACACTCTGCTGGGAAATGTGCTAAGTGGCAACTGCTCTCTAATGAGATTATCTGTCCAGCTCCAATGTTAACTTTTATTCCTTCATATTTAAGTTTCAGACACTTTGAAAATGAGGCTATCCAAAACAGTAATAGATACAGTTGATCTTACGAAATTGTCAGCATTTGGAGGTTTTGATAAAGTAATCAGGGCATCTATCTGCCTGTTAAGTAATACTGGCTGGAAGAAAGATTTTGTTCAAGTAATTTAATTCCAAACTACATTAATTTTTTTTTTGGGGGGTGGGGGGTTTAGATTCGCACGGAAACCTGGAGAACACTTGGGGGCAGATTTACTAAGGCCCAAATTTTCAAGGGCTATTTGCCCTTGAATTCGACCCTTCTACGATTTTTGGATAAAAATTTGATAAAATGATAGTAAAATTCGATTGTTTTTGGCCGCTATTCGATTTCTCAATAAAATCGTATGATCGAAGATTTTACAAAAAAATCGTAAAAAACCTTTTGATTGTTCGAAAAAATCATACGAATCGAACGATCGAAGCTTTCGATCGTACGATTGGTATTCGAACATAAAACTTAGAAAATAAGCCTATGGGGGGTTCCCATAGGCTTTTGTTGCAATTCGGTAGGTTCAATCTGGCGAAGTAGGCAGTCGAAGAAAATTTTAAAGGGGAAGTACTTCGATCATTGAATGGTCGAATGATCGAATATTACATCATTCAATCTATTCAATACAATTTTGCATATTCGATGATCTAAGTGGCCAATTTTGCATAGTCGAATATTCGATAAAATCGTTCGATCGTAATTCGATAGAATTCGATAGAATTTGGAATCCTTCACACAAATTTAGTAAATGGGCCCCTAGGTTTGTGTTTTATCTATGGGAGATTTTCAAACTATTCAACCTTTTCACATTTTTTTGTGATTGGTGGAAAAAAACACGATTAGATTGTTAGAAAATGGGTCCCATAGATTCTACAGTGCAAGACTGTTTCTTAGGGTAATACACAACATGCAAAGGAGAAAAAAAACACGATTCGATTGTTAGAAAATGGGTCCCATGGATTCTACAGTGCAACACTGTTACTTAGGGTAATACACAACATGCAAAGGAGAAAAACAACAGGCACCCACAGATCCAAAAAACAGGCTTGAAAAAGAACGGAGAACTTTATTTAGGCCACAAAAATAGAATATTACAGAGACTTACACCTTTCGTGCCAATAGGCACTTAATCATAGGCTGTCCAGTCAGATGTCGATATACCAAATATATACCCTGAACCCACCAATCACCAAAGAACTGTGTGATTGGTGGGTTCAGGGTATATGTTTGGTATAACGATATGTGTCTTTGTACAACCTATGGTTAAGTGCCTGTTGGCACGAAATGCATAAGCCTAAATAAAGTTCTTTTACAAGCCTGTTTGTGGGATTTGTGAGTGCCGGCGGTTTTAAATTTTGCATATTTTTCTTTTTATGAAATTCTCTTTACCTCAGAAATCACCTGATCCTTAATACTGCAATAGGAAAAAGTGTGGAATCAAAAGACAAAGCTTTGTCCAGTTACAGTACGTATTGACTCATGTGAACTAACATGTTTGGTTTGCTTGTATGTACTGTGAATTGTAAGATTTCAGGGGGTGGCCCTTATTTCTTAAAGGGCACCTATCGTGCAAAACAATTACCCCCAACCAAATGTGCGGGCTGATAGAGCCCGCATTCCGGTTGGGGGTACTGGTGTTTTTTTTTTAAAGATGCCCCCCGCCAGCGCCAGCGCGCTCGCACCAGGAGGGAGCTCCCGGTGCGAGCCGTCATGACATCAAGACGTCACGCGCGCGTGAACGCGCATGTGCAGTAACTGCCATGGCGGCTCGCACCGGGAGCTCCCTGCCGGTGCGAGCGTGCTGGCGCTGGCGGGGGGCAATGTTTAAAAAAAAAACACCAGTACCCCCAACCGGAATGCGGGCTCTATCAGCCCGCACATTTGGTTGGGGGTAATTGTTTTGCACGATAGGTGCCCTTTAAAATGGCAATTGCCTAAGGTGCTTGGTAGACTTGGCCCTGCCATACATGTAAGCATATGAGCTGCTATACAAACTAACCTTGCCTAGTGTGCACTGTCCCATGAACCTGAGGGACAATTGGATCCCATTCCACAATATTGTGCTAGGAGTCCCTTGCTCAGTCTATATACACACAGTCATGCAACGCCATGCACACTTTACATAATATGAAAATGATGAGAACGGCAACATTTAAATGCAAACTTCTGCACAATATTTCAGGGGGAACAACCCCTTTCCCCGGGTACAACACTGCTGGAATTATGGAGGCCACTGCTGCATTCTGGATTAAAACATGGTGATTTATGCCAGAAACTGCACTTTGCTACAGACTGGCAAAACAAAATAACTCAATTAAGGAGCCGTGCACAAGCATAACTGAAAACATTGTTATCAATTATCATTGTTACTTTGCACTGTTGATTCTGAATTCTGTGAATAAGCATTCAATGAATTGTCTTGTCTGGAGGAGAGATGGGGACAAATAACTTTAAAACTATTGAAATGTTTTCATTCATATATTTTTCTTTTATATTGAAATTCTTGTCATAATTCAATAGTTTATTTTCTATTAAAAAAGAAAGTATAGTGATGTAGACTAGGACCATTTGCTCTGTACTTACTTTATAATCTAGGATCCTTTCAACAAAACCATCTTCTAAGGAAATGTCAGTGCTGCCCATTGCTTTGGTATTTAATAATCTGTATCTGATGAATTTTATATATATATATATATATATATATATATATATATATATATACTATGTTTGATATATGAATGTAGGAGTCCCAACTACCATGTGCATTGCTCTGATTGTTCCAGTCCTTTGCATTACACGAGTCATGTTTAAATGCACCTGTTAGCAAAAGGCCATCTACTGATTATGTTCTGAACTGCAGGCAATAACCCAAGCATCCCAGTATCCCTGATCAGCCTTTTAATAGGCCAACCTCCCCCTTTCCATCAGTCTGCAGGAGCTGGTGCAGAGATTAAAACAACATAAGGGTTCTGCTTCATGCTATCCATGCTCAGCCACTGAACACTCTGCTCCCTCTGATTGCCTCTTAAGAGCAAGATTTCTGCCCGAGGTTTCTGGCTGAAGGAACACAGCAGGGCTGGGGAAGAGGAAGAAGAAGCAGCAGCATCAGGAACCGGTGGAGTGGAGCTGATGTGGGTTGTGCTGCAGTGCTGAAGCTCTGCTTCCTCTTAGAGAGCTGAATAAATATAGCACTGTGCTTTTCAATGTGATTGTGGGGAGTGTCTTCTCCAGTGCCTGCCTGCTCTGCTGTGTGGCTGCATATATATACAGTATGACTGTGTCTTTCTGAGCTGGGCTATTCCAATCTCTGTAACTGGAAGGGCTCAGCTTGCAGAGGCAGCTTCAGCAGCACTGCTTCCTTCTCCTTGCTTCTCTCTCCCATCCTAATGTACTTGCCCAGGAGCGCTTTGGGATACACATTCTTCTGACACAGCTTGTTTCATTTCTTTTTTCCTGTTTTTCTGCGGCTGCTTCTTAGCCATGATCTACAGAAGTGTAAGAGTAAGTTTGCTAATTCAGTGCTAAGGACGTCAAGAGGACTTGGGAACCCAATCAAGGGTCTGAGGAAGCTGGGCAGGGGTAGGTATTGCTATTCTTGGACAAGGGGGAGGTAAATCACCACCCCAACCTCAGCTTCTTCCAGTTTACCTGCCTTCCCCTTTCCTTCTCATAAAAGCAAGCAAGGCTACAGAACAAGAAGACTGTGGGGAGAAGTTGCACATATAAACTGCTGGGATTTGGAGCTTATTCCTAGGACCACTTTCAAGCCATGGTTTGGATATTCAGAAACAGGTGCACTGCTCCCTTCTTGGGGATTTTGAGCTGCATCTACTGCATAGCCTGGAGTGCCTCCCCTACATCCCGTAAGTTTAAGTCTAACATGCTTTTCTTTATCCCACTTGTTTGAAAATACTCCCTGACAGATACACATGGATCCTTTGCCTCTGTTGCTGCCTTTAACCATGATATATATCACACGGTGCCTGGCTGCAGTTGGCTCACAGCGCATATTTGCTAAAAGTTATTAATTCCCCCGGATTTCAGTGAGTATTGTAACATTTGCTGAGCCCTCATGGTACTAATCTGGAAGGAAAATATTTACTTATCAGGCATGAGCCATCTGATTAAACATCAGTCACTGATAAGTGGCGAAGCCTCATGCTGCATGACTTTACTAATACATAAGCAGCTTCACGGAGGTGAACTGAATATAGATGATTGCCTTTATGGTCCTGCAGAAACTGTATGAGTCTGGGGTGCACAGAGAATGGAAGTTATATGTCTTTATACAGTAGCTTGGCTCTTTTCTGACTGAAATAGCAGTGAGAAAGTTTGTAGTGAATTGATTTCCCAGAAACACAGTGAAGTAAGACAAAACACAAATCCCTTTTTTAAAGAATTATTAAGTATTGTAAAGGCAACAAATCAGATGTTAGGAAGTTGCTCATTTTCATCATGGAAATTTTGTGAAAGAAAGCTAGTCTGCTCCATATTTTTTTTTTTTATTACCATGGGGTATACTGTTTAATTTGTGTCCCACTGTGTGGGTCTGCTACTCCCACCGTAAACTAGCAGCACAAGCATGTAAACTTGGCTTTTTTAATGTAAATTGCTTATATATAGAAAGTCAAATCTATGGCCTCCAGCTGTTGTAGAGTTACAGATATTGTGCACAGATGATTATAGATAGCAGTGGGGGCAGCCGGCTAGATAGCCCTGATGTTTATAGAAGATGTATTTATTTGCCCTGATTGTAAGCATTGCCATGACCATGACAAGGGCTTTTTCCTGTGTGCATTGGAATATATTGTCAGAGATGAGCTGTAATTGCAAGTTAACAATGTCTGATAGAGTCTCTGATTTCCATGAATTTTTGTTGAAACTCAGCCAGGTAAATGCTGAGGGCTGATCCTGTCTCATTCCAACCCTGCACCTCTGAGGCTAAATGTTTTTCTGTGATGCTGTTTGAATGGAGTAACTATAGCTGTGCTTCACAGACATGCTGCTAAGTCAGATTGAATTTTAAAGGGCAAAAGAACTAAGAGCTTTTACACTCACGCGGGGACTTGTGCCTGGAAGCCCTCCAGAGTTGCTTGAACTACAACTCCATATATAGGTAGAATTATTGTAGCTATTCTTGATATGATTTAGTATGTTTGTCGCCTTCTGTAAGGTTGTTTACTTGATGTGCTACTTTAAGGGCCATATTGATATATTTCCCCATATTTGTGGAAAAACAACATCTGGCAGTATAGCACTCAGCTTAAAAATGTTAGTATAACACCATTGTTTGCTTATGACAGTGTATGCATGACTGTTAACCTCTTGTGCACTTGCATGGTCTAAATACTGTCAGCATTCTATAAAACACTGGGTTCTTACCACTGTCACCACAGTGAAGTTTTAATTATGCATAATTTGCAGGATGAGCAGTAACAGGCAACTGACTTCTGAAGCACAACTCCCAGCCAGCATTTAGCAACAGAGATAAGCTGGGAGTTGTAGTTCAAGCAACTCTGGAGGGCTTCCAGGCACAAGTCCCCGCATGAGTGTTAAAGCTTCTTTTGCCCTTTAAAATTCAATCTGACTTAGCAGCATGTCTGCCAATGAAACCAAGTGATGAATGTTCCTTGCCTCCTCCTATATGTGTATGTGCAATCAACTATTTGCATGCCAAAACAAAAGGCAGTACAAAGATAGAAAGACATAAAAAAATCTGCTATGATATGAATGAGATTTTTTAAATACTGTGATTTAATTTTTTTAATAAAGTGTTATAACACTGTTTTGAAACATCCACATAAATGGTAAAACACATATAGCAGATCGGATATTATCTGATTTTGTTATGCTTTGAGAACAAGCTTCCTTGTCTATCGGGCTCATTCAAAAAATTGTAAAAGGGCCATTGCCAACACTAACCAATCAGCAATCCGTTATTAACAGTCTATACAAGGTAGACAATAAAGCGCTGATCAGATTGTTTGCTGTTGGCAACTGCAGTTGTACAAGTTAGCACCTATGTTTATAAATGAACCCTTTAGCTGTAGGATCTCACATTTCCAGTATTACAGGTGTGAAGCATATCACCCGCTCACCAAAACAATTTCCAAGCATTGCATTTTTAATGTTCTGCTTTGTTATCAAACAAAAACTCAATGCAAGGAGCAAATCAGTTTTTGCAGTTGTATTCCTTTTCAGTTTTTAATGCTATTTAAACCAATCCACATATATTTCATTGGCAAAGGAAAGCTTCTTTTGTTCTGTATTATATAGTACTAGCATGTTACATAGGATAGTATAACAATCTTTTCTTCATCATAATAATAAGCTATAATGTTAAATTCAGCCAGGAGAGGTCATCACTAGACAGAAAGTAGCTCAGAAATGTTAATTCAATATTTTTTCATTTGCCAGTTACAGTAACTATTGTTTTTAGTCTGTTTAAATATTGCTTTTAATATCAGCACATTAACACATACACACACAGAGCTAATCTTCATGTACTCATATCAGTGTTTTGCTTAGACACTAAGGCAATAGCATCCTGCATACTCATCGCTACAGTAAGGCTCTAAAGGAAATGCTGATATGACAATATTACCATCCTGTTCAGCTTTGAGCAAGAAGCTCTGTGGATAAAAATGAGGAATACCTGGCTCTGACGCTTACCTTAAATCTGGACCCATAACTCATATTTATCTAGCTGTATTCCATGTGATTCTGCAGTGGGATACAAAAATGTGGGGGTAGAACAAAATTGTCTTGGGAAACTTTATTGGCTACCCTGTACTTAAAAGCCAATAGTGTCAGTAAGTGATGTACTGTAGCTTTGGCAAGACTGAATATTACAGATTTGATATTGCATTTAAAGTGCTGTTTCATTATTTTAATTTACCAACTTGGTAAATACATTGTAGACGATATTGTATTGTACTTGTACAGCGCTTCGAAATATGTTGGCAATATATAAATACAAGTTAACAATAATACTTAAAGTTCCAGATCTGGGACAATAGAAACAAGTAAATATATACACCTGGGATCACTTGGTATTTAATTATATAATCATCAAATCATTTTTAATATATATAGCAAAGCTAAGTGCATGTAGATTTAGTGGAGACTCCATATTGGTTTTGGCCAGTGTGGGGTTTACTGTCATTTGAGTACACTGGATCACTTGGGAGGGCATTGAACATAGTTTTAACATTAAGAGGCTTATGTATTAAGGTCCAAATTTTCTAGTCGGACTTGTAATGGGGAAAATACCCTTGTTTCAGAGGAAAAAAAATATTTTTTTTCAGGATTTATTTAAGTCTGAAGGTGTTAAAAGTCTGATGAAAAAAGTATGCCTATGATTAAGGGATTGATCCCCGAAACGCGTAGGGCTTAGCATCCCTAATCAGTAATAAACCTGATTTCCCTTATCGGAGTGCCGTCTTTCTTTGGATTTGAAGTGATGAAAAAAGTACTCCAACTAAGACCCATCGAGAACATGTAAAAGTCAATGGCAGCTGTCCCATTAACAACTGGAAGATTTTCAGAGTTGCGCTGGGTTTCCAAAAATAATTGCAACAATTTTACAAAAAAATGATAGGTTTCTAGAGCTAAATCCAGAAAAATCATACAGTCTGGATTTTTAATGATTGTATTGTGAATTTTTCCGCACAAAAACAAATGGTGAACATTTATTGATAAATGGGGGGAAAGTCTGTGTGGGATTGGTCTGAGTAGTTTTCAGAAAATAGTTAGAACTTTTTGGATTTTGATAAACAAACCCCTAAGTACCACCTGGCAGAAATCTTTGACCATTTTTGCTCCTTTGATAAAACTACCCCCTGATTCGTTGGGTTTTGACAAATGTTTGTCAATCTGCACCATATTAGATATAAACCACTTAATGGTGTTGGTTTCTCTACACAGTGATCTACATTGTATATCGCCATACTTGACACATGAAATGTACAGGCATGGGACCTATTATCCAGAATGCCGAGGACTTGGGCATCTTTCTATAAAAATAATTGAAAAAATTTAATAAAACCTATAGGATTGTTTTGCCTCTAATCAGGATTAATTTGATTTTATTTAGGCTCAAGTACAATGTACTGTTTTATTGTGATAGAGAAAAAAAAATATTAAGTTTAGAAATCTGAATTATTTGATTAAAATGGACTTTATCAGAGATTGACTTCCCCTTAATTTGTGAACGGGTTTCCCCGATAATTATTAATTATGTATACCCTGAAATTAAATGTATGTAGAATTGATAAGATTCATTACATCACAAAAAAATCACAAGGGGTTTTTAAACAGAAAAGGAAATAAGAAAAGACTGACAATAAAAGGGTATGGATATATAAGCAATATAATTCAAAAGGCTATGGAGTACATTGCCACTCCATGGTTAATACAGTCCACATATTATTTATATGGCCATTGATTCATATTTGCTACAACTTATTAGATTTAGGGCTCTCTGAATGATTCATTCTGCCATTTAATTGATTATAGAACAACATTATTTGTAGGTTCAAGCAGATACTGGTGATGCAATATTAAGGGTTAATATTTCTCAGTAACCGGATACATTGCTTATCTGAAAATCAGAACACTTGGAAAGGACCCAGGAATGAAGAAAGCTGTGTATGCTAAAAAAGGGAAAAGGAGACATAAGCTAAACCTTAATGTAAATACATTAAGGAGCAACTCATCTTGTCAGATGGGCTATTAGCATAGAAGCACACAAAGTAGTCAAAACTATATTTTTACTGCACATACATATGTACAGTTGTACTAACGTAGCTCACAGTGTTCAAAGGTGATGAGTTTTTGTAAACTACATAAAATGCAAAAACACCAGGCACAACTGATTAATTAGTGATATCACCCATTAACAATTTATTGACTGCCAAGGGAATTTTGAAATCTGACCACAAATGAATGATTTTAATGTATAATTTCCTCATTGTTTAATGTGATGCTAAAATTTAATTTTTCCAGCTAGTATCAGCCCTGTAGCATATTTCAATTCTTACCATGGTTTTCTTTTTCTTTACAGAACTCTGTCTATTGCAAATAATTTCAAGGTTAAACATTATCTAAAACATTGCTAGTATGTCAGTATAAATAATTTTAAAAATCCACCAATAATGCCATGAAAACAGACTGGAGCCTTGAACCTAGCTATAGGGTTTGAATGAAAACGTAGAATTGTCTCTTCAACACAATACAAAAAGAATTCATTTCAGCAAGCCATAGACTATAGATTAGAGAAACTTTACATTTTATAGGGCAACCCTTTTGAAATAAAAAATAACAAAGTGGTATAAAGGTGATGCCTTTATTGGCTAACATATAATCATAGCAAGCATTCAGAACATATTAGTTCCTTTTTCAAGCTGATTACATAAAATTCATAACTTTACATAAAATTCAACATGTAGAAACATGGAACAAAAATATTTTTGGTCTTCTAGAAACAACTTTCAGTTTATAGCAAAAGGATCACCACCATCTTAGCATGATTGACAGCCAGCTTAAGTGGACCTGCTCAGTCAACATTAGCTTGGTTGGAGTGGGGCTAAATGAGACCAAGTTGGGGGGAGCTTATGGGAAAAATAAATGATGCAGTGCTTTTAGTTAAAGGAGAAGGAAAGTGTTTTTATACTTGGGAGGTGACAAAATTTAGGCCCCCAAGTGAGTTTATTTATTATCTGACACTCAAGGCCGGTGCTCCTATCAGCAGAAAACTGCACCGGCCTGGGGTTATTTCAGAGAGCACCATGGAGCGATCTTCTTCCTGCTTCTTCTTTAGAGGATAAGTAAACATTTAAAATAAGTGAATGTAAAATAGATGAGGAGGTTATTCCAAGCACTTTTGTAAATAAACATTCATAATTTCTTTTCTTTCGATTCCAAGATATTAAGGGATACATGTACAAGTCAAAAGAAAGTGCGACACTCACACTGATCCCCTGAGCATTGGGTGCAAGCCGTAATCCTCTCTGTAGAGGTTAAATCCACACGAAATAAGTTGTTGCAGCAGCACTCCGATCACTGTCTTAAGCTTTTATTTGTGCAAATCGGCACAGCCCTTTATCAAGCTGTGCTGCTATAGCCTGAAATGTTGCTGTTTTGCACAAATAAAAGTTTAAAGTGGACCCGTCACCCCAAAAAAATATTCAAAATCCTATTTTATCACATAAGTCAAGTAAAATGAACATTACTTACACTATATAAATTATTTTAATCTTGTTTCCTTCAGTCTGGGAGTTCATAATTATAGCAAGCAGGCAGGAGCCATTTTGTGGACACTGTTATTAAGTCAAGCCTTGCATCATCTCAAAATCTTGTCTGTGCACCAGAATGGGGGACCCGATGTCTATCTCCATGTCCTGGCTACAGGGACTAAGGGGGGACTGGGGGAATGTGTGGGGAGCAGTGGCATCTAGGAAGTGCTGAATGGAAAGTGAAAGTAAGTATCTGCCCCGCCTCTGTCTAAGGCATAGAGGACTGGCAGACAATATTTGATTGACAGCTGAGATTTTTAAAGGAGCTTAAAACAGCTATGAATGCTTTAATAAAAATTTTAAATTGGATTTCATGTTTAATTTGAAAAGGACTTTTATTAAACAGATTTTTGTGTGTGGGTGACGGGTCCACTTTAAGTCAATGATCGGAATGCTGCTGCAGCAACATATTATTTACTTTCTTTTGATTCCAAGATATTAAGAGATATATGTAATTTGAATTAATTTTGTTACAACAGCACCACCTGCTGGCCAGTTTCCCACCATTCAGACCACCATGTAGTCAAGGAAGTTGTCAGGGGAAAGAAAGAGGATGCTCTGATGTTCTTCTGCTTAGGAAAAAAATTAGAAAACCTCATGTTTCCCAAGCAGAAAAACATCTTTCTCCTGACAACTTCCTTGACTACTTGGTGGTCAGAATGGTGGGAAACTGACCAGCAGGTGGCACTGTTGTAACAAAATTAATTCAAATTACATATATCCCTTAATATCTTGGAATCAAAAGAAAGTAAATAATGAATGTAAATGACAAAAGTACTTAGAATGGCACCCTCGTTAATTTTACACTCACTTATTTTAAAGGTTTACTTATCCTTTCATCTCTCGGCTGTGCGTGCGCAGTAGCACAAGAAGCCGAACTTTAACAAAAAATCCAGCTATTTCATTCCACTGTGCATGCATCTGCCCCGGGAAATTTGAAAGTGAAGACGAGGACCATTCCATGGTGCTCGCTGTCAGAATCCGGACCAATGCAGTTTTCTGCTGATACTGTAGATGCACCAGCATGGAGTGTAAGGTAAAAACAACCAATGGGGATGCTTAACTTTTGGCATCCCAAAGTGTTAATTAATTTCTTCTCTTTTAAGAAAGTTGTTGCAGACACTAGAATAAACATAGATAATATTTAGCATACCCTTTTCAATATGTAAAATGTGCCCAGGTGCAGTAACCCATAACAATACACAATAAAGCGTTTTTAACAGATGGCTAGTAAATGCTACCTGCTGAGTGATTGCTTGTGCATGTTTTACTAAACAACCCCAAAGTTTGTCCACGTGGATGTGCCCGTTTTATAGGGGATACCCAATGAATAGTGATGGGCGAATTTATGCGCCAGGGGCGAATTCGCGGCGAATTCCCGCGATTCGCCGCTGGCGAATAAATTAGCGAAACTGCCAAACAAATTGTCGCGCGTCGTTATTGACGCGACGCGCCGAAAACGACGCGACGCGCGCCGAAAATGACGCGACGCGCGTCAAAAACGACGCAACGTGCATCAAAACCGACGCGCGACTCGTTTCGCGAATCGGCGAAAAATTCGCGAATTTCTCTGGAAATTCGAGAATTTTTCGGCGAAGCGAAACGCGGCCGTTTCGCCCATCACTACCAATGAAGCCTCATGATTATGAACTTCACAACTGATTTAAAAAAATACAAAAGAAGGACATATGAACTGCACCTATTTCTATGGAATGACTTCTGTTGATGATGGGTAACTGCCATCATCCTTTAGGATTGCTTTTATAATGCTTTGTGTCATTATAAAATATTATCTTCACATGGGCCGGTGTAGATTGGTAGCATCTAAGAACTTTATGCTGGGTATTCAAATTCTCCAATGAGAGGGGCAAATATATATTTATTTGAGCATGAGTGCCCAGACTTAGGCAGGGCTCTACTTTTAGTAAAATGGTTGTATCAGGGTCTGCCTATTCAATAGTTGCAATATCATAGAAAATGTTGCTTCACTGCAAAATAACACACGATAATCAAATCAAACTGTTGGTGGACAATGAGAGGCTGATGTGGTCCACTAAATACCAGCTCAGATTTCAAGTTTTGGACAACCATGGCTTAGGGAGGCCCCCATAAATTTGCAATGATATTTTCTGTAGAATATGTTACTTATTTACTAGCTTAAAGGTGGACCATTTACAAAGTATATATTGACATGAAGGAAAGAAAAGAACATGTCCAAAATTTTATTTACTGTGGGTATGCAAAACAACAGCCCATGCAAAGAAAATTGTAATCTACAGTAACTCTCTGACTTTAGAAAGCTGAGAAAGATTGATTAGATCACTCAGTGGTATGTATATCTATAACTGACATGTTATGGTATGTGCTTGTTGGATCTTGTCAAAATAAAAAAAGAGGGTGATGTATCCCAGCTGCATCAACAGTTTATTTGATGATCAATATATGTTACTATTACTGTTACTAAAATACATATTTTGGTGTCAATATAATATCTACCTAAAGCAAAAATAACATTTGATCAATATTAGTAATCTAGAGTAGTGCATAGGTCAGTACATGTGTTGCCCCATTTACTTTCACCATGCCACCAAAGAATTGTACTCCTACAATAGAAAACAATGTGCCACTCAAATTTATACCTTTGTGATTTACCATATATTTAAAGCTTTGTTCGTTGAGGTATTTGTGATTGATGATTTGGCAGTTCAGGACCAGGCATTCTTTTCCATATCTTCTAAATAATTTCCATTTAAAATGGCATTGTACTGAATAACTAATCTTATGTTATTTGTAAGAAAAGCTGGTTCACTTAAAGGCAGAGAACATAGACCTTAATCAAAGGCAGTGGTTTCAGTAGAGTAACTACTAGGAAGCAGGACCTACAGATGCAGGGGGGCCCAGACTGTGTGGTCTGCTTCCTCTATAGCTAATGAAAAAAACCCTTCTCCCCAGCCGCTCTCTCACCTCCATTTTGATATATCCCTGCACGAGAACCACATTGCCATAAATAACAAAGTACTTCTGTCAGAGATTTTTTTACCCTACGACGTAGGGTAGTACATTGACGTTTCGGGCCAAACTTGGCCCTTTATTAAGTTGAGAGCTTGATAAAGATACAAACTTGGCCTGAAACATTGCGCACTGACGAAGGATCGTAACTTCGCAAATTCACTAAGATGAACATTTTCCTAAACGTTAGCACTTACACTAGACGTTACTTCGCCTGGTCAGACCAGACGAAGTTCAATACAATAGATAGGAGGTTGAAAAAAATGTCCAAAAAAACCGCTGGCGTATTTTAGCAAAGGAGGGTGATAGTCTGAAAAAGATCGATAATTTTTTTGGGGGGTTACCCTTCTTCCCCCCTACATTTCCTAACATATGGCAACACAACTATACAGGGGGCACATGTAGGGCAATAGGACAACTTTATTTAATTTATTAAAGGTTTCCTGGGCTTGTGTAGTGGAATGTAGTGGCTGTAACATATACTTCTATTATAAGTTAAAGTTCCCGCCGTATGCAAATTAGGCTTCACTAGTGTAACAGCGCTCTGCCTAGCAAAGTAAAATTAGCACAACTATGCTACCATTCGCCGACCTGAGCATAAATTCGCACTTAAGTGGATTTGCGTAGCGCTGGCGAAAATTCACCTGGCGAAGTGTGGCGAACGCTAGCGAAGCCTACACTGGCGAATTTTCAGATCTTAGTGAATCTGCCCCTAAGAATCAAATAAAAAAAATAAAAAAATTATTTTTGTGTTGACTATTTTCTGTTTGATTTTGTAACATGTAAAAACAAAAAGGTACTCTGCCCTCAGTCCATTATGCATATATTAAGGACATAGATATTGGGGGAATGTAATAAATGTTGGTAATGGAAAAAATATTTGCAATGCAAAAAGTTATGCCTTTGCCCAAACAAATTTTCCTTTGTGCATACTTAATAAAGCTTTTGCGAACCCGGACACTTCTATGCCACCTCTTCCAACTAGTTTGCACTAGTGTACAGTGAATGTAATAAAACTTCTTACTGAAAAAGATGTGTTTGCTCCAGAAGTTTAAAACACCTTCAAGCACTTCCTAAAAGTGGGCAATGTGCCATTAAAATTTGCAATGCAATAACAGTTTAAGAAGTTTGCTCTTTGTGAACTTTATTGCATTCCCTGTATGTGTATCAAGCTACTACCCCCACCTAATGGTTTAAAATTTAGTGGTGAGCACAACTTCCTCCTTTTTGCTCTAGTGACATGTAAAACCATCATATTCTATATAAAATAGAGCCTTTGAATCTGTCATCGTCCCTTGTCAGCTAACTGATTACAGACATTATTGATTGCTCTTATTCTGATACTTATCTTGAATCACTCAGAGGTCATGAAATTGATTACACCAATCAGGGATTTAGGTAGATGTTATTGACCAAAAGGCATACATCATTTTCTAAAACTCAAACAAAATGTGGGGCAGATTAAAGCTTATGACCTGTATAACATACTAATGTTAATTGTTACTTATTTTGCATCAATTGCTTTTTAATTGCAGGGGCATATCACAGAAAATGTGCTGTAGCTACAGAAAAACTTCTTCAGCACAAATGCAATTTTAAAAAGTAATTCTCTGAATTGCACCAGTAAAATCAGATCTGGATAAAATAAAATGTTAGGAAAAAATGAAGCGTATTTTCCAGACACAATGCAAACTGATGGACAAAATCAAACATTCTGAGACAGTTTTACACAAGACAGCTACTTCTGTTGCCTAACTAAAAGGTAATATCTTTATATATATATATATATGTATATATATATATATATATATATATATATATATAATGTTGTGTGTGATAAAATTCAATCTTTCAACTCAAGTGGAGGATAATTTTCAATGATGTATACCCAGCACTGTATTGATTGCAGTCTACTTTCATTTAAACATATGTACTTAAGAGAAAAAAATTATAAATTATTTGCATTTAGATGTAACATTCAGTGTTGGCAAAACTATTGTTATAATAAGAAATGTATATCTAGGTAGAGCATGAAAAATCTTTTTTTGCTTTGTGCTCAATTTACAAATGAACATTCTTTTCCTTTTAGTCACAACTCTTCTTATTCGGATAAGTTAAATTCAGTATTTTATGTATCTGTCTGTGGTTAAATGTAAAATAGATACTGGGTCTGTTTATTTAGTTTTGTATTTGTTAAAATTATTTGCTTCTGGCATAATCCAACACAAATAGCTCACACAAGCAGTGCCAAACTGATATTGTTATATGCACTGTTTTACTGCAATTGTAATAGAATGTGATTTGATTGCCCAGTTCTCTCTTACTGTACTGCAGAAGTCAAGGCTATGGTTTTTCCACACTTTTTCACACTTATCAGAACACTACATACCAACACACATTTGTAATTGTTTGGCAGGTGAAAGGTTAAATGGCATCCTTTACTCTCGGGCACAATAGCAACAGTTTTATACTCCTACCGTAATCTTGTTGAAGTCTGTTATTAGGGGCATACTTTATATGAATACATGATTAATGGCATTAATTAAAATTGCATTAAATGTTATTCTGGTCAGATTTGAGAAAAGGCAAAGAGATGGCAGGACATAGGGAATGACCAATGACTTTCCCAAACCCTGAGTACTGCATATTCTTGAGACAGGCCCTTGTTTCTATTTGTCAGGCCCTTGTCGCCAAATATCATTGTATTATACAATGGTTAGAAAGTGTTAAAAAGGGCTAGGAGCTGCATAAATAAATAATTATGAAGTAAATGTTTGTTACATATTTTATTTATAAGGACCTATACATGAATGGCTTGATTAATATTAGGAAGCATTGATCTGCTGCAGTATACATGAACTAATTCAATGCTAAGAGAAAAAAGGTTGTGGCAGAAAGAATTTAAAGCTTTCTCTAGCCATTTTGAAGGTGGTGGCACATATGTTTTTTATTTTATATATATATAATGGTGATTTTTAGTACAAGTATAGGATCCATTATCGGGAAACATGTTATCCAGAAAGCTCTGAATTATGGAATGGCCATCTAACATAGACTTTATTTTATCCAAATAATCCAAATAAAAAAAATGCTTTTATTTTTTTCTTTAATAATAAAACAGGACCTTGGACTTGATCTAGACTAAGATATAATCGATCCTTATTGAAAGCAAATCCAGCTTATTGGGTTTAGTTAATGTTTAAAGGATTTTCTAGTAAATTTAAGGTACAAAGATCCAAATTATGGAAAGATCCATTATCTGGAAGACCCCAAATAACAGGTTCCAAACTTGTACATCTTTGCTTACCTTGGAAGAAAATGAATGAGATAATGGAGATTCCAGTGATCTGACAAAAACCAGTACTAAAGTGCTATAGTTTAAGTCAAACATAAATATTATACAGATGGAGAAGTATGTATCCACTCATCTGTTGTACATATGATATGCCTTTAAGTGTTTAAAAAAAAAAAAAAAGTGTAGTCATTAACGGTAGACAAATTTATTCGCTGATTTTTGCCGCTGGGGAATAAATTCACAAAACTGTAGAGAAAGTTTGCTGGGCGCATCAAAAAACTTTGGATGTGCATCAAAAAGTTGCTTGCGTCAGAAACCGTTGGGTGTCAAAACTATTTGGATGCATATTTACTTTAGTGCAAGCATCAACATTGACGCGGGTGTCAAAATTTGAGTTTTGCAAATCTTTAGCCTTTTCACAAATTTCCCAGGAAATTTCTGAATTTGTTGGCGCAGCAAAATGGGACAAATTTGCCCATCACTAGTAGCCATCTGTGTCAGATGATTAATTTAAGTTTGTCCAAGCATTTGTAATACCACTAACATACTAATTTAATTCTGATTTAATATTTTTTATTTCATTATTAATCTAGCAAACATATATTTTTCATTTATTTTCTTCTTCTGTATGTTACATTTTGGTTTATTCATTTTACTTTTGCTTTATGTATTTCTAGTGTATGTATGACTGGCAGACCATGGCAGAAGTTTCGTTGTGGCCGCAGAAAGGATCGGCTCCTATGAACCTTATATGTACTTTTTAGAAAATAAATCTGTTTTCATTTAAATTACAGATATTATTAAAGGGAATAAAACTTGTATTTGTGCCTCAAAACAGTATTTAATTTTTAACAAGGCAGACAAGTGTCGGAACAATTATTATAGCCACTTTAAATTTGCAAAGGGAAGTGCAAGCAATGGTCCTTTCAGTCATAGACCAATAGCTCTGTTATGTTGATGGCTGCAATTCTACTAATTATTATAACAGAACTATCAGTCATAAAGTGCCTGTCCAAAACCCACATCAGTAAATGATTTTTAACTGTGTTAATAAGTGAAGGGAATCTTTTATGTAGCCCTTTTCTCCCATGGGAATCAAAGTATTTTACATCAATCAAGGCAGCCATTATAGATGTATTATGTGCACCTATATCAGTGACTTATCCAGGGACACAAGGAATCAAACCAAGGTCTCTGGTATGAGATCCCACAACAAAAGTTAATCACTTAATTTCTAGTCCTACGCCTCCTCTGTAAAGTTAATTAAATAAGGTTTAGAAATGCTAAAGAAACTGCTACAAATAACTTAAAAAATATGGATTTATGTTAACTAAATATCTATAGTAATAATAAAGATCAGCACCAGGGCCTTATTTATAAATAGGCACTCAGGGGTGAGGGGTTCTTATAAAATTGAAATATTTTTTCAAAATAAAATAATAATTGAGGATTATAAGTAGTGAAAGTGACATTTTTGCTGAAGTGTGTGACATCATTCCATACGCTGGGGGTGCTGTAAGGTCCTGTAACTAGGGTGGCACCTGGCCTAAATACAGTGTAGGACTGGCCAGATATGGGATGACTTTGACATAGTTGGCCAGCTTAAATATATTGCAATATATGGACAAACAATCCCTGTTGTTTAAAGGGTAAGGTATTTTTTAGTAGCTGTAAGCACAGAATGTCTCAATGTCTTAAATATATTTATAATGGGTTGAGTGCAGAGAACCTCTTTCTTTGTCTATGTATTTTGTGGTCACAGCCTCATTGCACCCCCACCTAATGGTTTTAAAAATTAGTGGTGAGCACAACTTTTTTTTGTTTGTTGTAGTTATACTGGAGCAGTGACCAGCTCCTTGTTGTAGCCCCCACCCTTCCCAGCTTTTTTGTTTTCTTTTTTCTCTGTAATAAAAAAAGTGTACCTTGTACTTGATTCAAACTAAGATAAAATTAATCCTTATTGGAAGCAAAACCAGCCTATTGAGTTCATTTAATGTGTACATGATTTTCTAGTAGACTTACGGTAACGATCCAAATTATGGAAAGAACCATTATCTGGAAATCCCCAGGTCCCGAGAATTCTGGATAACAGGTCCCATACCTGTACAACACCTATATGCAGTAGTTTTTGCAGAGGTTTGTCCAGTGGTTAAGTTCAGTTCTCTACTATAGAATGAAAGTTAGGGGATGGATGGGGGGCCTATATGCCTGCCCCTCAAGAACACAGTGTTCATGGGAGAATTCCATTCTGAAGAGCAAGAGTCAATGCAAACATCTTCTAACAATGGTGAATGATGCCAAGTGAGGAAAAAAATGTCAACTTGTGTCTGGGTTTTGCACTTTGCATCCTGACAGATAATGAGCCTTGTATTACGACAATAGATATCTGTAACCACTAAGCATCTTCATGTTAAATCCTCCCTCAGGCTTTTCCCTGGAGGCACACTCCCAGCACATATAGAAGGACATTTATCCGTACTGTGACTTGTGTGAGGTATAGCACCTTCAAAATAGGAATGAAATGCCAAAAATATTTATCAAATCTTATTCATCAGCTGAATGAATAAAAGCTATAGGGGAGTTAATGTAATTGCAAGGTGTTATAGATATCTCTGAAGGTTATCTATACATCTAAAATTAGTAGACCATCACAGAACCACAAACTGACAGATAAGTGCTGCTAGGTGCTTTATAAACCAGTTGCAGTAAGATGTAAGGGATGGTGTTGGCTCTTCAAGTGCCAAACAAGAAATACAATTGCAATATCCTCAATTTTCTGGGCCCTTCAAGTGCCAAAGAAGAAATAACATTGCAGTATTCTCAAATTTCTCCTCCATCGGAGTAAGAAAGAAGGAGACTGAAACTTTCCTGAGATTCCTGCCATATGAAAGTTGTTGGCTACAACTAACATCTCTTTAATCACACTTTTTTAATCTTACATTTATTTTTTCTGAAATGTTCACAAGGGATAAAGGAATTGTTTAATTGTGTACACAGAACATGAATTCTCTGCATAATTGAATGTATTCATACTGACATGATACCTGACTCAGCTGAATCATTTCCACTGAGCTTATTAGCAATTGAACATGCAATATAGATTAATAAAGGGAAGTGTCATACTGCTTGTTTCTGTGAAGATATGCCCCAGAATAAATATAAAGACATAGGAATCTTCAGTAAAAAAAGAGAGATAATTCTCTTAGCTCAGGCCAATAATATGGATTTATTAAAAGGAATGTTCTGTGCTTCCATTGTTAATTGTATTGTATTGATGCTATTCTACTCTGACAATGGTTTCTACAGACATAGGACAAGCTAATACATTTGGGCATGGTAAGCTTCTCATTTGTTCTGACTGGTTGCATCTGATTTTAAGAATGTTTTTGTAGGAAATTGCCAGAAAGAATAATATTTATTTTTCCATAATTACATCTTCTGTTTAAACCCTATGAAATCATAATAAGATTTCCATACCATTAAAGTTCCTCACCTGCTTCAAGTCCAGTAAGACTATTTAAATATGAGTCATCAGATGCTTTGGCAAGAAATAGGGTTTAGTAGGCGCAATGCACCCCCCATTGTAATTTCAACCTTCCCTTCTTTATGTTCTTTGTATAAACAGATCTATTTTACAGCCCTGCAGAATATGTTGGCACTCTAAAAATACATAATAATAATAATTATTATACTTCTATACACTGCCTCCTCTGCTCTTTTCACCTGCCTTTCATTGCTTAAAACCTTCTTGTTCTTCCCATTTATGCGTGCCTTCCATACCTCCCTGTTATTACCCTCACCTTCTCCAATCTAAATAGTACCAGAACCACTGATATAGGCAAATACCAGCACAGTCAAACAACTATGGAATTCGTTAGCAGCAGGACAACCACCCGTTCCAGGTCAGACAATACCAAATAACTGGAATTCCAGTGCCACAAGTAAAAACAGATCAAATTTGTATGAGGAAACATTAATCCATTATCTCCAGATAACCCAGATTAGCTCCTTATTGTTATAAGTGGCTGCCACGTCAAGCTTATCATTCTTGATACTGTATGTCAGTGATCCCCATCCAGTAGCTTGCGAGCAACATGTTGCTCACCAACCCCTTGGATGTTGCTCCCAGTGGTCTCAAAGCAGGTGTTTATTTTTCAATTCCAGGCTTGGAGGCAGGTTTTGGTTGCATAAAACCCAGTTGTACTGCCAAATGGAGCCTCCTGTAGGCTGCCAGTCCACATAAGGGACACCAAATGGCCAATCATGGCCCTTATTTGGCATCCACAGGGACCTTTTCATGCTTGTGTTGCTCTCCAACTCTTTTTACATTTGAATGTGGCTCACGGGTAAGAAAGGTTGGGGACCTCTGCTGTATGTCATGCAATACTTTTATAGGAGTGGTGTACTTACTAAGGGTGTGTGTGGGAGTGTGTGATCGCACCTTGACCCACGCCTACTTGGGGCCATCCAACGCTGCAAAAAAGGTAAATCTGTGGAGGGAGACCAGGGACCTTTTTGCATGAGTGAGTTTGCTGTGGCTCAGTGGGCAATCCAGATGCACATCCTGCACCACTGTTATACCCTGGCTATTACCCATGTGGTACTGTGTACATCAAGAGTGCCCATACTTTGCTTATGCGAGGTCTACTTTTAGAGATGTTGTTCCATTATGATCTACATCCATAAAAGCATGGTTAGCATTCTGTTCCATGGGGAAATATTACTTAAATATTAATTTCTGGGAAAATGTATACTGTTATAGTTAAACATCTATTTCTTATGTAAGCTTAGCATATCTGAATGAAAAGCATGAAACGGGAAGATGATTTTAGTTGACAGTGTCTTGAGATCTGATCAACAGCTGATCCCGATCTACCTTTTGGGCACCCCTGTTGTACATCATGCCTTTGGGCATTTCGTTGTAGTGTAATGAGAGCAAGTAACAGCTGCACAGTAATCTCATATGTTAAGTAGTGATGGGCGAATTTATTTGCCAGATGCGAATTTGCGGCGAATTCCCGCGATTTTGCGAAACACCAACGAAAATTCGCCTGTCAAAAATTAGCTGGCGCCAAAAAAAAAAATGTTGCGACGCGTGACAAAAACGTGACGCGACTCGTTTCGTGAAATTTTTTCCAATTCGCGAATTTTGCTGGAAATTAAAAAATTTTTCACGAAACGGGATAGATTCACCCATCACTAATGTTAAGCAGTAATAGGAAGGAACTATTTGTGTGTTTAGTGATAGCAAGTATGTTTTGAATGTGTTTGATCTCTTAGCACAATACCATTATCTAAAGGCTCCTGATGCTGGTTTTAAGCTATTTAGTGAAGATTAGATGCACTGATAGAGCTTCTCTATAATGGCCACAGTTTAAGAGTAGTGATGGGCGAATTTATTCGCCAGGGGCGAATTCCCGCTGGTGAATAAATTCGCTAAATGCAGGCGCGAAAACGACATGACGCGCGCTGAAAACGACGTGATGGAAATGACGCAACGCACGTCGAATACAACGCGCCGAAGTTGACGCGACATGCGTCAAAAGCGTGCCGCGACTCGTTTCGGGAATGTTTCGCCAATTCGCGAATTTCCAGAGAATTTCCAGTGTGCACACGAGCACATTTACCTGTGCTCCCCTGCGTTCCGTTTTGCTGCATTCAGCCGCAGAGGAGTGCAGAGTAGTGCAGGTATAGTCGCACTCAATGCTTTTCAATGAGGCTATACTCACACAAGCGCATGTAGGTGCAGAATGCAGGAAAAATGCAGCATGTTGCATCTGAACCTGCGTTCGGCGCCTACATGCATTTGTGTGAGTACAGCCCCATTGAAAAGCATTAAGTGCGTCTATACCTGCGCTCCCCTGCAGCTGAACACAGCAAAACGGAACGCAGGGGAGCGCAGGTATAAACGCTTGTGTGTAAGAGCCCATTTTTTAGAAATGAATGGGCTTTCCATGCTTAGAGATTTTACAGATTAATATCAATACAGTTCAATACAAGTAAATCTCTTCCTTATTACTGATCTTACTAAAAGTTAACTTAAAGGTGAACCCCCCTTTAATGTTGGGATGTATTGCTGTATTTGTGTTGATCTATTGTGAGCTGGTAGCTGGGGTGTATTTGATGGGAGATAAAGTTCACACAAATTCCTAATCACTAATATACTGTGATAATGAGGGGGTTAATTACCCTGGGAGTTCTCACCTAGGGGCTAATTAGGCAACAGTGATCAGCTAGCAGGCTGCTTAGAGGAGGGGCAGTTGTGGGTAGTATGGAGCACTGCTGATTCCTAAAAGAAAAGGACTTAAGAAGGTACTGTGAGTTTGTGAAGTTCTATATTGTTTCCAGCTATGAAACCCAGAAGGGGACAGAAATAATCTCAGTAGGGGACAGAAATAATCTCAGTAGGGGACAGACAGAAAACATCCATGTTAGTTAGGGCCAAAATTATGTTAATGGTTTAATTGTTTGTTTTTATGTACCTGATTTGTCACTGTGTGAATATTTAGGCCAATTGACAGTCTGTCTGATCCTGCTGGCACTATATAAAGCTCCCTCTTTCCCTGCTTGTTGTTTTTATGTACAGTATCTATCTTTTTCTTATTAAATAAACAGCTATACTTCACTTCAGCTGTTTCTAAACAATCCATAATGTTAGATATTCAAATGCATCCTTTTTAACTTTTTTATCTTTGTTCTCAGCAAACACGTTCTGCGGTGACTAGTGGCATTTAGCATAAACGTTTGGCATTGTATTAAACAACCACTCTTTAAAATAAAGTTATTATCAATTGCAGTAATTTAACTTCAGTAAATAATTTCTATAAAGAAGACATGCAAAGATACTTATACAATGTTTTATTTTTTAATATGCTCTGCAAATTTTGATCTATGGCAAATAGTGATGGGCAAATTTCTCCTGCAAAAATTTGCAAACTAGTGGGAGTTTCTTGAATTTATTTGCCAGCAGTGACGCACGTAAATTTGACGCAAATTCACCCCTGGCGAATAAATGCACCCATCACTAATAGCAAATTTAAAGTCAGTCAAACATTATCAGAGGTTATGGAAGTTTTAATTTGAGACATGTAACTTTCTGCCATACTGGTTTAAGGTGGAACTCAATTAGTGATGGGAGAATCTATCCCGTTTCGCCGAAAAAGTTGCAAAACGACGCGCATACGGTTTTACGTAGCGCATATCGTCATTTTGGCACGAGTCTTGTTTTCTTGTTTTCAGCTTGCATCTTGTTTTTTTTCACGTGAAGGTGAATTTTCGCTGTCGTTTCGTGGGAATAAAATAAATAAATTCGCCCATAACTAAACTCAATCAATAAGATTTTGTTACTCCCAGGCCAACTTGATTGATAAATCCAGCACTCCTGGGAAGCTTGGTGGAGTACCACTGGGCTGGTGGGGAGGCTTAGGGGCTATTTAAAAAAAAAAAAAAAGGTGCACAGAAATTTTTAAGTGATACGGACATGATTTTTTTAATTGATAGATGCATTACTTTCAATGGGCAAGTTCAAGCTAGGTTTAAGGGGCAAATCTAATTTTGGTCAAATTTTAACCCTTCAAATTCGAATATCGAATGTAAAGGTTTTTAGTGAAATTCGATTGAATAGGAAAAATTTGATCAAACGATAAAATCGTTTGAATCGAACGATTTTAACCATTCGATCGATTTTTTTTTTTTTTTTTTTTTTTTTTTTTTTTTTTTTTTTTTTATTCGATCTGAAAATGCTGAAATAACCCTATAGGAGCTGTTTAATCTGGCGAACTAGGGATTAAAAATTTTTTAAAGGGCAAGTACTTCGACCTTCGACCATTTTTAAAATTCGATGGTCGAAGTGGCCACTAAACTTATTTGAAAATTCGAATCTTTTTGAAAATTCTATCGAATTTCGATTAATTCACTTTAATAATTCGAAATTCGATCGAATTCCGATCGTACGATTTTATAGGATATTCGAATATGCAAATTAGGCCACTTCGATCATTGAATATGCAAAATTCGATGCGTATCAAATAGATCGAATAGATTTTTTCATTAAATCGAACGATCGCTGTTTGATCGTACGATTTTGTCGACAAATTGAATAGCGCTCAAAAAATAGCCTAAAACTATTCGATTTCCATTCGACAGTCGAATTTCTGCCGAATAAGCCCTCGAATTTGTGAATAATGACCAATTTGCCCCATTTGTTGAGTCACACCATTTGAATTTTAATATTGATAATAACTTAATGCAGGGTAATGCAGGGATTTATTGGACCTTATTAAATTGTGTACAACTCTACATTTAGTAGAGTATAGAGCTATATTTTCTCAGCTACTTCCTTATTAGTAATTATTATTACAGTATGTATGCCTACATAATCCACAGTGCTGTACAATAGATGGGTTTCAACAAAGAACATTTACACAAAATGTAAAGAAGGCCCTGCCCAAAAGAGCTTACATTCTAAAAAGAGAAGGGGTTGAGATACAAGAAGATGTGGGAATGGGATCAAAAGTAAGCATGGTGAGAGGTAGTGTTTCGTTTAGTATCTTATTTAGGGCTATACTTCACAGCTCTGTACTCCGTTGACACCACCGCTTGATAAATACATAAACATGTTAAAAAAAAAATGTAAATAGAATACTGGGGAGTTCCTGTTTACCAAACTGCTTATGAAAAAAATACTCTAAAGTTCAGCATCAAGAAAATTCTAGCTCGGTTTTAGCTATCTATTCTAGCTTTGACTCAAACATCTCAGAACATTTGTAACATTTCGCAGACATACCACAAATATTTGTGCACTGGTAAGGTGCTACAAGCTACAGTATAAAATATACTTCTTATTGTTAGAGTTATAGTGAAACTAAGAGCATCTTCATAAAGAAATATATTTTCTGGCTAAAGGAAAAGCATATTAAAACATACATTTCCAAAAGAAAAAAGATCAAATTACATTGTTTTCGCTCTTTTTTTGAGGATAATTTTTTTTTGTTTAAAAAGTGCATTAGATTTATGAATTCAACAACAAACCCATTAGGCAACATTACTTTGATGCCTTTTCTAAAACTGATAAATATGCATCCCCTACTCTGCAGTATCAATACATTCATTTTAATTATTTATAAGAAGGTGATCAACATGGTAATGAAGCTTCCGTTTGTGTTTTTGTTAGATTTTGATGAGTTACTTTAATGTACTATACACAGTATATTTGCTTAAAATATGTTAACATTGCATACTGTATTTTAGTATAGTTAACTTATAACGGTATTTTGTTTATTACTTTTAGGGCTTGTCACATAATGAAATTTTGTATCTGATATATTGTATGTAGGATAACAAGTTTGATTATATACTATGATGGACGCTCAGGTTCTTAGTGGTGTCATGTAGCTTGCCCTGTAGAAAATAACACCTTATTTTGGCATCTATACAAGTGAAAATTCTCTTTTAGTTTTTTATGCTGTCATGAGTTTTTAGAGGAATGGCTGTGCCAAAATGTAATGGTTATATGGTGGTAGTGAAAGCAGAATTTTGACAGGAGTGGTCAAATATTTCAGATGCAGATGATGGTATAATGAGTTTGCTGGCAGTATTTTGCTTAATAGTAGCAAACGTTCACAAAACTGCATAAAAGTACGCAAAACTCCAAATGTCTCAAAAATTTGTTGGAGTCAGTGGGAAGGGGCACAGACAGCTCCTTAGATACACAGGAGAAGAGCTGGGGTGACTGCAGGGATCTATTTTAATCCAATTGTATCTGACACTATACTGATATATATTATAGAAACATATGCTATCAAATACTTGCTATAGTCCCATAGTTGGAATATTTGTTCTTCTTGGATATACCTGAAGCAAAAAATATAGGAAATTATATAATCTAAGAAAGTACAGGTATGGAACCTTTAATCCAGAATAACCAGACCTGTAACCAGACTGGGGGGTTTTGGATAAAGGGTCTTTTCATAATGTCAGTCTTTGTACTTGCTAAAAATAGTTTACACTTTAAATAGCACCAATAGTATTATTTTTCCTCCAATAAGGATTAATTATATATTATTTGGGATCAAGTACAAGGCATAGATTTATTATTACAGAGAACAATTAAATGAAATAATGAAAGAAGAATGTGATAAAATAATACCTTGTACTTGATCCCAACCAAAGATTAATCATTATTGGAAGCAAAACAATTCTATTGGGTTTGTGTCATTTTTAAATTATTTTTTAGTAGACAATGCAGGGTGATCCAAATTACAGAAAGATACTTTATCCAGGTCCTGAGCGTTCTGAATAACAGGTCCCATACTTCAGGTCCCATAATCCAGTTCTTAGATGTTAAAGGAAAGCCATGGCTGTCAGAGGGCAATGAAGAACTTCAGAGTGAGATAGATATAAACAGAAAACTCTGAAATACAGCATGTTTGTGATTACATTGTGTAGGCATGCTACCTATGTTTGCAGAGTGTGTGGTTTTTGTGCCACCTTTCAACAATACTTGGATCTGTACCTTATCTATGTGTAGTGTTGTCTAAGGGTTTTCTGGAAGTGAAAATTTTATGGAAAGTTTGACAAATATCTATTATACAAAGAATACAGATATACATATATAAAAATTAATATCCCTATAAATAAAGTAAGCTAGGCCACTAATAAGGCCTCATAAAAAAAACCCGAAAAGAGAGCATGTTTGCTCCTGGAAAAGAGGGGATTTGAAAGATCCACAGTCCCCGCTAGCATTATACAACATCTAATCCCAAGTAAAGCCATACTGAAACTTTTGGTTTCTCAGATTATCCCTTTTGGTGTCACAGCTGTCAATTTCTGTTAGCAATACATTTTAAAAAAATTGCACACACATTGCAGAAATAATTGGTGATGACTTGGGGCTCTAGTATTTGCCTACTAAATATTGTCAAGCATATTTCAGCCAATTCAAGCAATGCTACAACTTCCAGCCATGTTTATTGGAAAAAGGGCAGAGATGCAATGTTGTATTTAGGGTTGCAGGAAAAAAAACAAGATTTACATTTTAATGTGATTGTATTTGCCCATTATCAATGTATCATTATCAAAGTGTTGTCTTCCAAGAATTATATTTTAAACAAAACCTTCAGCATAAAAAAAAAAAACAAATTTGGCTCTGTAACTGTTTCACAGACTGCCTAAAAGACGAAGAAAGTTTCATGTAGCAAACTAGTTCACACATTTTCTTCTTTTTAAACAGAATTGTGGTCCACGGATTAGCAACATATTCCATATGGGTGGCTTCTGATATATGATCAAAACATTACCTTCTTTGTAAGCTTTCTCTGAATTACTGCTTTTGAAATCGAATCATTTACATTCATACATTAAGCAATAAACAAAAGTGTTCCCTATTTTGCATTAAATCAATGAGTATAAAGGAATAGCAAAATTCTTTCTGAGCATAGGACTATGTTTTTGATGTGCAACATTTCTTATGCTGATGCACTGATAGCAGACAACTGGTTAGCAGCGTTCACACCACTGTTATAATTGTCCAAGTACATTTATTTGCATAAGTACAGCTATTGATCATGTAGTGTATCTCACAGTTCTGTTCTTGCTACTCTTTGTACACTTTGACAACCTATTACTGTGATCGTCACTAGTTTAATACTCTACACTGTGGCATAACTAGAGTGCACTGGGCCCCCCCCCAGCAAAAATATCTTCAGAGGGGCCTGGCACACTCAGATGCCCATTCCCAGGCCCCACTTCTGCCCTACATTATTTTCACAACACATCTGAAATTTATCAAAAATGTTTATCCTGATTTACAGGGATTTGGTTATGCTTTTAATGATTTAGTTTTTTTATTTCTAAATTACACAGTTTATCCTTCAAATAATTCACTGTACAATAAAAAAAAAAAAATATTGTAATGTTGTAATATTGGTGTGTGGTCGGCCATCTTGGGTCATTTTGACTGGTTATGTACTTTCAGAAAGCGCCAGCACTTAAGGGTGGAGCTGCTTTCTGGGCTGTTTTTTCTCCTACTCAATATAATTGAATGTGTGGCAGTGGAACCTGGATTTAACTATTGAGTGCTGCTGTGTGAGATCTACCAGGTAGATGTTATCTTGTGTTAGGGAGCTGCTATCTGGTTACCTTCCCACCATTCTGTTCAGCTGCTGGGGTGGGGGGGGAGTGATATCACTCCAACTTGCAGTAAAGAAGTTTATCAGAGCACAAGTTGCATGATTGGGGGCAGCTGGGAAACTGAAAATGTCTAGCCCCGTGTCAGATTTAAAAATTAAATATAAAAAAATTGTTCTTTTGAGAAACTAATTTCAGTGCGTCAATCTGCATTTTGAAGAAAACATGTTTCCTTAACGTCTGACAGCAGCACAATGTGGGATTGCGTATTTCAAGAGGCTCGCATTGATGACGGCGCACCTTGAAAAGGTGCCAGTTTCAAAGGGCTGCTACAATATTTCGAGGGCGCCCAAAAGGAGAGTTCTATACAAGAAGTTATGCTGTGAACAGGGGCTTTGTTGCCTGGGGGAGCAATTAAGGTATTGCTGGTCCTTCCTTTCAGCCTGTGTCCCATATGCTATGGAAAGCTTGTTTTTTCTTATTGCCTCTACAGATGTCCAGTCTGGAAACTAAACAAGGAAAAAAAGCAAATTTAAGGTGGCCATAGAAGTAAAGATTTTTTAAAGATCCAATGGTTATCGTGAGACCACGATTGTCTCAAAACGATAGTTTAAATGCCTGATGTGTCCATCAACTAAAAAGACCATTTCAGGCGATATTGTCAGCAAAACTGAAGGATCGCAGCCTGCTTGGCCCTGCAAACTTAGGTGATAAAGATTTTCTAACCGGGCCGATCAATCAACAGACCGATGTTGGATGAAAAATCATAAAATGTATGATCGTTTGTATCCCACTAACCGCACGATAATTTGAGAGATTGGTCGGACTTCGCTAAGATAGGTCGTTTGGCAGAAAAAGATCATTGCGTCTATGGGAAGCTTAAAGGGACAGTAACATAAAAAAAACAAATGCATATACGTTACTTACCTGCAATTTGCTGATCTTTCCTGCTGCTTGGGCAAGACTTCGTTGAAAAATGAAACGGTACTGTCCCACGGCGTCCAATGGGTCTCCGCCATCTTCTTTCTTGTTCTCCTCTATGTGCACGCTGCTGTGTGTCTCTTCCGGGACCGACTTCCTCTTTTGTGACGTCACTTCCAGAAGTGACATCAAATAGCAATCTGGACTGCTTCATCTCCAAGGGAACGGGGACGCCTCCCACACAGCATTCACTCCACACAGTTCTACTACATAGTGTCCCTCTATCTCTCTGGATCTTTAGTTTGCGCTCTCCCCCCCTTCTTCACTCCCCATGCTTTACCGTTCCTCTCTCAGTGACAAGTCCATCT
>CM044442.1:47616322-47628647 GCA_024363595.1 Xenopus borealis | reverse complement strand
GAAACCCTAATGTCTCAATTGTACCCTAACCTTTAGTTTGTAAACTCTAATCTGTAGGGCACTTTAATCCTATTGTATCTGTAAATCCTTGATTGTTATCCACTTTTATTCCCTGTTTGTTATAACTAAGGAAAGCACTGCGTATCTTGTCGGCGCTATACAAATAAATGATGATGATGATGATGATGATGATGATGATGTATGGGGCCTTTTATCCAGAATACTTGGGACCTGAGGTTTTCCCAGATGATGTATTCATACCTTAAGTTTACTATAAAATCGTTAAATAATCCAATAGGCGGGTTTTGCTTTCAATAAAGATTAATTATCTTAGTTGAGATCAAATACAAGCTACTGTATTATTACAGAGAAAAAGGACATTTTGTGTATTATTTGATTATAATGGAGTCTAAAGGAGATTGCCTTTCAGTTATATAGTTAAATTGGGTTGAAAAAAGACAGTCCAAGTTCAACCCCTCCAAATTAAAACCCAGCATACACATGCACTCTTTCACACAAATCATATATGCCCATAGCTATACTAACTGTAGAGTTTAGTATCAAAATATCCTTTGATATTATGTCTGTCCAAAAAATCATCCAGGCCCCTTTTAAAAGCATCCACAGAATCAGCCATCACAACATCACCCGGCAGTGCATTCCACAACAATCCATTGTCCTCACTGTGAACAATCACCTACGCTGCTTCAAATGAAAGTCCTTTTCTTCTAGTCTCAAGTGGTGGCCTCTGGTGCGGTGATTCTCTTTATGGGTAAAAAGGTCCCCTGATATCTGTCTATAATGTCCTCTAATGTATTTGTAAAGTGTAATCATGTCCCCTCTCAAGCACCTTTTTTTCCAGAGAAAACAACCCCAACCTGGACAGTCTACCCTCATAATTTGCCTTCCATCCCTCTATCCAGTTTAGTTGCATGTCTCTGCATTCTCTCCAGCTCATTTACATCCCTCATAAGTAGTGATGGGCGAATTCGCTGTGAATTTCCAACATTTGCCGATGGCATGTTTTCATCCCTTGAGTTTATGCCCTTTTTTATGCAGGACAGAACCCTATTTGCTTTAGTAGCTACAGAATGACACTGCCCAGAATTAGACAACTTATCTATAAAAACCCCAAGATCTGTAATTTGGAGCTCTCTGGATAGCGGGTTTCAGGATAATATCCCATATGTGTACTTTCTTTTTTCCTTCTCCAAGCACTTAAAATGGGTGTTCATATTCAGACACATAGTAGAATGATAATTAGTTTAACAAATCAGACTTTTTTTCCTTCCTCTTTTCATCATGACCTAGGTTTTTATATGCAGCACACCCATAGAAGGCGCACTGCAAGAAGTTTGAATTGAGACTTACTATGGCACATTTTCTCCTATGCCCAAAGCTAAGAATGCCACTGTGCATAAGCCTCCCCCTCTCACCACATATTTATGTTATATGGAGAAGGAATATATAGTAGTTGGCACCACAAATAGATAGTAGTTGGCACATAAAATTTGAGGAATTGAGGAGTTGTTTGACAAAAGCACAGTTTTCCTATTCCTGTAATAGATTGTTGAAAATGGTAAAACAAATGAGCAGCCTACATTTACCGCTGGCAGAGATATTCATTGGCAGTCTTCTCTGTCTACCTTTTCTTTGCTTTTGAAAGTAAACTATTTGAAAATGTATTATTGATAAGGTTCTCCCGATATTCTATTCCAGTAAGCTCTTTCATTATGTATAATTATTGAATTATAATGTATTCATTTATTTTCCAACAAAATATATATGGTGTAAAATAATGGACATCTCTTCTAGTGCTGAAAGGGCAACTATAGTGACAATGAAAAAATTATATAAGATTCAGCATACTAAAATAAGTAACTTTTTAAATACAACCCATTAAATATTCTGCACCATTTCTGAAATAATGACATTTATGTTCACTATCCCTCTCTCGGCATCTGTTTCTCCTCACATTATCCTCATTCAGGAGTTGGGTTTCAGATAGTCAGACAGCTCGATCCAATATATCTTATAGGGGGGCTCCTTTTACCTTGACGATCTTTAAGAGCACACTCTATTAAAATCACCAGAAATCCTGTCTCTCTACATGCAGAATTTGTGTAAAAGGCAGTTTATTTTTTTAGATTTTGTGTGTACTGGAATTAGTTATTGTAGTGCGCTCTAATTCATCTGATAGGAAAGGAAGCCCCCTATAAGATGTATTGGATCTAACTGTCAATGACTTACAAGAACAGAAAATGAAGAGAGACAGAAGCTGAGAGAGGGATAGTGACGATAAGCTTGACTATTTCAGATACTATGCAGAATATTTAATTGATTGTATCTACAAAGTTTCTTATTTCAGTATGCTGAAGTTTATATTACATTTTCATTTTCAAAATAGTTCCCCCACTAGACCACCAGGTACTCTTTCATTACCTCTCTGTTTATTGATCAAAGATATCAGTTGATTTAAACAGTGGGTTGTACCTAATAGAATAACAAATAATAAATCCACGTATAGTTGAATGAGCATAGCGTAGTGTTGTAATTCAGTCATGCAATGCTCACATTTATATTAGATTAAATTTAAAGAAAGCTATACATTACCAACTTGGCAGATTACCATTACTTGTACATGTATATATTTCCAAGCTGGTTATCTCCCCCTGTGCAGAATACACCTACACTAATGATGTCATAGGGGTAGGGTTTATGGAGTGATGGTAAGGATATTTTTGGCTCAATTACTGTATGTAACCTGAAAAAGGAATGTGTTGGCTTTCCTGAAACATTGTTCTGTACTTTGTGGCAAATCTGACTTGAGTGAATGGAAAATTGCACAACAATAAGTGGTAAATTGCTAAGACTTTCCTTTGAATACTTTGCCCATAATGGAGGTCAGAGGCAAATGTAATAAACATCATTTATATTGTGAATTTGCTCTTCTCCATAGTGTAAATGTGGTAGGTTTAATCAGGGCAATCTTAAATTTTGAGTTGTTCCATGCATTGGGATGGTATGGGTTAGATTGCGCATTTTCTGTTTTCACTCATTATATGACCAATGTGGCCAAGCCAATACTTGTTGGATATGGGGCAGATTCATAATAAATCTGGAGTGATAGTAGTGTTGATTTTCTGGCATTTGCTGCCCCAAACAAAGTGAAATGCTGCTTGCATATCTTTGAAGGAACCTCTATAGACAGAGTTTCAAAATGGTACAAAATCTTTAGGAGTACTGTATGTTTAGTTTAATAAATGCTATCTTGTGAAACCATGATATTGCTAAGATTTATTAATGCAAATTTCATTTAACCACTTTATACAATGGAACAGCATTCTGACGAATATGATCTGCATCTAGGGATAATTTCTGCCTTTAAATATGTTATGATATCCGTTTTACACTTTTATAAGTGGTTTGAATAGCTTTAATCATTGCTTCTGGCATATTAATTTAGTAGTTGACTTTCTATTTAGTTTATGCCTGGGTAAAGAGCCATATTTCTTGAGTAAATTATCGAGTGCAGGAAGCAATCTATGTGGAATATATTAAACATAATTAATAGGTTAAACATAATCAGTATATACAGTAGGTGCTAGTAGGCTCAGCCTAGCACACAGAGCCTTACAGATTTAGGTGTTATAAGAGGGCAAATATGCAGGACCAATCTAGATGGCCGAAGGCCATCTCACCATCTAAGCTCAATATGCAAGCTGGGTGGTTCTGTAGTAGTTAAGTAATATTAACAATATGTCATATTTTATCACCTGACTGCCTCCCCTGTATGAAACCCACCAGATCGCATTAATCATTTTGGGAAGTATTGGGGTAAGGCAGTTTGCTAAAATTTTAGAAAGTTCTTTTATATCAGAATTTGTCAGCAATCATCTCATAATTCAAACAGCTAATGGGGTCCTTGCACACTATGGAGACAAGTATTATGCTTCTTTCACAGACAAGTAGTACGCTCCTTTCACAGACTTGCTTTTCATGTTCTCCATTGTTTTCTCCGTTGTTTTCTTATAAAGAGCTATTTTGAAGAATCAAATGGAATTTAATAGCAGGTGTTAGCAGTTATTCATTTAAAGAAAATAATGTGAAAATGTACTTTTATTTCTGTTTTTGTGTTCCAAACGTGCTGATGCACTGAAATGTGATTACTAGTGTGAGAGTGGGAAGTTTACCTGTTAGCAATGCCTTTTTAAAAAAAAAAAAAAAAATGGATAGCATTATTCTGAAAACAATTCTTAAAGATATACTGTATGTAAGCAGTCAATAAAAAAACATGTCTTGCATAACTGTTTCACAGAAATGTACCAACTTTCTATGTAGCTAGGAACTGTATGCAGTACAAATACTCAGGGTGGGCTTATTAACTGTATGCTGCTGGTGCAATGGCCAATCCTGTAAGGTCTTTAGAACAGAAATAATAGGATATCAAAATCATTGCTCAATGATTTACTATGCCATTGGGTGTGTGCTAATGGAGCAGAGATCATTTTGTATTTGCATCATTGGAAGCCATTGTATCATTCTTACTTTCTTCCTCCACCCTGGTAAATAAGGCCATGATTCAGCCTCCTTTATGCATAGTGGATGTGGGGTGCCATTTGTCCCAAATACATTCTGTATACAAAATTATCCTAGTACGCGGAATGAATATATCTCATGGTTTATAAGTATTTGTGACCATATACACAGATAAAAAAATATACAAAATATTTATTTCAATTAAAGTACGAGAACAAAATGTGGCCAGTGCACAAAATAAATGAGGGGTTATATTGCAAGATAATAAGTGTGATAAACTACTTGGCTGGTAGTAGATGAAATGATTCTGCCAGGGCTGGAACAAGGGGTAGGAGGAAGAGGCAGCTGTCTAGGGTGCAATGATAGGGGTGCCGGGTAGCTACCTCTAACATTGCCTACCCCTATTACCATTTACCCTCAGTCACCCTCACAGTCCCGCCTCCCCTCCCATGCATCCCCTCCCTCCTTGTGCACGTCTCCTCCCTCTCACTCCATCCCTGCGTCTCAACCCACCCCCTCTATTTTTTGTCGCTGGCATGAGCGTGTGGCGGGGGGGTTCCCTGTCCGGCAGGGTTGCCTAGGGCACCTGGTCAGCAAGACCTGGCCCCTGGATTCTGTTTTGTAGGTTAAGGCAAAGCAGCCAGACAAGCACAGTAACTTATGCTACATTTATTATAACATCACAGGTAGGTGTGGCCTGCTTTGTGCTTGCTCTCAGCTTAGTCAGGAAGAGTCATGAATCACAAGACAATGGCAAAAAATGCAGGAATGCCTTTAACCAGAATGCCCACACAAGCAAATTACTACAATCAGAATAGCCATATCCCATAAAACTATTATATTTATGTTTTGAATACTTTTCTTTCTCTAGAATTATTATCGGTGTAGCATTATAGCTTCCAATTAACAACCAGTGCAGCAGCCCTTTTAGGAAATGTTTGTTCATGTTGATTCCTATGCAACACAGGGGACATTAAAGGGTGCCATCTATAGCAGGCCAGATAGTATTCAATGCCTTATAGATGAAGCCATGTGGAGCAGAGATGGCAACTTTGTTTGTTATATGGCAATAAGTGTGTTATTATTGGTTCAGTAATGTGACTGACAGTATTAATTCAGAGAACAATATTTTATCTGTTTTGTGAAACTGAGCTTTCATTTTGTTGAAAGAATGAATCGTGTGCTATGAAATCTTGTTTTCTGTCACAAACATATATTTTGCAATTAGAATCTAGCTTGGCATGCAGTAGTTTGTTACACCATTATATTCTGTCCAAGTTTTTTTTTCAACAATTCTTTCTGTAAGTAACTTTATATGTAAGTGCATATATTACACAGATGTTATACATTTGTGAGAGAGATTGCTTGTAAATCTTAATCTCAGGAATTGCAAATTGCAGTGGAAAATCAAACTGGAATGTTTATGTTAACCCATAGGTATGGGACCTGTTATACAGAATACTTGGGACCTGTGTTTTTTTCAGATAGCAGGTATTTCCATAATTTGGATCTTCATACCTTAAGGGGCACATTAACTAAGGGTCAAAGTGATAATTTGAATAAAAAAAAATTTAAATTTCAAAGTAATTTTTTGGTTACTTCGGCTAAATAGCCCAAAATTGATTTTGAATTGAAAAAATGTAAAAATTCTAATTTCAAAGTAGTCTCTTTAAAAAAAATTTGAATTCGAAAAGCTACCAAATTGCTATTTGTAGCCTATGGGGGACCTCCTGGTACCTTTAAGGAGTATTGGAATAATTTTTATTCGATCAAAACCTGCCTGTTCAATCCATTTTTGATTGAAAATGCGCTTTAAAAAACATCTGATGGTCAAGTTTCAACTTTTTTTAATTTGAAATTTGCCCCTTGGTAAATCTGCCCCTAAATCTACTAGAAAATCATGTAAACATTAAATAAACCCCAAGGGCTGGTTTTGCTTCCAATAAGGATTAATTATAAATTTCAGCCAGGGCAGCACACCGCCTTCTAGTAGATTTCCGGGTGCATGGTAAAAAATCCATATGCTCAAAGAAGACCAGCAACATGTTTTTTACAACATAAACCGTGTGAGTGCCGCAAGCTTTCTTTCTATTGCAAATAACCAGTGCTGGTACAGTACCTGAGTATCTGAGTCTAAGGACTGCACCATTGCTTCTCATATATATATATTGGTCATTTTTTTTCCTTTTACACAGCATGATACATAGGCCCCTATATTGTATGTGAATATAAATGCAACATGATAATCAAAGTATTTTTTTTTTGTATTTACATGTTCAAGACATAAGGACAATATTTTTTAAACCCAGTGCAGTGATCTGTGTCATTTAGTAAAATCTATTGTCTTTTAAAGGAAAATGTCAGGATTTAGTCACAATATATAATTTTGGTTGCTGTTTGCTTTTCATGTTTGATTGCAGCCATTTTCATTGTCATTCTTTAAATAACCATCAGCCAGCACGGATGTGGTTTATAAGAACTGGAAACTATTCTTCTGTGGGTAAACACACCTGACAGCAGTATATGAAAATCCTCTCTCTCTGTTTTACAAATTTTCTACAAAGGATCAATTTGATACACCATTTGATACACCATAGTATCTGAATTCATATGTTAATTGCAATAGAATATAAGCTCTATGGGGCAGGGACCTCCTTCCCCCTATGTGTCTTACCACTGTAGCGCTATAGTAAACTGGTGGGACACTAATCAGTTAAAGCTACCAAATGGTATTAAACCACGAATGAAACTCTTTCTCAGGGATGAGCCCTCGCAGCGACGTTGAGGAAGGATATAGTTGAACTGTAACCATGTGCAATAAGCACAATAAAGTTGGGCGCCAGTGATTCTTTATGAAGAACCAAAACAGCATTTATTGAACAGCAGAGCACTAGGGACAATCACCACATTGGAGTATAATACAATTACACAACATGGATATTGATACACAGCATAAAGGAGCAAATACTCACAGCACCATATATGGGCTGGATCCCTTCAGGCAAGGGGTCATGTCAGCAGTAGTTGAGCTTTGAATACGAATAGATATACACCAGAATTCAGCAGTTGTACCAAGTGGAACCTGAGGGGAAACCCTATCCCTGAAGTCTGTACACTTAGTCCCTATTTCTGGGTTATGAGTACCCGAGGATCTTAATCCTTCTAAGTCTCCTGTCGGAGCGTGAGCTGCTCAACTAGCTACCTTTCTATCACTCCTAGAGTGATCTATGACAGAGTATAGCTGTACTTTACTAGGGCCTTTGCGCCTAGGGATCATGCCCATGCCCTTCCAGCCTGCAAGGTTGGGCTAAAGCAATGAACACTAACCGCATGGTTCCCATAACCTTTATACTTTTACACAGTGTCACCTTGTGTACACTGTGAGAACTACAGGGGTTACATAAGCACAAAAGGTCCCCATTAGGACCCATTAGCCGTCCATAATACTAGGGATGTGCCTGACAGAAATATGTGAGGGTGTCTAATTTTCACATCCCTAAACCCCATATATACTTTTATGCACTGTACAGTGCTGCAGCTCCTTAACAGCGCTTTACAAATAAAGTTATACATACATACATACAATTGCTGATTGAAAATGGCCAGCACAATTTAAAAGTGTCTACAATTACTTATATTCTTTCTGCAATGAGTAAAAGCAATACTACTTGTAGAGCTGTAGCCAGTGTCAGAACTAGGGGTAGGCTGAAGATACTTCCCGTCTTCATCTGTCTTTGCATGGCTGCGCATGCGCAGTAGAACTAAAAGCCGAACTTTAACTAAAAAGTCAGCTTTTTTGTCAAACTGTGCAAGCGTTAGTTAGGGGAAATCGAAGACCGGTGATGACGGAAGTTGATCGTGCCATGGTGCTCACTCGTTTAACCCTGGGCCGTGCAGATTTCTGCTGATCGGAGCACTGGCCCAGGGTTTCAGGTAGGTAGATACAATCACATGGGGTGCCTAACGTTTGGCACCCCCAAGTGCCTCCAGCCTTTCCTTCTCCTTTAAGAAAGGCCTGGCTACATACAAGCTAGTTCATTACGTTAATTACAAAGCATCACAAAGAAGAATTAATACATTTTCTTTGCAGAAAATGCTTGCAAAAAATAAAATAAAGAGGTGAATGTGTTTTCAATTCTAAGGGGGTTATTTATCAAAATCTTAGAATAGCTCATTTTCCAAAATATACTCCAACCAAATTCACACTCTTATTTATCTATATATTTTCTAGAAAAAAATCCAGTGCAGTAAAATACTCCTGAAAATCGTATGAAAATTCAAATTGTACAAATTCTTATTTTCTGCCCAAAAACCACAAAATCTTTGCATTATTGTACGAAACCCAGCACAGATCAGGATATCATTGGGACTTCTCCCATTGACCTATTTACAACTTTAGCAGGTCTGATTTGGATTTTCAGATTCAGACTTTTTTCATCCTTGGGGTATAAAAAATCCAGAGTTGTTGTTTTTTTTTTTTTTTTTAATCACTGAAATTCTGATTTTATTGTAAGAAAAAAAAAATTTTTCTTTTCACATTTTTGGCATTCAGACGACTTTAATAAATAACCCCTACGTATATGAGACTAATATTGTTTTCTACAAATCAGACTACATTTTTAAAATAGTTGAACACATGTATCATTGTCATTACAAGAAAACCAAATAATATACAGTAGGTATAATATGGGTGCATATTGGGGTAGGAGACATAAACTTTTAATGGGCAATATCTTCTCTAATCCGGAGTGTGGCTATACAGGACTATTGAATATATTTGGAAATTTGGAATAAATGATTACAGTAAATAAGACACAATTTATAAATAAATCTTTCTACAAATGTGTAAAATCTTGTTTTATTTCTGCAGTTTCAGTGTTAGTATTTTTAACAGTATTTTATATTTTTTTCCAAAATACTTTTCAAGGAGAGGGAAAGCTATGGAGGCATTTTATTACCAATAGATTAGCTGCAATATTGTAAGCTAGAATGCTATATTTATTTAGTAGAATGTTAGTAGAATGAGTAAAAAGCTCTGTGTTTTAGTATAGCAGCTGCAGTATTCGCTTGGTGTGACATTAGTTCCTGCCTGAGTCTCTCCCTGATCACTTATAGCTCTGGGGTCAGATTACAGCAGAGAAGGGAGAAAGGAGGGGGAGAGGAGCAAACTGAGCATGCTCCTGCCCAGGGCAAGGAGGTTTATGCTGAAGGTAGGAAGTCTGATACAGAAGCCCATGTGTACACAATAGAAGGAAAGAAATGCAGTGTTTCTTTTGACAGAGGACTCAGTTCAGCATTACTTTGGATTTACTGGTATATGTAGGTGGGCCTTTCTGATAAAACTTTAGTTTTAACCTTTCCTTCTCCTTTAAATGGGCACTTCTTCCTTTTCAGTTCATTCAACACCACTGCACAACAACATTCAAATTGCAACTACTTTAAACAGATTAAGACCTGTTTTTTTACCAATTAATTTCTGTGGGAGTTCACTTAATTGCAATTATTGCCCATGGTTGCCACAGAAGAGCCAAATTTTATTATATTTATTACCACTATTTTTAGAGAATGCAGACCAAAATATTTATTCTTTTAGTTAGCTGGCTTCCAACAGGACCATGTTTTATGCTTATACAGAAATAATAAGTTTAAGATTTTCCAAATAATTCAGTTCTGTATTTTTTATCTGTCTTGTAACTTGATAGAGGTGTATTAATGGCAGCTCTGAGAGCTTTACCTTGTTTTTTTAAAAACAGGCTTACTTGGCATAATTCCAAATTGTATTCAGCACAGTTAATTGTTACCAATGAATCTGAACAGAACTACAGTTTTTTTGCTAGCACAGATAGTGTGTCACTTTAGATAACCTATGTTTCTTTACTGGTAATTGCAAGCTTAATCCTGATGATTTAGGAGCCAAGTATTATCAGTGTCAACATCAGAGCATTATTAGACTTTACTGATGAGATTACATTACATTAAACCTGCATTTTAATTAGCGTATTCCCTTACTGACGGTTTAAAACACATTCATATTTTTCATACTCTCTGAAACTTCTCTTTAGAAGTTTAGATAATAAGAAATTATAAATTCAGGTTACAAAAAGGCAGCAACATCAGTTTGAAATGATGAAGATATCAAAAACCTCATTCATTCCAAGCTGCTGTCCTTAGAATTCCAGGCTGACCCTATATTTTATCTTGCCGGAAGTTCTTTAATTCACTAAATCACTGATCATTGGGAGGAATCCTAGGTCCAATTTCCTTTCTTCTGTTCAAAATGTGCTTTCCTTTGCATTAATAATTACCAAGTTTCATAAACTAATAGTTGGAAGAAAAAAGAAGTTCCAAGTTGGGAGACAAACTTCCCCTGTTAACCCTTTCGCTGCCAGCTGTTTTGGTACTTTTATTGCCAGACCATTTTGAACATTTTCTCCTTTCTTGGAGGGCCTTTTAGTTTACCCAGGAAAACCTGAGCTTATATCTCATAGCTCATACATATATCACATACAATCACATATTTCAGAAACATAGTTTGAAACAAAGTTGCAATTATATCCTAAATTATATTTTTGATAGAAATTAGTGATTTTTTTAAAAAGCATTTTATCTTCCATTTATTATTAGGTACCAATGTAAAACACCCTAAATATGATTGCCAGGAGTCCACTGAACAGTTTGATGCCCAATATGTATTGGTTTACCTAAGGATGTGGCATATAGGGGCCACAAAATGTAGACACCCAATTTGAGCTATCAGTTCTGTAATTAGCGATACTGCAAAATCAAACTTTTACATCATGTTGGGGTGGGGGAAGGTATAAAAAAGTATGTTCACCCCAGAAACTCAAATTTTTTTTGGAAAGTACACATTCCCCTGAATTCAAATTGCATGTCTTTCTACTCCAAAGCACCAAGCCGCAAACCTTTCCTAAATTTGGTGATTTGGGTGAAATTTTTAAATAATCACCTCAAAACTTTCACCCTACAGCATTGTATTTACCTCATATTTTTAAGTATCAACATAAATCACCCCAAATTTGAAAGCCTGGGGTCCTCTGAACAGTTTTATGTCCAATACATATACTGTAGGTGTACCTAAGCACGTGGCATATAGGAGCCCCAAAACAAAGACGCCCATATGGTCTGCAAAATCCAACACATGTACATCATTTTGAGGGGGGAAAGTTAGAAAAAAGTAAGTTCACTCCAGAAAAACATAGGTATCAAGATAAATCACCCCAAATATGAAAGCCTGGGGTCCTCTGTATGTAGGATTATGGAAGTAAATGGCACGTCAAGACCCCAGAATCTACCTTGTGCATACTTATTTGATGGCTTAGATTTACACTAATTTGTAAACATTGGCAGTTTTAAATGGGATAAAAGCTACAAAAAGTTATGGTGACCCCTAAAAATCATATTTTTGGAAATTACACAGTCTAACAAATCCAAAATGGTTAATTACAGTATGTCTTTCTACTCCAAACTACCATACTGCAAAGCTACACTAATGGTAGCGGGTTTTTATGACATTTCTGAAAATGGACCTAAAAATATTGCAATTGGCCACATTTTTCTCACCCAATTTCTTACATATAATTTTAAAACACCCTAAATATTGATGCCAAGGGTCTACTGAAGTTTGATGCCCGATATGCATTGATATACCAAAGCAGCTGGCATGTGCGGACCCCAATTAAAAATAGTGCAAATTAATTTTCTTCACTCTTTTGTATGCAAGAGGCCCAAATGCATTACCCTTTAAACAACAGGGATTGTTTGTCCA
>CM044442.1:47590985-47602991 GCA_024363595.1 Xenopus borealis | reverse complement strand
TTTATATTTTCAGTTCCAAAATTCTAAATGACATTCTTTGTTGGGATTGTAATTTATCACTTTATTCCAATAAGTCAGAGTAATCAAACGGCTCATGAAATTAGAATGTTCTGTTAAGTTAGACAGCTTTTGTGCCACGGCTGATATATTGCATGCATTTCCGAAATCCCAAGTACTAGCAGTTCATGCATTTTTTATGCCATGCAGCTATATCTACACTGAGGATAGTAATTGTGTTATCAGCAGAAGCTCCTCAGAGCCTTGTTGTTTCTGATGTTAATTCTATCACCATTGCCTTACCCTGAAGTAGACTTTTCTATCATGCTCTCAATACACTTCATTATTATAACTTCAAAATTCATGCAAAACCTGTAAATTAACTAGCAGGCACACAATACCATAACCTACTGAACTGATACCTTTTAGGTCACCTATTTTGAAACTCTTGAGCTTTATATGAGATTTAAGCAGTGAACTATAGCAACCAAAACAAGTTTTGCTTTCAAACAGGTGACCAGCATATGCTACCTGCTATGGGTTGCTAAACAAGATTTTTATTACACTAATACATAAATTGTAGCTGGACAACTATGCTGAGTTTACACACAGTCAAGGTACCACTGTTTAGTTATAAAATTATAATTGAAGTATATATATAATTGACTACTCCTTAATATATGGAAATAACATTGACATTCATGAAAACAAATTGTAGTCAATAATTATAGACAAATTACCACAGAACCAGTTTTCGTGTTATAGAATTCATCCTATTACATACATACATTTATTACACACAGGATACTTTATTGAAATTACAGAAATACATGTCACAAAAAAGAAACTGCCTAGTTTCACCCATTATTTATAACAAAATAAAAACCTGAAAATCTCAGTCTGCATGGAAAAATGTTCCAAGCAGTTTCCCCTTGGTAATAGGAAACTGAAGGGTCCTTTAGTTAACTCGGGCAGCTACAGATGAAGCCACTTTGGATTGTGTGTTTGACACAGAATAACTAAACACAGATTTCTCACTTGTCCCACATAAAATTGCGTCACAGCATCCCATCTAATTAAAGTGTTCATCATTGTGAACAATGGTGCTTTGGTATGCTAATGAAAAGGTTAAATGCATTAAATGAGTTAAGATAACTTTAGATAACAGTTTCTTCAATTAAGCCTGAGTCATGACGCATTTAACACACAAATGTGGCTGCATCTGTATGTCCCTTTTCCTGGGTTCACATTAGTTCAAGGGGATTGTCCATGAGGTGGCAGTAGTTTAAAGTATAAAAGGGTTTAGCCCCAGGTGCACAGGGTCTGTCTTGGGACCTTGCCTCACTGGGAGGTTTGACAGGTCCAGGCTTGCCAGTGGAAAGTTAGATAAGAGCTATTTAGTGATAGTGAGTATTGTAATAGTCACTCTAGGAGTGAGAGTAAGTACAGGGTAGCTAGTGAGCAGCATCTGCTTCAACAAGGAGAAGTAGTGGGGTTAGGACCCTGAGGTGTGTACAACACTAGCTCAGGGACTCAGTGGGTGAGGTGAGGACCAGTTAGGGTACCAAGAACCAAGACCCCAAGCTGATTATCCCTGGTGATAAACTTTTCCCATATCACTAATTCCTAGCAAAATAAAAACCTGAAAATCTCTGCATGGAATAACTGTTCCAATAAGATCAGTGCAGCTGCCATTGACTTCTATAGGACTTTGACAATGTTTACTTGGCAGATTTTTGTGGTTTTGGTGGTTTTAACACTTAATACATTTAGCAAATTTTTTAGAGTTTTTAATAAATATGGAAAAACCAGCACATTGAGAATTGTGAAAAAAATTGAAATTAGATTGTTGGTTAAGGAGCCCATAACAGGGCATTAGTTTGAGATTGTGGTCAATGTGTCAAAATTCACCACAAATGCGCTTGCTCTTCCACCAAAGATTGGATGGAATAACACTGATAGTTTTCCAAGTCCAGTATTTGAGAGAGTGACAAGTGCACCGCAATTTAAAGTACACTGTGCCTATTATCTCTGGAGGCTGGAGCTGCTACTTGGTCTCAAGGTGGCAGTAGCTCCAGGGTTCCCCTGCAGCAGTAAGTTCAAATGCCCTTTATATAGAGAAGTCCACATTTTGCTGCAAGTACCTTTAATGATCACCTTGGTGATTATGTTCAACTGACTGAAGGGACATTGCTTTCTGTCATAAATGAACCATAAATGATTTTACAAATACAGTGAAACATAAATTTTTAGTATCCTAATTTTATTTTCCCGCATTTTTACATTTTTTGTTTGTGGTCCCACCAATTCGTAATGCATTTCAATGGCTGCATTTCCCTGGTTTTAAGTCCTGATGTACCTGAAAACATCTTTTTACCTTTGAATGCTAGTATTTGTGAAATAAAGAAGTTTAGAAATACTAACCAGATGCATATTTTGCCATGGTTCTGCCTGTTAATGGTAAATTCCAATTTATACAGTCTTGCACCAATCACTTATTGCTTTAGATTGTCTGAGAGGCCTTGCACATGCCCACCATAGTTTAATATTAACACTGCAAAGCTTAACTCTTATTAACACAGTACATTTTGTATATCAAAGTAAAAGGGACTCCTGTGCTTATATCCTTTCTGTACTTCAAGAAAAATTTACTTTAATGTATTTCCCTGGTTTTACATTTCCAGGATTTAAAGGAACAGTAACACCAAAAAATTAAAGTTTTTTTAAAATAATGAAATTATGTTATTGCCCTGCACTGGAAAAAATGTTCTGTTAGCTTCAGAAACACTACCATAGTTCATATAAACAAGCTGCTGAGTAGCAATGGTGGAAATTGAAAAAAAGACTATATGACACAGGATAAGTAATGTGTTTTAACATTATATTCTACAGAGCTTATCTGCTATCTGCTGTGTAACCTGAGCCTTTTCTCATTTGAATGGCTGCCCCAATTGCTACATAGCAGCTTATTTATATAAACAATAGAAGTGTTTCTGAAGCAAATACAGCAGTTTTACTAGTGCAGGGGAAACACTGCAAAATATTTTCATTACTTTAAAACAATTTCATTTTTTGATGTTACTGGCCCTTTAACATAATTTTTTCCTACTCCCCTGACAAAGGTAAAATGGAGGTTCTACAGTATACATCTATAAAATATACTAACTGATTCAGGCATGGCATCATACAGCACAGATCATGTACACTATTCTACCATTAGTGAGTGAGTAGGAACACTCACAAAAAATATATTGTCTGCCTTGGTGTTGGTAACAAATAATTTAATAGCCCCATGAAGTGCAGCTGTTTTCTACCTTTATATTTCAAATTTGTCTGTAAATGTATCCAAATCAAAGAATACACTCCTCTGTGCAATACTTTCTTTGTATTTTGCTGCTTTCTTGAACTAGTGGTTAGTTTGTATGCACTACTTGTTCTTGAATGGCTTCCCTCTGGGTTTCCACACTCCAAGAAGGTTAATTGGGTGCTGATAAAAGTGACCGCAGGATTATAATAATAGTTGTTTGTTGGTCTCCTGTCTAAACCCAGCACTCTACAGTGAGAGCATATGGTTTCCTGATCATTGGTTAAACTTGCTGATGGGATAAAATATATTTTTTCTAGCACCAACTGCATAAATAGTTCTATGTCAGCACTCCTTCTGTTTGATTACATTGAGATGCTTGCAAGACAAAATTACATACATCTCAAGATGCTGTGACATGTAGAATTCTGACTTTCAAGAACATAGGGAGGTTATTGAACAGTATTGACTAACCTGCACTATGCTGAAATCAAGCAGCATGACCCTTGTCATTGCTCTTTTTTTAGGGCTAGACCATAGATGATTAATACCCTAAAATGAACTATCATCTGGCAGTCAGGTTCAAATAGAATTCTGTATATGTCCTGTGTACATTAATGGTGAAAATTAGATTTTCTATAAAAATTGTATGTGTGCTTCTTCCCTAATTGGAGGTTGGTACCTGGTGTAGATCAGTGCAGCAAAGGATCCAAACAGAGAGGCGATTCTTGCTGCAAAATAACTTGTTTATTCACAAAGGACAGTTGCAATGGATCAATTCACAGGCACTTGGATGACCACAGGGTAAGAGTAACAGAATCCTTCCCATTCAGTGAAATAACACAGTTAGGATGAACACTTCTTGCGGCAATTTCCTCCCAGAGTGTAAATCTTCCTGCCCAGGAAAAGTCAGCTTGGGGTCTTGGCACCCGCACTGGTCCTCACCTCAACCACTGAGTCCCTGAGTTAGTGTTGCACTCACCAAGGGGCCCTAACCCTACTGCCTCTCCTTGTTGGAGCAGATGCTGCTCACTTGCTACCCTGTACTTACTCTCACTCCTAGAGTGACTATTACAATACTCACTATCACTAAATAGCTCTTATCTAACTTTCCACTGGCAAGCCTGGACTTGTAATACCTCCCAGTGAGGCAAGGTCCCAGGACAGACCCTGAGCACATGGAGCTAAACCCTTTTATACTTTAAACTACTGCCATCTAGTGGACAATCCCCTTGAACTAATGTGGACCCAGGAAAAGGGACATAGCTGCCTGAGTTAACTAAAGGACCCTTAGGTGTCCTATTACCAAGGGGAAACTGCCTGAGTAAACATGCCCAAATCTCAGGGTCCCTAAATTTATATACATAATCACCTTGTGTACATAATTTTCTATAATTCAAATATAAATAAATAAGAAAATAACCTTTAACAAACAACATGGTTACAATATAGTTTCTGAAATTGATTTTATGCCACAACAGTGCTTTAAATATTCCTTTCTCCTGCATGACTGCTGACATTACATTTGGGGATCAGCAGTTTCATTACATGGTTCTGAAATGACAATATAATGATCAAATCAGTATTACAGTATAGTCAATAGAAGAGAGTTAAATGTATACAGTTGGTAATAAAAAAAGAAATGAGATACTAATGCATCTTTAGTGTAACAGTTGCCTTTTATTGCCTTTAAAACAGTCACAGTTTTTTTTTCTGCATTGTAACACAACTTTCTAACGTAAATCTAAAATCAAAGGATAACCTTTATTTGCCAAGAGAAAACTTATTGACGTGGTCTGAATGAATGTAGAGAAGATATTGAGGGTGAATAGTACAAAATGTGTAATTGTGTAACTGTTATTTCTATATACTGTATATAACCTATATAAACACTATGATTGGCTGGCAGACGATCATAAAAAATTTTTTGAAATATTTTGCAGAAGAACCCTTGATTACAGATAATATAACATTGCTCCATTTTTTATTTATCAAACTCCAAATACAAAAATCATGAAAAAAGCTGAAAAAAGTCAGGGTCCTGTGGAAGTCGGTGGCAATGGTCCCATTTCATGGTCCATGTTAAGTTTTGGCCAAATATCCATTTATTGGGGGGAGGGATTTGGCACTAAAAGTCAGATGAGGATTTAATTTTTTTGGGGGGGAAAATCAATCCGATTTCTGAAAAACCACTATATTTATTAAAACTGTAAACCCCCCAAAATTACAAAAGCCAGATTTGAATAAATTATAAAATATATTTATTTTAAATAAAAGTTAAAACTATAGTGCAACATGAAACAATCATAATCAAACTAAATACTAAATAATTATCATTCTAAATGACTGAATCATTAGGCAAAGCAATGCCAAAAAATAAATGAGAGCTTATTTGAGTACTATTCAGCAGGAACACAATGCTTCAGCAACACATACCAATAAAAGGATACAATGGTGGCCAATGTGCAATTTGATGAAAACTTTTACTTTTAAGATTCAAAGTTTGATCGAATTTTCAAAAAGATTCAAATTTTGAAATGTTTTTAAAGACCACTTGGACCAGTGAATTTTGAAAATTCGATCGATTCCAATGATTCGAATAATTCAAATAAAAATCAGAATATTCGTCTATTTGATGGTCAAATTACTTATTTGACTGCCTAGGTTGCCAGATCAAAGCTACTGAATAGGGTTTCATTATTTTTGATCGAATAATTCGACCCTTAGTAAATCTGCCCCTTTGATTGCAAACAGGTGGACTTCATTTCACTAATTATGTGACGTTTTACGGTAATTGGTTGCACCAGGGTTTTTAAGGTGATCTTGGCAAGAGGGGGGTGAATACATGGCAATTTTCTCTTTTATATATATTTTTCTCATTTCACTGCACCAATGAAGACTATTTTGTGCAGATCCATGACGTTAAATAAGATTAAGATACATTTAAATTACAGGTTGGAATGTAACAAAATAGGTAAAAAGCCAAGGGGGAGGTGAATACTTTTGCAAGGCATTGTGTGTGTGTACACACATTTATAATATATTTATACATTTATAATATATATATATATATACAGTACATGTGTGTGTATATAAAATTAAAATGTGTGTGTATGTGTGTGTGTATATATATATATATATATATATATATATATATACTGTATATGTGTGTGTGTATGTGTATGTGTATATATATATATATATATATATATATATATATATAATACACAAAAGCTGTGAATAACTTGTAAATTATATCCTTATAAATGGTGATTTCTGATGTATGTCATTAGTTATAAACCGTGAGTTCTGATGTCATTTCTGTCACATGACTCTTGTGTATTATATTAAATAAAGTACCCCCAGTTGCAAAATATGAGGATATTAGAAGTTACCTCAGAGTTCCATGACCTGTATAAAGGTCATATGGTCATTTTATATGGTCATGAAACGCCTCGGTAACTTATAATATCCTTATATTTTATAAGAGGGGGTACTTTATTCACTATATATATGTATACTGCACATCTGTGCGCCATTACAATATATCCTTAAAATGTGTTTGCTTTGCTGTATCATAGTGTTGCTGGTAGAACCATGAGGAAGATGTTATTCTATCATTATTACAATATATTTATTTTCACCCTTTGATAAATCTACTTAAAAAATTTAGAGCAGTTCAATGCTTTGCCATCATAATACTAAAAAGTGAGCAAACCTTTTAAAAATATATCAACCCTACGCACATAATCATTGTGATTATTCAGAAGCAGCTATGGATGGCAAATGAATCTATAATATCTAATCAACATCATGCTCGTGTGTGAAAATGAACACATCATATAGGGAGAGGCCTGCTGGTCTGCAATATTGTAAGATATGTGATCACTCAATTTGCTTATACCTGGACCGAGTAGGGTCAAAGCCCAAACTATTATTTTCTATGTGACAGAAAGAATCCTGAGAATTGATGCTCTAGCTCACTCACTCGGCTGGCCTGACGCATTTTGTGTAGAATCATGTTTTAAAACAAATTACAAACTCTGCGTTCAGAAGCAAACCTACTATACTGAGCATTAAAAGAGCATAATATACCCCATTAATTAATTATGGACATATGGTTTTAAACAAAAAAACTGACGGTGTCTATATTATTAAAAACAGGTCACATAGTCCATTTAAGTGAACACATTGGAAAGTTACATTGTTACAAGGCGAACATAACAAAAATCGAATCAGCAAAAGACACAGTCCTTGCAGTTTGAATAAATCTGTAGCTAGTGTTTGTGCTCTGGTTTGAATAAGTTCTGCACCTGCTCTATTGCAGAGTTTAACTTTTCCTATTTATACATGTACTTTTAGAACACTAAGAAAATATATATAACAAAAATGATGATATCATTTCTCTGGGTTGAGATAGCAAAGTGTTTCCAAGCCTTTTATCTGTTATCTAAACTGAGTTGAACATTTCCTTTGAATTACTTTCAAATGGTAGCATATAAGAGTAAATATTATAAATAAAAACTCCTTTTCAGTTCTTAATAAAAAACATTGTAATATATTCAATTTTTAGCCATTATTGAATCAAAGCTAAAAAACAGGTGTTCCAGAATTATGTTTAAAGAATATTTTAATCATTTTATGAAAACATATGCAAATCCTGTTAAAAAAATTCTCTCATTAAAAGCCTGTGATGATTTATGGCCATGTTGATTATGCATAAAAGTACAAAGATTGCAGCAATGAATCCTTATTACAGATATAAGAATTACGCATACTTTGCTAACATTTTCTTTTACAATGCTAAAATCATTTAGTGCTGATATTAAACTATATTTGTTTCTTACAATTTGAACACATGCTGAAGATCTTTGCATATTGAAAAATATTTTCAGATTACATAGATTGTTTGAAATCATGAGCATGGATACAGCTCTAGGGGGAAAAAAGAATGAGAACATTCACATGTACAGAATATTAACTGATTTTAAACAATTGTGAAGGCATACTACACTTTGGCCCACGTATACCACTTGATAAAGCCATGTGAACATACGACAGATGGAGCATTGGAACATTGTATTGATATTACATAGCTCACATTATACAATGGCAAATAATGGTTCAACAGGACACAAAACACCTGTTTTAACAGGATATGTGACAAAGAATCTTTAAATTTAATGTCATGCTGGGATATGGTGAACTCTCTACGCCAACTGTATGACATGCCAATTAGACCAATGGAGACAACAGGAAGGACTTATCACTCACAGGGCAGGGTGCAAAAAAGCCATCCTGTTTTCTGCACTTTCCCATGGGTGGAGCATGACTGCAGCTCTAACTGCATTTGGCAGCGCTATATTAATAATTTCTAATGCCCCAGTATATTGCTCATTGAAAAAGTGCAATGTCCAGAGATCTGAAGACAATAGTAAACAGTTACTAAAAAAACACTTACTAAAGGCATAACAAGATGAGGTAGGATTTAAAGGTCAAAGAGTTACAGAACAGATATAAAAACCTAGGGAAAGGCCACAACACTCAGGCTACACAAGAGTTTTTAGAGCTAGGAACTCTGAAGTAAGTAAGGTTTATATAGAGAGGAGTTGGATTGGCTAGATCTCTATAACCCTTGGTTGTTGGGATTTGACAAACAGATTCTCAAAATTACATAGAACCTTAAACAAAGGTAGAAAGGCAGCCAAAAGGCAGGAGGTCCCTTGTTCAAATAGCAGCAGAGCCATTATGCATTATCCAAAATGATAGACCTGTTTTCCTAATATGAAAAGTAACCATCTTAACAACAATAAATAAAACTAATATTCATAATGTCTTAGTGCTATTATTTTATGCCACATGCATAATGTGTGCACCATTTATATACCTTAAGTCAGTTTTCAGCTTGAGTAAGGGAATGTATAGCCATTCTTCATGATTTTGTGACTCATAAACTGGGAATGATAAGAAAGCTGTTGCAACTTTTATGTTCAATGTAATTAGGGTTATGTAAACTATACAGGAATTTTTTTGCTTCCCCAATTCAAGGTTGTCCTTTAAAAATGATACTTCTCGAGTAGTTGGATTTATGGAGAGGGATTAGCTGGTTAATGACCAGATAGTATTGCAAAATGCACATTTGGAACAATACACATGAAAATATAGAGGTTATATACAAAGTCTTCTACACTCCTGAAAATAAACTGTGTTTAAAGGTATATAGGGTTGTAAAAAAGAGACAATTATTTTCACTTCAATTGTATTGCCTTTTAGCCATACTATAGAAAAATTGTAATTCTTTCATTGTTTCCCGTTATGTGTTCCCCTGCAGTGGACATAATGAACCATGAGGTATCCAGATTAATTCTTCCATACAATGTGAGGTTTTTCAGACACTCATTTCTCATAAACTGAATATTGGATATACCCATTGGACATACCCATGAAAGCTAATCACAGGACCAAAGTCTGCAATTAATTAGACCTCTTCAACAGCACATTTGTGTAGTATAATATTTGACATTTTTATCTAGGGGTGGATACATTCAAGGGATTTTTTTATTGAAAAATTTGACATAGTGACGCATTTTAATTCCAAGGAAATGTGTCAACTTTGTGGCCATAGCCAATTAAAATTGGGATATATATGACTGTGCAATGCTGAAACTATTGTTTAATTGAGCAATGTCTCTTTATCCAAGCAAAAGTGCACTAAAAAAGTTACTAAGTTACTAAAAAAAATTAAATTTTATTTTCAAAATATGATTATTGTACCACGGAAGTAATTTTTTTTACCTGTTATAACAGGCATACATTCAGAACTGCTTCTGTATCCATGAGCTGAAGTGTTCATCTGTGTATGTATATATAAATATATATTTGCTTTTTCTCTGTAAAAATAAAACAGTACCTAGTGCTTGAATCTATTAAGCTAAAATTAGCATTTAGTGGTGGCAAAACAATCATGTTGGGTACCTTGTCCTGAAAACCCCAAATCAGAGCATTCTGAATAACCGGTCCTATACCTATACCTGTAACTGTATAATATAAAATGCTAAGGGCACCATATATATCTTTACAAGTGGGCAAAAGAAAATGCAGCTCATATGTGGTAAATGTGTTATTTCTTCTCATATTTTAAGAATTATTTGATTAAAAATTAGTCTATGAAAGATTACTTTGCCACAATTCAAAGATTTCTGGATAAAGGGTTTCCAGATAATGGATTCTATACCTGTATATTAAATTCCAGTGATATAGGTTTTCACTTTGCTACATTTAAAAAAAAACTATAAATGTGCATATATTAGGTGTTTTCCCTTTAGGTGTTGCCTCACGACTCAAACACTCATATTTGTAAATCAGACAACTGATATACTTTTTACTGAACAAAGACGTTAAAGAAATATTCAACTAAAAACGGGAACATGTCTGCTTAGGCCTTTTTGTTTTTAGTACATCCAGCCCACATTTAAATCATGACATTGCAACATTACATACTGTAACTACAATCTCAGCCTGAATTTACTTCTAATTACTGTATAGTTGAAGAAAGGAGCAACTTCTAAATTGAATTTCCATTGTATTTGCCAAATGGAAGTATTAAAAAGTCAATTTCTTCTTCTTTTTAACATTTCCAATCAAGTTACTATGATGCTGTTACTGATTTATCTTGTGTATGTGTTTCTGTATCATTAATCACTATGCTAGCTGGATGCCAGCATTCTTATCACTTCCCACAGCGCTTATATTGTGTTATAATTACCTTACAAAAATGTAAAAGGTGCAGGGGTCAGCACTCAGTGGAGAATGGCATGACATGCTGGGACTAGGCAAGATAGTCCTCTCTATAGCAGGTTTTCTGAAACTCTGCAGAAAAACACTGAATCAGGGAAGGTCCCTACATTTGTACTCCTTTTGGTTACCCTGGACTATTCATTCAATTAGCCCCCCCCCTTTGTAACAATTGCTGCTTAAGTAACCATAGATTTATTGATCTGAGAGCTATTCTAAATGAACAATAGCTTTAAATTAATTTATTTGAATTGTATTACAAGTTAAGATTGGTTTATACATTAGGATCTAAGGGTCGAAGTGGAGCATTGTGGCCCACCGGGGCTGCTACACGAAGGGCCCTTCTAGCAGTCCCCAATGCTCCTTCCAAAGCTATGCATGAATGCCATATTTTATTTTAGAGGGGTGACAGATCGGGGAGTGGCCCGGTCCATCCCTGAACGTGGTATCTGCAGGCTACTGTCTTAGCATTACTGGATTCTGAAAAATCCTATTGGAATGAATAGAGAATGGAAAAGATCAAATTTTACATGTTTTATGAATCTGCCCCTTGGCTTCTTCATGTATGCCACAGTTGGACTCAAAGTACAGAGTCCCATGGAGATCGCTACGCTCCAAAATCCAGAAGAGTACAAGTACTTTTTTTTATCTTTGCACCCTGACCTGCACTTCGTTAATGTCGCCTTTTGCTTTATAGTTCTTCCTGTGGACATAATGGTGTAAATAGTAGTCACAAATCCCTGCTGCATATACGTCACTTCTGTTTATTTGCAATATTTTTTTCACATTTTATTTTAATGAAATCTAAAAAGAGCTACTATTGTTCATGTATATACATTTTAACTCAATCCGTAATCTAAATAAATATTAATATTTGCTACCATATCCTGAATTCTACAGAGAAAACTGAT
>CM044442.1:47554858-47567617 GCA_024363595.1 Xenopus borealis | reverse complement strand
CAAAAGAATAAGAAATCAGGAAGGGGGCAAATAGTTTTTCACACCACTGTATTTAAAAAACTCTTAGAGATATTCGCAATGTGAAAAACAAATTTGTAAATCTGTTTGCACACTCTTATTCAGCTTTATAAATATTACCAGGAGCAGGGCAAATATATTCACTTTCTGCCCTGAGCATAGTTTATAAATAAGCCCCACTGTATTTAGTGCGCCAGGTCCCCCTGCAAAAACCTCCCCCCTACTTGCATCCCCCCTACCGCATGGAAGAGAGCTGCTGGGGAGGTGGGGGTTTTCTATTAGCTATGGAGGAAGCAGAATCCACAGCCCAGGCCCCCCCTGCAACTTCTGGGTCTGCTTCCTCTATAGTTACGCAACCAGATTGTTTAGGCACAAGTGTATTAATATTGGGTGCAAAGGGGGCCATGGAGCTCCTGGGTTCATTTGTGTAAATAGGCTCAGCAGTGCTCAATTCAAAATTGAAGCAGGAAGGACTGAACTGAGCTAAGTGCAACTGGAGGAAATTCAAGGAGTGCGTTTTGATGCAAATTCTTGAAATGGACTTATGCGCAACTGAATGAGGGAAAATTATGGGGGCTGTAACTGTGCTTGGAGATGTACATGAGCCATATGATATTTTCCAAATAAAATAAATAGATTGTTCTGTGTAAATATTAGAATAACTTAGGGGCTGATTTACTAAGGGTCGAAGTGAATATTCGAATGCAAAAAGTTCAATTTTCAAAGTAAATTTTTGAAAAACTTAAACCATCGAATAGGCTACTTCAACTATTCGATTCGAATGGTCGAATAGTAAAATCCTTTGACTGCGAAGCACTTTAGCTTTAAAAATACTTAATTTTTTTACTTTGCCAAATAAAAGCTGCCTAAGTGCTATGTTAGCCTATGCGGACTTTCTAGACCATTTTTCTAAGTTTTATTTTATCGAAGAAAAATTTTTGATCGTACACTAAAATCCTTTGAATCATTCGATTCAAAGGATTTTATTGTTCCATCGAATGTAGGAATCCTTAATTCAGTAAAAAAGTATTTTAATTTGATGTAAATCAGTCCCTTAATGTTTATCAGTAGGTACCAGAAAAAATGTTGTTAGCCTTCCTAAAACAAATATTAAAGCCATTTAAATCAGTTATCAAACTGTAACTCTAAACCTATTTTTGTAGCAAACAAGATATTATACTGTTGTCTGTAAATTGCAGACCTGTTAAATATGTAAGGGATGATTTCCAGAAGCCTTCAGATTTTTTTTCCCTTTATAACCCTTTTTTCATTTGGAGATAAAGTTACTCATGATTATTAATGTATGATTTTAATTCATCACCCTCTCAGGCTTTTTATTTAGTAACATGACTTAACTGTATTAAATCCAATGAGTTGCAGTCTTTTCTTCTACCTTGTAGGTTAAATGACGTTGCAACACAATTACAATATCGTATTGACTGATAAGAGAGGTAAGGAGTTGTATGTCAGAAATTAAAAGACTCATATCTTCCATTATTTATTCTTCTATTCACTGGCCATTGTTTCCTGCTATTCTTGATCAAATAATTTTAAAGCTTTACTCATAGCTGTCAATGTAAATAATAAATATATAATACACTTTAAAATACAAGTGGGAAGTTCTCCTTTCAAAGATTTTTCAGAGAAAATCCCAGAAATTCCTTTTTTTTTTTTTTAACATGTTTCATGTTTATTTTTCTGGTGTTTCCCAGGAGTGACTTTAGCATGGTTGCAGATTCTGTAAACTGTTACAAATTGCTTCATTAGTTGGTAGCATCAGGGGAATTAATGAATTTAGCAAAGCTCTCAGAGCATACTTAGTAAGCATACTTAGTATTAAAGAAAACTATACTCCCAAAATCATTACTTAAGCAACAGATAGTTAAGTGGCATATTACAGAATATATATAATCTTGCCTTTTTACATCTTTTCCATTGACCCCCCCATTTTCTGATGGACTTCGTACTTCCTCATAGATCACTCCCTCACCCTCAATATTTGTGTGCACTCTGAATTGTAGGATCCCAGAGGACAAACACTTACTACTTACAATGGCAATGTTATATTTAGGATAACTAATGACAAATACTACTTAAAAAGTATACAAAAGTGTTTACATGAGCTGTTTTATGCAATAGAGACCTACTGTAGTGATGGGCGAATTTATTCGCCAGGGGCGAATTCGCAGCGAATTCCCGTGATTCGGCGCTGGCGAATAAATTCGCGAAACGCCAGCAAAAATTCGGCATCAAAAATTCGCCAAATAAAAACAGAGTCGCGCAACGTTTTTGACGCGACGCGTCAAACGACACGACATGTCAAACAACGCGACACGCGCCGAAACTGACGCGACGGAAACGACGAGCCGCGCAACGGAAACAACGAGCGCGCCGCACGTCAAAAACGACGCACGACTCGTTTCGCGAATTTTTCCGCCAATTCGCAAATTTCGCTGGAAATTCGCGAATTTTTCTGCGAAGCAAAACGGGTGAGATTTGCCCATCACTAACCTACTGTACATTGTTTGGGGGTATAGCTTTTCCTTTAACTAATGTGTCAGATTTTAAAACCATACGCATCAATAATTTAGAAAGTGAAATAAGTGCAATGGTAGAATTATGCACAAATTGCTTTGCCTCGCTATGATGAAATCCCTGCCTGGTTCATCTGCACTGTATTCGGTAGGTGGTTCTGTGGGTTGCACATTGGCATTGCCTGAAATGCCCCAAATGTGTTCAGCAGAGCTTAAATAAGCACAAGGTATATATTTTAGGCCAGGCTGCTGTTCTCTGTGCAAGGGCTTTTTTACTTTGTCGTGGTGCAATAGGTGAGTATTATGGCCACAGCTTATATTTAATTTAAAGGGTGGTTCACCTTTACATGAACTTTTGCTATGTTATAGAATGCAATTAGCAATTTGATTTCTTTAATTTTTTTAATACATTTTTTTTTTAATAAACATCCCCCACAATGTAGCAAGACCAACTACACACCAATTGGCTAGTGCTTATTAGTGAGTTCTTCTGCAAGCCTATTGTTGTTTTTCAGTCCTGCCAGCTCTACTGTGCATCTTTATGCTCCATTCTGGTACCTTTTTACATGAGCCCAACAGCTCAAGATACATGTAAGGAAGTGTACAGCTCCTCTTTTGAAAATTTGTGCATATTGTACCTTTAATTTAAGATTGTTTTCTGTGTAATGGAACTTGTGCATTGTAACCTTTGGAACTGTAACCGTGCACAAGATTGTTAGACTTTCTCGGTCAAGGGGGGGGGGTGCGACTGTATGATGATGCATGCCCAGTTTGTTCTGCCTTGCCATATTAATTGTATCATTATACAGATAGAGTCACTTGGATTTGTAAGTTAAATGCGTCGTGACTCAGGGCTAATTGAAGAAACTGTGTTATCTAAAGTTATCTTAACTCATTTAATGCATTTAACCTTTTCATTAGCATACCAAAGCTCCATTGTTTGAACTCTTTAATTGGATGGGATGCTGTGACACAATATTCTGTGCTAAGTGGGATAAATTAGATAGATGAGTTAAGTCACGACGCATTTAACTCACCATCCAAAGTGACTGCATCTGTAGCTGAAATGGCAAGCACAATTGAGGCCTGAAAGCATTTGCTTACAGGGAGCAGGGCAGGCGAAGACAAGGTTATTTTCATAAAATGTAGCAATTAGGTACAGGGGAGGTGCTCTATAAAATACTGCAGAATTAACTTTTTTTTCCTGTAATGATCCATATCCTTTGAGACACAGGGCAGGAATCTGTTAATACAAAAAAATCCTGCAACTCTCATTGAGGTTGATTTATTGGATTGAATGTTGTAGATTGAATGTTGTAGAAAATTGAGATGTGCTTGGTAGTATTTCTTAAAATTAGGAAAATTAGGAAACCCAAGACACCCCTAGTCTCTCTATACCAAGTTTGCAGTTTAAGGAGGTCCTAGGCTTGCAATTTTTCCATACAAACTTAAGCAAACACTGATTTAACTTAAAAAATATATATAATATTGGTGAGGGATACGTTTTTGGTACATTTTCACTGTTTCACTGAGCTATAAGACATAAGTGAATAGTGATGAGCAAAACTGTCCTGTTTCACTTTGCCAAAAAAATTCACAACCCCCCCCCCAAAAAATTGTGAGATGCACTAAAGTCAATGAATATAAAAAAAATTTCTGTGCGACAATTTTTTTCTTGCTCCAAATCCATTAGAGTCAATGGGAGTTTTTCTTATGGTTGCCTTTTTTTGTTTCTGCAACTTTATAATTATAAACTTCTTACCTGGACTGTGGGTTCTGCTTCCTCCATAGTTAATAGAAAACCCCCACCTCCCCAGCGGCTCTTTTCCCTGTGGTAGGGGGGATGCAAGTTGGGTTTTTGCAGGGGGGCCTGGTGCACTCTAAATACAGTGGGGCTTATTTATAAACTTTGTACAGGGCAGATTGGTTCACACAGTGAATATATTAGCCCTGTGCTTGGTTATATTTACAGATAGAGTCACTTGGATTTGTAAGTTAAATGCGTCACGACTCAGGGCTAATTGAAGAAACTGTGTTATCTAAAGTTATCTTAACTCATTTAATGCATTTAACCTTTTCATTAGCATAACAAAGCCCCATTGTTTTCAATGGTGAACTCTTTAATTGGATGGGATGCTGTGACACAATATTCTGTGCTAAGTGAGATAAATGAGATAGATGAGTTAAGTCACGACGCATTAAACTTACAATCCAAAGTGACTGCATCTGCATAAAGCTGAATAAGATTGTGCAAACAGATTTACAAATTTGTTTTAAACACTGTGAATGTCTATAAGGGCCCTTACACACAAGCATTTTTACCTGCGCTCCCCTGCGTTCAGCCGCAGGGGAGCGCAGGTATAGACGCACTCAATTATTTTCAATGGGACTGTACTCACACGAATGCATGTAGGCGCCAAACGCATGAAAAATGCAGCATGTTGCGTCTGAATCTGCGTTTGGCGCTTACACGCGTCTCGTGGGTACAATGCCATTGAAACTAATAAGGTGCGTCTAGACCTGCAATCCCCTGCGGCTGAACGCGGACAAATGCAATGCAGGGGAGCGCAGGTCCAAAACACCCGTGTGTAAGGGCCCTAAGAGTTTTTTAAATATGGCAAAAATCGCAAATTGTGAATATTTATGCACACACTCTGCATCTGAATTGCGCCACAACTGGTGGCAGAGAAAATATTTGCAGTTTTTTCAAATTGCACATTTAAGTTACTCTCAATGCTATTTTCTTGCACAACAACCTTGCACAGTGCCTGTATTCATGCAAAGACCCATCTCATTTACCAGACATTTGAGAAAATGTATTGTGAATTTGCAAAAACTGGAAAGACGAGCACAGCAGTGCAATATTTTATCATTCAGGAAAAAGCATGGCCAAATACAACCATTTGCGAATAAATATTTGCTGACAAATTTTATAAATGACCCCCAATGAGTGTTTTTTCTTATAGCAACTTTTTTGTCTCTGCTACAATTTTGTTGTATGGGTGGCAGGTTCCCTTTAATCTTCACCTACAAATGTGATCATTAAAACTTGCTTAGCTCTAGACTACAAACCCAAATTATGAGAGATTTCCAAGCTAAAGGTTTTGCCAAGTAATTCGTGTAAATATAAGGTACGTCCCCCATGTTGTTACTCTTCCTCCAGTGCCGGTCTTTCCTATGGCGTGCATGGTGCATACTTCAGGGTTTTAATTCAAAGGTATATAAAGGGACTTTACTGAACCCTGACTACTCTGAACCCTGCCAATATGACCCTTGCCTGCCTGACTATTCTAAACTTTCCAATCCTTGTCTCTCTGACTATCCTGTGAACTTTGCCTGTACAGACCCGGCCTGTCTGACCTTCCTTGAACTCTGCCTGTATCAACCCAGCCTGCCTGACTACACTTTCGTGAACTTTACCTTCCATCCAATAACTTTGGTAAATGATCATGCCTCTTTGCCTGTCCAGAACCTTTGCTTGATTCCTCTATTTATTCAGACCTGGTGGAGGGCTCCTCCCGAAGTGAAAGGCTCCTGCTACAGGCGGAAGCAGAGTCCAAGACAGGGGAGCCTAGCACCGGTTCTGGATTTAGGGAGTTGAACATGACCCTCCAAATTGTGTCCGTAGGTTACCCTCCCATTTACACTGTAAGCCCCAAGGGGTAGGGTCCTCCATCATCTTGTCTCCTCAACACTGTGTAATTATATTTTATATTTATGCAAACTGTATTTATAATACGACGCGACGCGCCGAAGTTGACGCGACGCGCGTCAAAAGCGTGCCGCGACTCGTTTAGCAAATTTTTCGCTAATTCGCGAATTTCCAAAGAAATTCGCGAATTTTTCGGCGAAGCGAAACTCGGGAGATTCGCCCATCACTATTAAGCATGTGTAGGATCTGAAAAGCATTCAGTTGTGAGGCATGGGAATTCTGCCATCTTTAAGTCTAGATAGACACTTTATCGCTTCTCCTATTTCACACAGTTAAAAGCCAAAATATTTGACCCTTTTACTTACAGTAGTTTGGGTAAAGGTTATGTTTATTCAGCAGATTAAAAATTAAACTCTCTACTAAATGTGATGCTTAAAGAACAAGTAAACGTTTTTTTTTTCTATCTCTAAATTTGCTCTAAACAGCCCCTCAAATTAATGTACCTTAGTCCCTGCTGCAAGTCTGCTCTGGTTTCTGTGTTATCAGCAGCTTGTTTCACCTTCTTCCTGGTGCAGAGTGAAGCCCCGCCCCATAGCTTTCTGAGCTGACCTTATATCTTGGACTAGTCCAGGAGATCATTTGCATACTATGACATAGCAGAGAGCAGTGTGTGTAGCAGCTTTTGCTTGGGGAAACTAGCTTACTAATGAAACACTGGCTCCCTCTTCCTCTCTATTGTGGAACAGCAGCAAATGGACTGCTCAGTAAGCTAAGGGGCGGTGCTTCACTCTGCACCAGGAAGAAGAGGAAACAAGCTGCTGATAACACAGAAACCAGAGCAGACTTGCAGCAGGGACTAAGGTACATTAATCTGGGGGGCTGTTTAGAGCAAATTTACAGAAAGAAAAAGAAAAACATTTACTTTTCCTTTAAGGGATCGATAGGGTTGTCTTCCTAGAAAGTAAATAGAATGTGCAAGGCTGTTGGCAAAGGGAGATCAGACAAATATGTGGACTAAGTACAAAGCACTACATATCACGGTAGAAGCTTTTAACACTGGGAAATCCTTGAAATTGTTACCTATTGGCACATGTTAACTACAGGGTGCACTTGCACTTTTTGTTTTTGTTTTGCACTCTTCTCCTAAACAAGTGCAACTATTGTATAAATATAGCATACGTACAGGTGGGGTAAATCACTTCAGAGAACTGAATTTTGAGTGGCCCAACTATGCACCAATGATTGCACTTAGCTTTGCCTTTTACAGTCATAAATTAAACAACCTATAATACCACCTGACTTCCTTCCACTATTTATTTTTTGCCAGGGAAGTAGGCTCTCCCTCCTAACTCTTTTTGGTGAAAATTTTTATGTATATTTTACTTCTGTGTAGACACAGAGGGAAGTTTCCCAGGTAGTGGAGAAGAATTTACCTGATGCCCCATAGTCACTAAATGATAGGAAATGCAAGAATGGGCATAACCATGGCCCTAGCCTTTTGCTAAAATAGCCTCCCTATTTCATGGCCAACTATACACAACAATGAGACTGGCGCTTATTGGGATGGTATACAGGTGTGAGTTTTCCAGAGTTTCTAATTGATATGTTTTATCAGCTGCCTGGTTTCCTGGCTATGATGCTAATTTGGTTGGTAATGGCCTTTTTTGTTAGTTTTTTCCCTCCCCTTAGGGGGTTTAGGGGATTGCTTGGCAATTCCCATTTGTACTGACATGAAGGGATGCAGAAGAAAAATAGAATTTAATTTAATTACTTGTCATAAATTCAATTCTTTTTCTAGTCACAACATCTCAGTTCAAGTTTTCCATTCCAAATGATTAGTATGGTCTTCTGTACTATGTCAAATGTATAACAGTGGTAAGGAGGAAGTCTGGTGGTATTGTAGGTTATGTTTAATTTTGATTGGCAGTGGTATAGGTCCTAGCCACTTGTATGGGCGGTGCAATACTACTCATCTGTACTGACATGGGAATTTTCCCTGAAATTCTACAAAGACATACTTCATTCCAAAAAGTGAAAGGAAGCCATGCTACTCAGATTTACCACTGTCCAACATCCCTTAGGCTCACCTTGTAAGCCTTTTTTCATTCTGATGTGATGGGTTCTGGGACTTTAATTCTTTCCACAGTGGGTGGTACACATATTCTCTGGAAAGCTAACAGGTAGCAGAAGCCATCACTTCATAATGGGGAGAAAAATGGTCTACTTGAGATGTGGTGCATGTTGATACAGGGTCTAAATTACAAGTAGACAACTATAGTGTGGCTAACAGGTAAAACTGAGTATTAATGTTATAATGGTCAGATAAATGACAATGAGCTCTTATGTGAATAAAGAGATTTGCCCCCACACCTCCTTAAAGGAGAACCAACCTCTTAATCATAAAAACTCCTACCCTACATAACCGCCCTCCCTGCTCACCCCCAGCCTTGGTGTTACCGTCTGTAATTGTTCCTAAGTCTTTACTTACCCCTTATTGCAGATTCAGTACCGCACCATATACAGCTCTTTGGTCTTCTCTGGGAAGTAAGCATCGTATCGGCACATGTGCAGTTGGAGCAGTATTCTGGTTTTTGACAGCTGCATATGTGCCGAAAATCATGGAAATTGCTGAAGTGAAAGAAAAAGACCCGAACAGCCAGAAGATGGTGTCCATGAGCTCCGCTGTACTAAATCTGCAATGAGGTAAGTAAAGACTTAGGGGCAATTACAGGCGGTAACACCTAGGCTGGGTTGTTTGGATAGAGAATTTGGCTATTCAGTTGGGATCATATTGCTTTTGCATAATGTATTCTTTAATTTCTCAGCATTCCATAACCTCTCTATTTTGTTGTTCTAATACAATTGTTTGTACCAAGGCAGCACATCTAATAGCTGAATCTGATGTTAAGTTCCTACATATACACACAAATAGCATTTTGATCAATCTATTAATGCTTTTTCCAATTTCAATTAGTCAGCCACTCAATACAAATAAGTTAAGTTAAAATAGTTCAAAATGCTATGGATCTTCTGCATGGTACCATTAAACAGATTTCACCACACAGATCAATGTCTTTCTATGAATGAAGTCCCTAGTGCTTCACAGTCTACTATCAATTTGCAGTCCTTAGTTGCTGAGATCATAAGATAATGCTTATATACTATAATGAGTAGTTTCCAGGGTTCCTTGCATTTAGGAAAATGTAATTCCTTAACAACAAAAGGTTGAAGTTAACTTCGCTTGAGACGTGTAAAACAGAAGTGCTAGAGGCAAATTAGAAGGTTATAGTTATAGTGGAAGAACTTAAAAATTGAAAGAAAAATATGCAAATTAAAAGGAACTGTATGTATATTGTATTACTTCTGCTGCCTAATATTCTTAAAATTAATATGATTTTGTTTCATGAACAAACCACTACACCTGCTTTATCTCAGGAAGTAAAGGATATGTTTCCATCTAAGCTGTTCTTTGGGGATTTCTGTAAAAATATTCTTCTTTAGTGAGAATATTCAAAGTATAGTTACATAGTTATATTGTTACATTGAGTAGACAAAACAGTCCATCAAGTTCAACCCCTCCAAATGAAAACCCAGCATCCATACACACACACCCCACCATCCCATAAATTATATATGCCCATATCTATACTAACTGTAGGGTTTAGTATCACAATAGCCTTTGATGTTATGTATGTCCAAGAAATAATCAAAGTCCCCTTTAAAAAACATTAACAGAATCAGCCATCATTTATAAACCTACTAGCTTTTTCTGTCTTAGCAGCCCCATTACCCCAGTCAATGTCTGGGTAATTGAAGTCACCCACAGTAATAACTTGACTTAGTTGTGAAGCCACTTCTATTTGTAAGAGTAGCTGGGCTTCATACTCATCACTTATACAAGGTGGTTTATACGTAGCATACACCAATGCTCATTTTTTTTAATCTCTACCCAGAGGGATTCCACACTCTCACCAGTGCCAACAATTATTTCAGTTACAAGTTTCTTCAATCGCTAAAACTGGAATCAAGTTTATTTTTATAAACGGAACACGCCAGAAACACCACTGAATATGGAAATGTTGAAAAGTAAATGATTTATTGCCTCACAATAGGTAACACCATATTCTACATAAATTTTAAAGGTTAACATGATTTATTGGATATCGGATTTCTTGATTGTTGGGTTGTAAGAAATAGTAGTAAAATGCATAAGAGATCTTAATCAATTTTTCTAGCATCAATTGCTTCCCCCCCCCTTGTGCAGGATTTTTTTCAAAGCATTAATAATGCTTGCTATCTTTTATGTGAGGAGCTTTTTATTTTTTGAAAAAAAAACATGCTTATGCAAAAAAGACAATTTGAATATAAATACAAATGCATGTGCTAGTTCAAAGTGCAACCTTTAGCCTAACAAATACACTCCGTACTCATTGAATTAAAATGATCACATTTAGGGTAGGGACAGACAGGGAGATTTGGGGAGATTCTGTCGCCTGGCGTTTTTAGCAGGCGACAATCTCCCCGAATTTCCTTCTCCCTGTCTGCCGCTAGTAAAAGGGACAAAGCGCCAGCGCCTGTGCACACGCTACGCGGCGATTCCCGGAATCGCCCGAAGTTTCCTCACGAGGTATCTTCGGGCGATTCCGGAAATTGCCACGCAGCGTGTGCACAGGCGCTGGCACTTTGTCCCTTTTACTAGCGGCAGACAGGGAGAAGGAAATTCGGGGAGATTGTCGTCTGCTAAAAACGCCAGGCGACAGAATCTCCCCGAATCTCCCTGTCTGTCCCTACCCTTAGGGTAGAACTACAGATGCAGTCACTTGGATTTGTAAGTTAAATGCGTCGTGACTCAGGGCTAATTGAAGAAACTGTGTTATCCAAAGTTATCTTAACTCATTTAATGCATTTAACCTTTTCATTAGCATACCAAAGCCCCATTGTTTTCAATGGTGAACTCTTTAATTGGATGGGATGCTGTGACACAATATTCTGTGCTAAGTGGGATAAATGAGATAGAGGAGTTAACTCACGACGCATTTAACACACAAATCCAAGTGACTGCATCTGTACTTGGGCGTTTTCGGATCTATCTGATGGGACGAAACACTGATGTCAAGTTGGATGAGCTGAAGATAAGGTAAGTCATAGGAATGTCGGATGTAGTCGCAGCGTGCATCTGACACGACATAACTGTTGGAGGCAGACACAACACAACTGTTGGTGGCAGACATGTCAGATCACGCCTTTACATGTGTATTTTTGTATGTATGTTGTTGTACATCTGTATTCGAAAGCTTACATTCACAAGTTTCCTCCACATGAATATCCATCTAAATAACCCTATCCTTAATGCTATTGTGTCTCTATGACTTATGTATTTTGGGGGCAAAAAAATCTTGCTTTTCGAGATCTGAAAATCCACCGTTTAAGACCTGTCAAGGTTGTATATAAGTAAATGGGAGAAGTCCCTATTATATTTATACGTTTCTATGGTCTCCGCTGGAATTAGGCCAGAAATCCAAAAATTCAGGCTTTCTGGGCAAAAATCCAAAAAAAATTAAGACTTTTTGGAAAAAAAGGCAGAAAAAAATGGAGCGATTAGGGATAAACCTCAGGAAAAAATTATACGATTCGGGTTTTTGCTTGATTTTATCGAGTTTTTCCTCGATCCAATTAAATCTCACTTTTTAATAATAAACAAGGTGAAATAGTGGATTCTAGTTTGGTTGGACTTTTTTATTTTAAAAATGCTGTTCTAGTGATTGTGCGACAATGCATAATATATCCTGCATTGTAGCATAGTTTTATTAGGTCTGGTATTTATATTTTACTTTGTTTTGAATCATTCAATGCATGCTCCTATAACTTGCTCATTATTGAATGATCTCTTATTCATTTATATCCCTTACTTGCTTATTATTGCTCAAAGTGTTAATGCTTTGAAATCTAACTAAGATACATTCCTGCCCATGCATACAAACTATTAAACGGTCAAATTGACATTTGTACGCTGGAAATCATTATCTACTGTATGTATTGTGAGGTATATAATTGTAATTGTCTTCTGAAAGCCTGCTTAATTGCATTGAGCATTTATGCGAGCAATTATCACTGATCATTTCCTGCAGTTTATTCCATGCTATCAGGTTTTTCTGAGGTAGTAATAATATAGCCGGAGATCAGATAATAAAACTTGCAATCACAATATAAACATTGACATCATGAAAACTGAAAAGAGAAAAATTATTTATTTTTAATAGTGGTAGAGCATGAAATTGAGTAAAGAGCTTTAATTGTTTTAGTGTGTCATGTGTGGAGATAATTGTTTTTCTGATCTATATTTGTATCTGTTGGCATAATATCAGAAGAATGCAATAACTACAGGTACATTAAAGAAAAATATTACTGTTATGGGACCTGGTATCCAGAACACACTACAAAAAAATAATTGTAACATCAAATACACCCAATAGGCCGGTTTTGCTTCCAATAACGATTCATTATATCTTAGTTTGGATCAAGTGCAAGGTACTGTTTTACAGAGAAAAAGGAAAT
>CM044442.1:47503652-47524198 GCA_024363595.1 Xenopus borealis | reverse complement strand
AAAATAATAATAATTCAACAACAACCCTCCATGTTTATTCATACTGTATCTTGTAAAGATTATCAGAAACTATGGGTACTTGCCAAAACACACAGTTTAAAGTGGATCAATAAAAGGTTGTATCAGTGCATTAAATGTAAACGTACAATCAAATACATGCTTATAAATATTTTCTCTTTAAAGAAAACAAAGTACTATAAGAAACTAACAAGAATATGTTGTCTATTTAAAGTACGTGACTTTAGTGTTTTGTTCTTTCAAATTATACTTTGCTTTGAAGTGCTTGCATCTTTTCCCTCTTGTACAGAGGCAGTATTACTAATTAGGCAATTATATCAAAGAGGGGTATTTGTGAGAAGCTAATGAGCTGATCGAATGTCACAAACATAGTTGAATCCCTAAGCCTAGAATGTCAAATATATATGGTTGCTATTCAGAAAAAAAAAATACTTCAAAGAGTAAAAACATTTAATTTTTTCAGAATATAACAAGCACACTCAATAAACTGGGCTTCTTTACACAATAAGATACACTCAGAAGGCTGAGAAAATGTATCATTAGGAAGCTAGCTACAATGCTGTTTATGACTTAACACCCAAAGAAATCATAAATCTGTATCTTCCCCATTATTAATGTAACTTTCTCAAGCAAAAGAGTTGTGTCTGTTACAATTACAGTCCAAGAGCTGAAATTTGTAAAGGTAAGATTACATGTGATTTATTAGTAGAAATTAGGATAGGGATGTTTGAGGCACACCATTACTGTAAAAAAAAAAAACATACCCCCTCACACGTAGACCCTCCTCCCCCCCAGCCTAATTTCCCCCACGGGGAAATGCCCCATACCTTCTACGTACACCTCAGCACAGATTCCCACAGCGGAATTCCACGCAGCCATCTTCAACTGCTTCGGTAAGCTGACTGGGAGTCAGGCGTTTTGGCGCATGCACAGTTGGAGCTTTTTGCCAGTTTGCTACAACTGCGCATGCGCCAAAATGGATTGGAATTGCAGAACTCCCAGTCATCTTACTGAAGCAGTTGAAATAGCTGCATTGAGCTCCGCTGCCTGAATCTGTGCAAGGGATAAGTATAAAGTATGGGGCATTTATGAGATGAAATGAGTGAAAGTTATTGAAAAATTGGAAGGAAAAGACGGTACGGATTTAGTTTTCAGAAACGAGTGAGAACATTTTGGATTTTTATAAATAACCCACCAGATATTGTTGAAAAACTCCCAGTGTTACTGCATCAGTTGAGTCTGTATTTTTGCAGTCTATAACATGGCTGCCTGTAGCCTATATAGTTGCTCTGAATTAATTTACTAGACATACCACATTGGGAAATGCTGCACTTCAAAGAGAACTGGTACACTTATTATGGGCATGCTGTGCCATTTAATGAGAATCTATACAATGATGATAATCCTTTATTGCAATACGCTTTGTAATAGAAGTTACTCGCATGGTATCCACATCACAGCATGGGAGTTGGAGTTGGTTGATCTTTTGGTTAAAAAAAGTGATAAAAGCAAGACATGCTAGATGTAGTTTAATAAGGTAAAACTAAAAAATCTTTTACCAGGTCAACTATCGTCCACAACACTTATTAAATACTAGAAGTACTATAAAATAAACAATTCTTGTACTATTACTTTTCTCTGCTTTTATCTTCTTTCATATTTAACTTTTTCAGCTTATTTTAATGAAGGTATTCAAATTACACAAAGACCTTTTCTTAATAAAAAAAAAAGTACAAAGCATATTATAGACCCATGCCAGTAAAATATACTGATGCAGTAAATAGTTTCCTAGATGAATTATTGGAATGCTTCTAAAAGCTGATTTTAGTCATTTTCTTGTTGATATTTCAATATACTGTATTTAAATTACAGAAGAAGACTGTATTTCTCTTCAGTGTTTTCAATGGATATATTAGAACTATTGTTCAAAAATTAGCAATTCAGAAAACTAAAAAAGCAAGATTGTTTTATTTATTTAATGTAGATTGCCTAGTTTGAGGTGGGACCCGCAGCTACTATTTAACTTGACTGGACCTGCAGTTAATTTAAAGAATACACATTAGGCTTGATTGCATGCTTGTATATAAATGGTCTTTTTAATAGATTTTTTTTTTTCTTTGATTAGTGAACCAGCATGGGGCAGTGTTAATGTAGCTTAGAGAAAAAAGAAATGCTATTTAGCACAGTGAATGTTTGAATTTGGGTACTGTAAACATCCAAATCATTTATATACAAGAGGGCCAGACTGCCACTATTAATTCCAATTCAATTCTTTTCATCTGCCACATTTGGACCAGCTCTATCAAGCTTGAAGCTGCGGACCATTTTGAATGTTTTAAATTTTAAATCAATATATTTGTTTTCTCTCTTTTTTTTTTAATTTTATACAACTGTTTTTTAAACAGCAACACACAGTAAACAACTGACAGCTTTCTACAATACTTTCTTAGTTTAGTAAACATGATGTTATGAATTTATAAAGAGAAGTTATACCAGAGACGGAACTAGGGCTAGGCAGAAGAGTCACCTGCCTAGGGTGCAATATATGGTTGCGCTAGGCAGGTACTTCTTCAATTTTCTTCTGTCTACCCCCATTCCATTGTTGCAGCCATCTTTGGTTTTCAGCTCCACCCCTCTCTCCTCCCTCCCCTCTGTCACTCCAACCTGTGTCCCCTGTCCTGCCAGCTGCGCACAAAGTCGGGCAAGTGGGAGGTTGCCTTGGGTGCCTGGTGCGCTTGACCTGGCCCTGAGTTTTACTTGACAAATGAAGTACTGTATATCCTCACAAAGATCTCTAAAGATCTCTCTTTTTTCACAAAGTCCATATACAGATGCAGTCACTTTGGATGGTGAGTTAAATGCGTTGTGACTTAACTCATCTATCTCATTTATCTCACTTAGCACAGAATATTGTGTCACAGCATCCCATCCAATTAAAGAGTTCACCATTGAAAACAATGGAGCTTTGGTATGCTAATGAAAAGGTTAAATGCATTAAATGAGTTAAGATAACTTTAGATAACACAGTTTCTTCAATTAGCCCTGAGTCACGACGCATTTAATTTACAATCCAAAGTGACTGGATCTGTACTTTCCCATTTGTGGATCACTAATGGTTGAAATATGTAAACATTATGGTTTAGCTATACTGCAGTTGTACTGAAAGATTTGATGTCTTCACGTTTATACAGTAAAATATAGAAAAAATGTGTACAGATCAAAACTTGTGATTGAGATTCAATTCTAATAGATAATTCTATTTTATATTGCATATAAATCCCATAGTGCCCACCACTACTTTTTAAACCATAAGGTGGGGTGCAGTGAGTTTGTGACCACAAATTTCATACAGACAAAGCATAAGAGATTCTGTGCACTCACACACTATCAATATATAATCTACAGTATGGCTATTTTCTTATGGACCCCAACTAAATCCTTACATGAGAACACACTGTTTAGGATTTAGAAACACTCACAGTATGGTGTACTCCCAGAGCAAGATCTGATCTCTCTTGCAGGCACACTACCCTCTACTTACTACGTACTTCTCTTGCTGCTTCTCTTCCCCTGCTGAAGCTGCTCCTGCAGTAAACTTCAGAGAGGACAGGATCATTCAGATGTTATCCAGGAGAATACTAACATGGAGCCCAGAGATAGTGGTGCAGTAAATTATTGGGGTGGAAGGGGTGCAATTGCTGGGCATTGTCTACTGGGCAAAAAATGCATGGGGCATTGAAGTATGTATCTTTAAAAGTTTTGTTCTAATAAAAAATAGTTTTTACTTCCACTTTTGGGACCCTTTTGATTCCTTTGAGTGATGGACTGTCTTATTCTGCCATGCCAAATTCTTTGTCCAAACATTTTTCTGTAGCCATGACTTAAACTACATTACTTTCTGCTCTCTGTACTGTTGACTTCAAACTGTTCTATTTTGCTCATTGCTTTTATAACCAAGACAAACCCTTTTACATGAAAATGTTCAGATGTATGAGGTTGGCAACAAAAACATCAACAAAAGGCTGTTGATCATTATAAATATCAGTGTAGCTGGGGAAACAGATTAAAAGAACACAGTTGAAAAAAAAACTTTCATTAGTGAACACAATAGCTAAAGGGTAACTGGAATCTTTTGTACTAATTTTATAAACAGGTGTAATCAATAGGCCAATGAGAAAGATGATAAAAAAAAAACCAAAATAACGAAGGTTCTGAATGTAACTAAGCATAAGGATATTCTAAGCATCCCAGCAGTCTTGAAGGTGTTGATCATTTTCTACCTAAAGGCAAAAGCATTGATAAATTAGTAATTTCAAGATATCAGTAGGATCTATATTTGCTTGCACTTTCCTATTGCTGCACAATTGGTTTTGGCATCCATGCATTGATTTTCTAAGGCTGACAATACCATAGACAACAATCTGTCCTAGAATGATTAGGTCAAATTATCAATTCTAAACTACTTTATCCTGTTTGGGGATTCCCTGCACCCCAAGTGCCACCTACATGCCTCCTGCTGGGCATATTAGCTAATGGGGCCTTCATGCCACTACCACTGATCCTGTTCTCCTGAACCAGGTAACACAAGTTTGCACACACATTTTGTTGAACTTTTTTTTTACTTTTTCCATACAGTTTATTTTCTTTTTTACATTTAAAATTTATTTAATGAGGGGAGACTGTGAATGTAGAAAACCATTTTTTAATATTTTTTATTCATCAGGATATCTATTATCAAAATAAATGTCATATGTATGGGTCACCTTACTATGTGGTTCTTTTTTGGGATTAATGAGTAAAATATATGTGGTATTTAGAGGGAGTGGTCACAAAATGGACATGTCCAAAGAATCTCGCTGTGCTATGCCCACCAGATCTTTTATCCCTCTCTGTATTTTTCAAATGTTGCAATAATTTTGGATCCTGGAACTTTTATTTTTGATATTAGAGCTTTCTTTTGCTTCTGTCCGCTTCCACATACTTTAAAGGAGAAATAAACCCTAAAAAGGAATGTTGCTAAAAATGCCAAATTTTCTATACTGAACTTATTGCACCAGCCTCAACCTCTTATTAGCAGCAATGATCCAAGACTTCAAACTCAGGACTTGTTGCAGGTGGTCGCCACCTTGGAAAGTGTCTGCTTTGAGCAGCTTTCAAGAAGCTAAACTTAGGGATCATCACAAAAAAATCACCAGAAAATGAGGTTGGCCTGTAATATATCCTGATGCTACAGGGCTGATTATAAAATACTGATGCTAGTTGCACTGGTTTCTGTGCTGCTGTGTAGTAATTATCTGTTTTAATTATTGATCAGCTTTATAGTGTGACAATTATTTTCTGTGTGTACGGTATATTGTGAGTTGGTTCTTAAGCTCAGTAAGTCACAGCATCACAGAGAATTTACAGTGAATAAGCAGAAAAGTAGATGGGCAGCTACTGGGGAACTACTTTAGTTCTCCTTTAAAATACATAAACTACATTGCTAGTATTTTCTAACTTCCTACAGCTGCAGATCCCTAAAGGACATATACTTTGGTAAATCTATGTATATCTGGCACAGATTAAGATTTATATAGCAACTGTTCAGCAAAATAGCAAAAGCAAATGGCTTTGTTTTTAAGTAGGCAAAACCAGAAGGTGTTGGTCAGTGTAACTTATAATTGTGGGAAGGATTAATTTTTTCCACTCGACACACACAAATCACCCCTCCACTTCTTTGCACAAATTTAAACACTGGTTTGGGGTAAAAAGTTTTTATCCATTTTACATTTTCCAGCATAATTATACATGGTGTTCTTGAGTCATCTTAATGTTACCAGCCTCTTTGACCTTGAAAATAAATTATGCTTTTTTTTTTTGTTTGTTTTCTGATCTGTTCAAGTCAAGAACCACTATAAAACTATACACTGGTATTAGAGTATTTAAATAAGCTGCATTTCCATGTGTACAGTATATTGTACAGATGTTTCTCATGTATTTCTACATATTATGTCTAATATATAATTTCTAATTATTCATGTATTTAGTCAAATATGTCTCAGTACAGATGTCAAATTTCCTACACATTTAATCAGATGTATCTTGTTTACCTAGTTAATGGGTATTTAAGAGACCAAAATGTTGATAACTTGTTGGCAGTTGGTATTTGTTTGTGAAAAAACTAAACGGCAGTGAAAGTGCTAACTATATTTGCAAAAAAGCTATTATCATTTTGACAATCATCATATTGGTCAAAGCATGTTATCACAACAAACCAAAACAAAATACAATTTGCTTTAAAAGAAACCTGTCTTACTCAGTGGTGGAACTACCAGGGAGCAGGGGGTGTAATTGAGAAAAATGCGAGGGGTGGGGAGCCTGGCTGCCCGTCCCGCACCCGTGCCTGCCCCCCAATAGTACGTTACTGGCTTCACAGCTATAAAAGAGAAAATTCTCATACCTACTGTACTTACAAGGTATATAGAGACTTCCACAGTAGAACTGCTCAGCCATGGCAATAAATTGTACAACAACAATGTTCTATAAAACCTTTCTCAAATCTCCAAGGCCCGTATCTTAATTAATAGAACAAGATTCCCAAATGAGTATCCTGCCTTTCTTAACAGCCAGATCTCTGTTTTCAAAGAATGCCGAATGTTTTAAACACATTTTTTCCTAGAACCAAGCACAATTTTATGAGGCTTATGGCTCAAAATCCGAATTCTTTAATTATTTAATAGTAGTAGTTTTTAAATTAAAAAAAGTCCAACCAAACTAGAATTTACGATTGGACATTTTATTATTAACAAGAATGGTTTAATTGGGGACAAACTGAATAAAATTAAACAAATACCGGAATGTTATTTTTTTTCCCAAATCACTTAATTCTTTCAGGCTTTTTCCCAAAAAGCACACATCATTCAAATTTTGCTTGAAAAGTCCAAAATAGTTGGATTTGCAGGCTAATTCCAGCACAGACCACAGAAACTTCCAAATAGGATAGGGACCTCTCCCATTGACTTGTATACAATCTCAACCGGTCTGAGATGCTGGATTTGCAGCATCAGGCTTTAATAAATCCCAAAAAAATTGTTTTTTTTTCCTCTAACAATTCGGGCTTTATAGTTTTCAACATTCTGACTATTATAAATAGTGTGTCTACCAAATCTTTGAATACAGTCACACAGTTTTACAAGACATTAAAATTCACTCCAATTCACACTGGTCCCAAATGTCAAAGGGATTACAGTTGCTATAATCTTTACACAGCATGGATGTTGCCATTCTTGGTGCAATGATTTCAGACACTGGCCTTTCAGTTATGTTGAACTTGATACAATAATGAGAGGCACTTTTTTGGTAAAACACACCACATGGCAAAATTTTAGAACATGTTCACTTTTTGCCACTCATGGAAACATTCCCTTATCATAGCAAAATCAAAATGTACAGTCATCTCATGGGTTCACTTAAAACAGTTTGTAAAGAGAGCCATTGAAAATTACAGGAAAATATTGCTTGATGTTTATTATGACAAAACCTTTAATTCTCATAGCAGATCTTAATAATAGTCTTGTGTGTGATTATAAGCAGAGCATTTTACTTGTAGTTACAAAACAGTCCCTTACAATATATCAGTACATCTGTATTTCCTGGTCCTTTTCACCAAACTAAACAGTTTTTCTACTCTTTGCTAAGTTTTTACTTGTACAAGAAAACATATTGGAATAGAAATCATGTCTGTGCCACTACCAGACTCTTTTAGGGGAATGTAATATACGTTGGTAATGCAAAAACTAATCGCAATTTGAAAAGTTAAGCCTTTGCGCGAACAAATTTTGCTTTGCTTGAATGCAATATACCTTTTGCGAACCCGGAAACTGTTTAGCGACCACTTCTGCCAGTGGAAGGCCGTTTACACTTTGCGCTAATGCGCTGTCAATGTAATAAAACTTCTTACTGAAAATATCGCAATGTTTGCAACAAAAGATTACGACACCTTCAAGCACTTCTTAAGAGTGCAATAACGATTCACAATGCAATAACTGTTTAAGGAACAATATTACATTGCGACATGTGGGTGTTTACTCTTATTGGTGCGCAATGTTTTGCTCTTTGCGACTTTAACTACATTTCCCCCTTTGAGTATAAATAATAGCAGGATTTAATGTGGCACATGGTGCATGCAGCACAAATTTTCATAGCAAAAGAAAAATTGCTGTGACTTTGTGTCCCTACATCAGTTAAACCTGCTAATACTGTACTTATGCAAGTCCTTTTGCAGTAAGATTTCACCATTATAAGTTCATTTCTTATTCTAGTTATTATAACTAGAATAAATTAGCTGTTTTCCAGTTTTGTGGGTGATTAAGTTGTTTGTATATGCAAAAATGTTTAATTAAACAATATGTGGTCCTTCAATCATTTTTGTTGAAATTACTTGGTTTGTTTTAACCTCTCATGTTTATTTCTTCATACGTCTAATGGCTGCGTGTGCATACCGGAGGTTCTTTTTAAGATCTATAAAGTTATGTTCCTGTCGATGGATAATGTTTTCCGGTTCGATTTATCCTAAAGGAATAATGTTTTGTTATCATTTCCTATGATATCTTAAAAGGCTTTTTCACCTTTACATTAGCTGTTAGTATGATGCAGAGAGTGATATTTTAAGATTGCACTTTGCTGTTCCAACAATCTGGTTGTTATGGTCCAAATTTCTGTTCCCAACCATGCATTGATTTGAAAAGAGACTGGAATATGAATAGAAGAGAGATTGAATAGAAATATGAGCCATAAAAAATAGCAATAACTATGTATTTTTAGCCTTTCAGAGCATTTATTTTTAGATGGAATCAGTGACCCTCCATTTGAAAGCTGGAAAGAGTCAGAAGAAGAAGGCAAATAATTAAAAAAAACTCTAAAAAATAAATAAATAATGAAGACAGATTGAAAAGTTACTTAGTATTAGCCATTCTATAACATACTAAAAGTTAACGTAAAGGTGAACCACCCATTTAAAATACTTTGCTGAAAGGGAGCAACAGATAGTTTAAGAAACAACTATATTTAAAATCTAAAATATATATGATGTTAATATACATAAAGGTTAATTTATCATGGATACACTTTTTTTTCTTAATCTGCAATCACCCTATTAACTTGAATTGAGTTAACTTTATCTCCATGCTTGTCAATGCATTTAGTTAGGTACTGTTGGGTGCTACTGAACACCCCACAGGCCAGAATGGTGTTCTACTGCTAGTGATGGGCTAATCTATCCTGTTTCACTTCACCGAAAAATTAGCAAATTTCCAGCGAAATTCGCGAACTGGCAAAAAATTGGCGAAGCGAGTCGCAGCACTTTTTGATGTGCTTCATTTTTGATGCAAAACTTTTTTTTTTTTTACGCCAACGAATTTTCGGCAGCTGAATTTTCGCTGGCGGTGAATCGCAGGTATTCACCAGGAATTCGCGCCTGCCAAATAAATTCGCCCATCACTATCTACTGCTCAAATCAGTTCAATATCTTCTGATGAATTGAAAAACTGATCTACAGAATTACATACTGTACATAGTAACATAGTAAGTTAGGCTGAAAAAAGACACAGCCTAACTGCTAGTTGATCCAGAGGAAGGCAAAAAACCCAATCTGCAGGGGGAAAAAAATTCCTTCCTGACTCAAAAATCGGACTAGTCCCTGGATCAACTTGTACTATGAGCTATCTTCCATAGCCCTGTATTCCCTTACTTGCTAAAAAGCCATCCAACCCCTTCTTAAAGCTATCTACCTGTACAAACGATTAAGGAAGAGAATTCCACATTTTCACTGCTCTCACTGTAAAAAACCCCTTCCGAATATTTAGGCGGAACCTCTTTTCTCCTAAATGGAATGGGTGACCTCTTGTCAGCTGGAAAGACCTACTGGTGAATAAAGCATTAGAGAGATTATTATATGATCCCCTTATATATTTATACATAGTTATCATATCACCCCTTAAACACCTCTTCTCCAGCTTGAACATCTCGAATTTGGTCAGTCTTTACTCATAGCTAAGATTTTCCATACCTTTTACCAGCTTAGTTGCCCTTCTCTGTACCCTCTCTAATACGATAATGTCCTGTTTGAGTGAGGGAGACCAAAACTGAACTGCATATTCTAGATGTGGCCTTACAAGTTCTCTATTAAGTGGAAGAATGACCCCCTCCTCCCGTGACTCTATGCACCTTTTAATACAGCTCAAGACCTCCTTTGCCCTTGATGCTGCTGACTGGCATTGCTTGCTACAGCCAAGTTTATCATCTACAAGGACTCCAAGGTCCTTATAGAGGCAACTCTATAAGGGAGTAACTAAAACATTGAATTTCAGGTGTGCAAACTTTGATAGTATAAGGGCATCTCTGCAACATACTGTATTAAGTGGGAAATGCTTTTCACTGGGTTAAACACTGAACAAAAATGGGAAGTCTTTAAAATGCTGCTTAATAAATAGAATGTCAGTATATTTTGCAACATTGTTGCAAAACAAAACCTTTTTGGTTCAATAGGAGTGTTGAGGTGGGTAAGAAAAGACATGCTTTTAAGGCTTTCAAGTTAGCTGGGACAGCTGAATCATTTATAGGGTACAAGGAGGCCAATAAGTCATGCAAAAAAGTGATCAGGCAAGCTAAAATCGATATGGAAAAGGATATAGCAGTAAGCAGTAAAAAGAATCCAAAATAATTTTTTAAATATATTAATAGTAAAAAAAAATTAAACAGGAAGGGGTAGGACCTTTATTATCAGGGGTGGGTCAGTTGGTTGACGAGAACAAGCAAAAAGCACAGATTCTGAATGAATACTTTTCATCTGTCTACACAAATGAGGAAACAGCTAATGAAGGTTTCCTTGTTAATAGTCCCAATTCTAATAATACATCCAATGATGCATGGTTCACACATGAGGGAATTCAAAAGAGACTAGAACATGTTAAGATAAACAAAGGTCCAGGGCCAGATGGGATTCACCCCAGGGTACTTAGCGAGCTTAGCTCTGTGATTGCCCAACCTCTATACTTAATTTTTCCGGTTTCATTGAGGTCTGGCATGTTGCCAAGAGACTGGCGACTTGCTAATGTGGTGCCGCTATTCAAAAAGGGATCCCATTCTGCCTCAAAACTATAGGCCAGTTAGTCTGACGTCAGTGGTAGAAAAGCTTTTTGAAGGATTAATAACAATACTATGAGTTTGTGCCAGCATGGTTTTATGCGTAATAGATCTTGCCGTAATAGATCTTTATGCGTAATAGATCTTGCCAAACTAATTTAATTTCTTTTGAGAAGGTAAGCAGGGATCTCGATTCTGGGATGGCTGTGGATGTGATTTACTTATACTTTGCTAAAGCATTTGATACAGTGCCACACAGAAGGTTACTTGTTAAATTACAGAATGTTGGCCTGGAACACAGTAAATGTACCTGGATAGAGAACTGGCTAAAAGATAGACTACAAAGAGTGGTGGTAAATGGAACATTTTCTAATTGGACCAGTGTTGTTAGTGGGGTACCGCAGGGCTCTGTACTGGGTCCCTTGCTTTTCAACTTGTTTATTAATTACCTGGATGTGGGCATTGAAAGTACGGTTTCTATTTTTGCAGATGATATTAAATTGTGCAGAGCTATAAGTTCCATGCAGGATGCTGCCACTTTGCAGAGTGAATTGTTTAAGTTGGAAATGTGGGCAGCAATCTGGAAAATGAGGTTCAATGTTGATAAATGCAAGGTTATGCACTTTGGCAAAAATAATATAAATGCAAGTTATACACTAAATGGCAGTGTGTTGGGAGTTTCCTTAAGTGAAAAGGATCTTGGGGTTTTTATAGATAACAAGTTGTCTAATTCTGTGCAGTGTCATTCTGTAGCTACTAAAGCAAATACAGTTCTGTCTTGCATAAAAAAGGGCATAAACTCAAGGGATGAAAACATAATTATACCTCTTTATAGATCCCTCTTTATAGATCCTCATCTGGAGTATGCAGTGCAGTTTTGGACTCCAGTCCTTAGGAGGGATGTAAATGAGCTGGAGAGAGTGCAGAGACGTGCAACTAAACTGGTTAGAGGGATGGAAGACTTAAAAAAGGGTAGACTGTCCAGGTTGGGGTTGTTTTCTCTGGAAAAAAGGGGACATGATTCTACTTTACAAATACATTAGAGGACATTATAGACAAATATTAGGGGACCTTTTTACCCATAAAGAGGATCACCACACCAGAGGCCACCCCTTCAGACTAGAAGAAAAGGACTTTCATTTGAAGCAGCGTAGGTGGTTCTTCACAGTCAGGACAGTGAGGTTGTGGAATGCACTGCCAGGTGATGTTGTGATGGCTGATTCTGTTGATGCTTTTAAGAAGGGCCTGGATGATTTTTTGGACATACATAATATCAAAGGCTATTTAGATACTAAACTCTACGGTTAGTATAGCTATGGGCATATATGGTTATGTGAAAGAGTGTAGATGTGTGTGTGGATGCTGGGTTTTAATTTGGAGGGGTTGAACTTGATGGACTTTGTCTTTTTTCAACCCAATTTAACTATGTAACTAAGGTCCTTTTCCATAATGGATTTGCCTAGTGCAGTCCCTAGTGTATACCCCATTAAGGGTATAAGTGGCTTGAATATTTTTACATCCCAGGTGCATGACTTTACATTTATCAGCATTGAATCTCATTTGCCACAAGGATGCCACATCCTGGATAGAATTAATTGGGCTGGATGGTTTGTGTCATCTGCAAACACTGATACATTACTTACAACACCTTCCCCTAAGTCATTAATGAACAAGTTAAATAAAAGTGGACCCAATACCGAGCCCTGAGGGACCTCACTAAGAACCTTACTCCAAGTAGGGAAAGTACCATTAACAACCACCGTCTGTACCACCATCTTAGTTTAGAAAGCAGTTGTTTGTGGGGCACGGTATCAAACCCTTTGGCAAAATCCAAATAGATTCACTGTCCAACATCTTAATAACCTCATCATAAAAAAATCAACCACATTTGTCTGACATGACCTATCTTTCATAAAGCCATGCTGATTGCAGCTCATAATGCCATTCACTAGGACAAAAATTTGAATGTGATCCCTTAACAAGCCTTCAAATAATTTGCCCACCACAGATGTCAAACGTACTGGCCTATAATTGCCAGGCTGAGATCGTAATCCCTTTTTAAATATTGGGATGACCTCCATAGGCACTATACCAGATGAAAGCGAGAAAATCAGAAATAGGGACTGGTCTAAAACTGAACTAAATGCTTTTAGAACCTGTGGGTGTATACCATCAGGCCCTGGAGCCTTGTTTACATTAATGTTTATTAAAGCTTTATGAGTCATATCTTGAGTCAGCCACTGACTAGATTGAGTGGAGTCATTAGTGCAGCTATGAAGTGAGCATTGGAACTCAGACTCTATTGTGTACACTGAAGAAAATAATTGATTTAGCACATTTGCCTTTTCTGTATCTGTTACAACCAGACTGGTACCATTATTTAATGGAGTAACACTCTCAACCTGCATATTTTCACTATTAATATATTTAAAAAACTTTGTAGGGTTACTTTTTGCCTGTGCTGCAATTAACTCTTCATTACCTGTCTTTGCCTGCCTGATTGCTGATTTACAACATTTATTAAAGTGTTTATATTCATTAAATGCAGCTTCTGTCCCAACAGGTTTGTAGTTTTTAAATGCCTTTTTCTTCTTTCCTATTAACTTATTTACATCTGTATTAAGCCACATGGATGATTCTTTGAGCTTCTACATTTACTCCTTAAGGGAATAAATTGAGAACAGTAATGATTTAATATCATTTTAAATGACAACCATTTCTGTTCTGTGGTTTTATAAATGGTAATATGTAAGTGGTATATATAAATGAAGGGCTGTACAAAAAAGGACATTGAATTAGGTATTTAAGAGATAATTTTGCCTCCTATAGAGTTCAGGTTCTCTTACTTTGAGGTTGTGGAATGCCCTGCGGGGTAATGTAATGGCAGATTCGATTAAAAGTGGCTTAGATTACGTTTTGGACAAGCATAATATACAAGGCTATTGTAATCTCAATACTTTTCATGATAATAATACTAATAATACTTTGGTATTCATATCTACTTTAAGATAGCTATGAATAAAAAAATACATAGCAGAATTTGCAAATTCTTCTGGCCAAGCTGGACACTGATTTTACTGCTGCTAAAAAAAATGATGTTTGACTTTGAATGATGTATACAGTAGGATCATCAATTTTAATTTAAACATTTTAGAATAGGATCTATGCTTTTAAATTATTAATAAAGATAAAATAGAAAACCATTTTAGCCAAATAACAGAAATAACTATTAAAATACTTAATCCATGAAACATAAAAAAATATACTGAAACAGCATAATGGTAAAATGAGCGAGTAAACATTTGAAATGTTATTTGAAGTGCTAAAATTCCATTAAAAAATGTTTCAGTATCTTCTCAGACAGCTAAACACACTCTAGTTTTTCATTTCCATTTACCTTAAAGACCGATAGTTTTTCATAACTCATTAAACTGTATGCTTTTCATAGCAGGAAATACTAATTCATTGTTTGCTTTTAATGTCTAATGACCTACTCGGTATCATGTATTACTGTAACCACTGCAATATTGCAGCTTAATAGTAGAAACACATCTATGCTGAATAAAAATACTGGTTATTATGGATTCAATGTATAACAAAAATTGACTAGCAGGATGTGGTGTTTATACAAATGGCCTGCAGGTGGCACTGTGCATACACAGGACTTTCTGTACAGCTTGAAAGTGAAAGTAAAACTTACTGCTGTTATGTAATGGCTGTTGAACCTGCTAATAAAGCAGTGTTATACCCTCCTCATCCTCGGCTACGAAAACATAACACAGGAGATAGTTTGTCTTGGGAAGACTTGTGAATTCAACAATGTAAGCAACTTCACATTTTAGAAAAAGAAAGAAAATACATTTGAGAACATGTCCTTGTAACTGCGTTTATTTATGCACTCAGATCAGATATGAAAAGGAGTACTTAAAACAAACTTCAGACACTCCTCTAACAATTAAATGATTTTATCGGATCATAAAAGTCAACTATAATGAATTTGCAAATTATGCTATGGATTTTTCGAAGATAAATCCAAAATATTTTGGGAGTCATAAATACTGGGCAAATTTACACCTGGGCAGTTTCAAAACTGCAGTTCACTGGTTTCTGTGGGTTACTGGCCATCTGCAAATATTCCCAGTTTTAAAGGGATACTGTAGTGGGAAACCATGTTTTTTTCAAAATGCATTAGTTAATAGTGTTGCTCAAGCAGAATTCTCAAATTTGATTTTTTTTAAAGAGCAAACAGATTTTATATATTAAATTTAGAAATTTGGTAATATGATGCCCATTTCCAAGGTTTCCCAAACCATGTGACTTGTGCTATATTAAACTTCAGTCACTCTTTACTTCTGCACTGCAAAATGGAGTGATATCACAACACCCCCCTCCCCCCATTAGCAGCATATTAAAGGGCACCTATCGCTAAAAAAGTTACCCCCGACCAAAGGTGCGGGCTGATAGAGCCCGCATTCCGGTTGGGGATAACAATACTTTTTTTTTTTAATGCCCCCTCCCGGTGTGAGCCGCCATGACAGTGGACGCAAATGTGCATTTATGCACATGCACATAGTAAAAAGCGGTCACTGTTTGGGGCTGATTTTCTTAATGCTCATATGCATCCACTGTCATGGTAGTACTGTTATGCCCAACCGGAATGCGGGCTCTATCAGCCCGCACCTTTGGTTGGGGGTATCTTTTTTTAGCGATAGGTGCCCTTTAACAGAAGAATGTGCAGGTAACCAGATAGCAGCTCCCTGACACATCTGCTGAAGGATCAACTGCTTAAACTTATAATGCCTCCATGGGCCAATAGTACTGCTGCTACCTTCCTGAATTTTAGCAAGTTGGTAAACAGGCAAAACTGCCTATACTGAAGGTAGCTGAAACTACACTGGTAAACTAGATTGGCGGTGTTTCGCTTTACCAAATTGTCGCAAATTTCTAGAGATATTAGCGAAATGGCGAAAAATTAGCAAAATGCCGCTGTGACTCTTGCCAGTGTCAAAAAAGAAAACAGACGCCGGCAACGGACACAGGTGTCCAAAAACAAAATTATGCATACAAGCTCCTGCCACTTTGCAGAGTGATTTGACTAAAATGGAAATCTGCGCAGCAATCTGGAAAATGAGGTTCGATGTTGATGAATGAGGTTATGCACTTTGGCAAAATTATTTAAATGGAAGTTATATACTTAGGGGCAGATTTACAAAGCGTTGAATTTCGAAGTTCAGAAACTTCGAAATGCAACCATCAAAATTTTTTTCAATCAAAAATTTACCTTTTTCGATCAAATAAAAAATTTTGAATTAATTATTTTTTCAAATGATTCGAACGATTTAGCAAAAAAAAATTGGAATTTCAAAAAGTTCCAGGAGGTCGCCTGTAGGCTAAAATAGCAATTCGGCAGGTTTAAGGTGGCGAAGGATACTGAAGCACACTGGTGGCCTAACAATCCATGCTGGATATGATGAACCGAGTGTGTAAAGATAAAATCCAATTTTATTGAAAAACTAAGTTAAAAAACATTGCATATGCTCATGGATATGAACAGGCAGGGGAGAGCATGGCTTTACGCATTTCGTGACTATGCTAGTCACTTCCTCAAGAAGCCCTTAAGGTGGCGAAGGGTCGAATTCAAATTTTTTAAAGAGACTGTACTTCGATTTTGAATGGTCAATTTTTAAAATTTGATTCAATTTTTTTTCAAATCGAATTTTGACCTATTCAATAGTCGAAGTAGCCAAAAATTACTTTGAAAGTTGATTTTTTTTTTAACTTTCCTTTTCACTTCGACCCTTAGTAAATCTGCCACTAAGGGTTGATTTACACAGGACAATTTGTCAACCACAAGGCGACTAGTCACTGATTTTGTCTGAAAGTACAGTAAATCATAAGTACCATGCATACAATGCTATTTAAAAACACCAGTAGCCTGCAAACACACAGAGAGACTTTTTGAAGAGATAATTCATAGACATAATGAAGTAAACAAAAACCCTTGTACCAAACATACAAGGATACAAATAGTAGCGATGATATGCACAGCGGCATGACGTAGGCAGGCATACATATGGAAGAACGCAAAACGTAGATTCTACAGTGCCCTATGGGCAGAGATAGTCTTGCAATGCACGATGGGATAAAAATAGCTCGGGAGCAAAAAAAATGCTGGGAATATTTGCCTGTAAAATAAGCGAGTGACTAGTCAGAAGTGTTGGAAGTTTCCTTAACTGAGAAGGATCAAGGGATTTTTTGTCTGATTCTGTGCAGTGTCTGTGGCCACTAAAGCAAATATATGTTGCATAAATTCAAGGGATAAAAACATAGTTCAACCTCTCTATAGGTCCCTGGTAAGGCCTCACCTGGATTATGCAGTGATTAAACATGCAATGGATTGTAATGCATCCTTCTTTCAAAGCTTTTCTATCTGCACTTTTCAATGATTACTTTTGTGTACATTCTTTGAGTCAAATTATATTTTTTTGTGAACAAATAAGAACCATTTGGTACTGTACATTTGACATTAATGTGATAAAGTGAAAAACAGCAACGTGATGAAGATACAAAAGGTATTGAATTTCAAAAACAGGATTGCTGTATCCCTCAAACAAGTTTTTTTGGGGGGAAAAAAACTGTAAAATATATAGTGCAGCATTCTCAAGTCAAACATACACCTTCAGTGCTTAAAACACATTTATAAATCAGTGTGACAAAAGACTTTCACATTTTAGCAATTTTTAGTGGAGTGTTAATTATACATCCATTTCAGTGATTAGTGGAAAGAGGTATAAGGGTACAGTTTGTACCCACGCTTCAAAATGAGAGTATCCTAGTGGTATATTATACTCACAAACACAAGAATGGTTTCTGCATATCTCAAAACCAAGGGCAGAAATGATCAGCTTTCAAAATTCTTTTTTCCCTTGTGGACAATAAAAAGCTACATGTGCAGAAGTGCTTTTACAATGTTTTAAAAATAATTAAAAACACACAAACGATTCTCCAATCAATCACTTTTTCTAAAAACTGCAGCAGCAATTGAAGTCTCTCGGCATCTACCAGACCTCACTGCGCAAGTCTCCACTTGGTGTTTGCACACTTCCACAATGCCCCTAGAGTTCCCAGAATAGTCACTCCCTTCCATTTATATATTTTGTGAAAAATAAAGAACCATCAGGAGTGTGACATTAATGTGATGAAGTGAAAAACGGCAACGTGATGAAGATACAAAAGTTGTGAAATGGGTATGTCATCTTCTCAGCTATGTCAGGTCTGTTCTAGACTTTCCTATGAAGTTTTATTTGTATCTCAGTGAAGGAGTTGTTCAAAACAAGGCAATTCTGTAGCATCATTTTCATACAATATCCTCCCACATGAGAATTGTATTTGGCTTTTAGTGCAACTGTATTTCAAATTTTCCTGGAATAATGAAATGCAGAATATGGAATTACTTTAGAAACAGCATATGATCATTTCTTCCTCCACCAGGGTAATAATTTGTGTATACATTTCTATACATTTTGTACTGCTGCACCTTGAAATCGACAGTTCTGACAATAATTGTCAAATGCAAAATTCATTTCCCTGAGATAATCATGTCTCATTTTATGTTAATGTTACAGTATATATTTGAATACCTTACCTTACTGCAGGAAAGCTGCAGGGATAAAAAAAGCCTGTGATTATATTTGAGAAATGGAGGCCAGGGGTATGAACAGCACTAACCGATAACTTTTCCCACTCCTGCATTGCCTATGTTAAGTTGTTTTACTTTAAGAATACCTGGTTCTCTTCTGCATGTTCACATCTGACATTATTGCATTATTTCGAGAAAATTCAAATATTTAAAGGAGCCTCGTTCAAATGCTCACTGCCCAACACAGGTCTATTTTCAAAAGTTCCTTTGTGCTATTTCTAGTGTTTCTGATCTGTTCTTGACCCTGCCTGTCCCTGCCTGTCCAGACAGTTGCCTGTATATTGACTACTCTCTTGGATCCTGTCTCGGTACTGCAATATTGGTGTTTCTGATCTGGCCTGTGAACTTGATTATGCTCTTCTCTCCTGCTTGTGTACTGCGCTGGCTGTTCGGCATTGACCTGGCTTGTCTCATGACCTTGCTCCATGTTCCCGTTCTCTCTGTAAACATTTGATTCCCTTCCCTGCCAAGAAATCCCCCCCTTGGTCCTCTCAGTACTCAGTGGCATCTGAGTAGTGGAAGGCTCTTCCTGAAGCAAAAGGAGGTTGTTATAGGTGGAAGCGTGAGATGAACACTCTCTAAATCTAAGCTTTGAGTAATCCTGTAGCATGACAAGGGCAGAGACACATACCTGCCTTTTTCCTAAACTGGCCTAGAAATAACCAACACACTCACCATCCATTTATTTTGTTGGAATCTTTTTTCTACAGCATTATTGCACCACATCATTTAACAATAGAGAACACATATCAATAACGATTTATATTAACAATTATTAATGCAAACATTAATATTAATTAATGTAAACATACAAATATGTAAAAATACAAACAGTGATGTACCATTAACTTATAATCCTCTGCAGGGCCCCTGGCAATGGACCCAATTAGGTGCCTGCAATGGTACCAGCCACCAGCCCCTTGTGCCTTCCAGCATGATGGGTAAGCAGGATTGCATGCTACCACCAATACAACATACCCTCCCAGTGACCAACGCTCTTAGAGAGAAACACCACCAACCTCTGATCGCATCTTGGTTAGCCAGACCAATACTCCATTCCACGTCAACTTAACCTGTGCCCCACTCACCCAGGCCACAATTGTGACAACTAGCACAAAGGGTTAATACAAGGGAGGGAGGGTGGGACTCCTTTTTTCTTCCCAAAATGGATGCCCTCCTTAACAGTTAGGGGCAAATTTACAAAATTCACATCTATTCACATGAATGATTCAAAATTCGATAAAAAATATTTGAATTTTGAATATGCAAATTAGGTAAATTCAGCTAGTGAATTCAGTAAATTCGATCGAATAATTAGAATAAAAATCTATTCGAATACTCGACTATGGAATTACTTTAAATTTTTATTCGACTGCCTAGTTTGCCAGTTTCAATCTACCGAAGTGGCTTTGCCGAATTTTGATTGAATTATAAAAATTCGATCTAATGGTTAAAAACGTTTAGAACGATTTGATGGTTCGATCAAATTTTTATAATTCGATCGTTTGACCAATCGAATTGCAGTAAAATCATTTGAATTCGAAGGATTTTAATTCCCTCACTATTCCCATGGTCAAATTTCTAATCTTTTTTAATTCGAAATTTGACCAATAGTAAATCTGCCCCTTAGTGTTATAAAAACCCCTTAAAAATCTGCCCCCCCCCACTACGTCACTAAACCCACCTGTAATCCCCTGCCAGGAAGCTT
>CM044442.1:47456920-47483991 GCA_024363595.1 Xenopus borealis | reverse complement strand
TAAAATATGGTAACTCCCTTATGACAAGAAGATGGGTCTCTCCATTAAAACATGCATAGAAGCAATTGGAAAAATTTTTTTAAGGTTATTTGACCAGGCCATACAATTACTCTAATAAATACTCTAATGTAGGAAATGTAGGCTAAAACAACATGTTGAACTGTATTAATTCATTTTGTTACACAAAAGAAAGATTTTATGTATTTTTTCAATGCTATTTCCTCACAATATTTTTTCCTTTCCTAAACTGGCTTACCTGTACACATAGTTTTTGGGGAAACTGGTTATGCTGGGCAGCTTAGATAGGTAGGATTATAAGCATAAAGACGGACACAAAATCTTCAAGCAAAACAGAGATTTATTTCAAGCAAATGCTTACCAGCATAACGGTAACAGGACACAGTCCAACAGAATTTCAACAGCATACAGTCTAACCAGTCTCACCATACAGAGTGGTTCCCACACTCTAAAATATCCTAGCTTCTCAATAAGCCCTACAAACCTCCCCCCCAGAAATACCAGCTCACCAGCCTCAGGCCTGTGTCACCTTTTTCAGTGGTGTAACTAGAGTTCCCAGGGCCCTCTGCAAAAAAACCTTCAGAGGGACCCGGTGCACTCCTATCCCCATGATCCTGCCCCTGCCTTCCCTGACTCTGCCCACATCCCTTCTCAACTCTGCCCATGACCTGCCTGACTCTAACCACATCCCACCTTGACTTGCATTCCCTTCCTTGCCCGTAAGAGAGCAACTGTGGTGGAGGCAGTTTTCTTATTAGCTATATGGAGGAGGCAGACCCCACAGACCTCCCCTGTGACTGTGGGGTCCGCTTCCTCTATAGTTACGCCACTAACAGGCAGCACCCCAGCCCATCTGAGAGTTCATATCACAGACGGGCAACCTTACTGTTCTGGGCCCTGCTCAGAAAGACTTTCCTAAAACTAACTAGAATTAAATACCTTTCCACAGGACAGCCTTCATGTGAAGAGTGAGCTCCAATTTGGGAGTTGAACCACTTGAATGGGTTGTCTGGCTTGGCAGAACACTATAGCCTCCAGGGCCAAACTGCTAAATTCTTTTCACAGAGAAAGAATTCTCTGTTTAGTAACAACTCCTTTGCAGCATTAATTTCCTATTAAATTAAAGGCAAAATTCACCTTTTGGTCAGTCTACCACATTCCTTAATGTATACTTTATTTCTATAGAACAAGATTGTAAATTACACTTCAGCTCTCCAACAGGCTGTTTGAATGTATGTCTTACTGCAGTTACTTACTGCAAAAATGTATTATTGTAGTTACAGATGCAGTCACTTGGATTTGTAAGTTAAATGTGTCATGACTCAGGGCTAATTGAAGAAACTGTGTTATCCAAAGTTATCTTAACTCATTTAATGCATTTAACCTTTTCATTAGCATACCAAAGCACCATTATTTTCAATGGTGAACTCTTTAATTGGATGGGATGCTGTGACACAATATTCTGTGCTAAGTGGGATAAATTGGATAGATGAGTTAAGTCACAACGCATTTAACACACAAATCCAAGTGACTGCATCTGTACATTCAAGGAAGACTAAATAAGAAAAATAATTATAAATGTCCTTCCTTTAATAACTATTAATGCTCTAAGAAATACATACTACATAAAATATTAGTCCTATAAGTGTGTGTATTTCTTTTCAGAAAATAAAAAATGAATCCGCTGTCCTTTTAAATATTGCACCAATTAGCAATGTAAATCAATTGCAATGGTAAGCAGTATGGCAGAGAAGCAAACTGTTAACACTGCCATGTGACAGCAATCATAATCAATAAGATGTTTATGCTGTTAGTGTAGCATCTCACCCAGTTCACTTTTTCCCCTTGTGTCTGATTGCATCATTCATTTTGGCATTTCAGCTTATTTTACCTGACATACTTGTGATTTCTCAGTGAAGATAGAAATCTGAGTCCATCTTTCTCAGCAGCTTCTCTCTGCAGAGGAAGAATAATTGAAATGTATTTATTATTCAGCCTTTTCAAAAACTATAATTTGACATGTCATTGGCCTGCAAAGAGATGCTAAGTTTCTATCTGAGGCACAAAGGTCATTGTGAGCATCTGCTATTAATCTTCTCTGAGATTAAAAAAAACCTTTAAATGTTTCAGAAAAGGAATCTATTTATCATAAAAAAGCATGACATTAAATCATTCTGCATATTGCAGAAACTTCACCAACACAAGCCCTATGCTAGTGACCAGTTATTGTGATCTTTCTAAATTTGAGTCAAATCTCCTAGAATAGATCTTTTTTTAGTGCAAAGGAAAATCTTTCATATTTAGGCTGTTGATTGAAAGCCTAAAGCTAAATATCTTAATTGTCTCATTGTTCGGGTGGGGAGAAAATATATGGACATTAATTAATGTGCAAAGGTTTTCTCTGTATTCCATAATTAACATACAGTTTTTAGTAAAAAATGCTAATTGTATTTTTTAATACAAGAGCCATGGAAATTGCTACACAGTATGCCATTGGGCTGGAAAATTTATAGCAGTATAATTATATTCCCTAGTATGGCCATATATACATTCTCTGTGAATACTGATAGACATCAGCAAATGTACTGGAAAATGTAATTTTACCTTTTCAATATGAACCCCACATGATCTATTTTAAACACAGTGGAAAATCCAAATAAGCTACTAAAGGATATGTTTGATAGAAAATCCATTTAACCGTTATTTTAAACTTACAGAACTTAAAAAAGTGACTTTGTATTATAATTAAATACAAATTAATTTAATAGTGACAAAAACAAATACACATAACATTTTTAATACTTCCAGAGTATGGAACATCTTGAAGATTTTTTATCAAGTTCTGCCCCCAATAAGTGAAATAGATTGAGTAAAGTATAACATGCAGTGTCTTTCAATCTGGCTCCATGATTTTTGTCCCTGCAGTTGGAGTTGGAAACAATGTAAAGTCAAAAATAAAATCCAATACAAATCTCTACACAGTCGCTGAATGCAAGCTGCTGGATTGCTGCATGGCTGGGATGTAAGGTTGGGGCTCCCTCTGCTGTTCATAAGTTTGATTGTTTTCCTGCCCAGCAGTTAGGGACAATGACAGTTCCTATAAACAGCAGTAAATGAAGGGAGAATCTCATTGAATACAGTCAGGTTTCTTATAAAAAAAGGTACACATTTTTTAATTAAAGTATAATGGAGATTGATTTATTTTTCATTAAAGAAAGTAAAACTGGTATTATTTTTGCCTTTCCTTGTCCTTTAAAAGCAATGAGGGCAAGTGAGGGTGATGTTAAAAAAAGTAATTGCATGTGTGATAGTTGACTAATTGGACACCCCCCGTGCCATGGGATATACACCATTACTTTCATACCATCCATGGGTCCTGAGTCCCCTTTGCTATGTGAAAGGGTACTGGGGATTTACCTCTCATGGCAGTGCCTCCACCTAGTGGGATCCGGTAATACACCTATGCATGGCCGCATTAGGAACAAATGATTAACCACACCATTGCAGTTAAACAAATAGAACTTTATATAAGAAGAAAAGGCAAAATGCAAAGTAAAAGTCATTCACAAAATGCACCATAAATTCTGCCCTGGGTACCTATATGATCTTCCAACTCCTAGCACAGTCTCTACCCAGGACATAGTCCCACATTCCACTCCTGGTGGTCACACAGTAAAAATTCCAAGAATTTCCCACATAGTAGGCACACGAACAACGCCTGTTTTCTCAAATAGGGAACACATGCTGGGATCCTTCCGATATCTTCACCTTAGGCAGATCTCTCACCGAGGGCTCACACAGAGCTGGTACCAGCAATACTCTTTCTTTAGACCAAAACTTACTAAGGGCTCACACATAGCTAATACATGCATCCACAGCTCTCACAGAAATCTTCAGGCTTACTCCAGTACCCCTTACTCCCAATCCTCTTTCCTTGGAAGTCATCTCCAGGCATCTTTTATCTGGGTCTCATTATCCCACACAGGGCATCACCACCCATGTGGTTTCTCTCAATATCCCAGAGCCTGCCTGAGGAACAGTAACTCCATTCTCCATAAAAAAGTAGACTGTGAGGATTTGCGCTTACCCTGGTGGTCTAGCGGTTGCCCCTCGAGCATGCGGGATCACCCGCCGTGCCCCTGGCGGGGACGCTCGCCGCGTGCATCCTTCTCCCTCCTGCACCGGTTCTCTAGTGCGCGCCGAGTGCGCGCCGATGTGATTACGTCGGCGCGCAATGGCGCGAAATTCAAATAATATTAAAAGGGATCCTTGAGTTCAGAGCATTGCCCGTTGTTAGGTTCTATTAGTTAGTTCCTGAGTGCTATCACTACTGATTCCTGTGTGTTCTCCTGGTTTTTGACCCTTGCTTTACCTGACTATTCTGATATCTCCAATCCTGACTTCTTGCCTGTCCCCTGACTATTCTATTTCTCTAATCCTGACCACTTGCCTGTCTCCTGACTATTCTTCATTCGCTAATCCTGATTCCGGCCTGTCTGACTATTCTATTCCGCTTGTGCTGGTCCGGCCCGCCTGTTCCACTTGGCGGTATTCTTCAACCCAGTATTTGGTGAGACAGTTGTGCCCCTGTGCTAGCCAGAACTCTTAGCTTTGCACCTCTCGAGAAGTCCAGGTGGCATCTGAGTAAGCTGAGGGCTCCTCCAGAGGCCAAAGGCGGTCACTTAACTGGTGAAGCCGAGCTGAGACCAAGGTGCTTAGCAACTGTTCTGGTATTGGGTGCCGTTCGTGACATGGACTGAACATTGAACACATGGCATTATGGCTTATGAAGAAGTTACGCAACAGTGACACTGCATTATGGACTCACACCTCCAATTTAGCTGGCCAGGCAGGGGATTTCCCACCATGTGGTACTTTTAGGACCATAGGGGAAATTAACCCTATGGATCATTACAGACACATTTAAACAAAAATATATAATTTCACAGAGGGACACAAGAAGTAAGCTAATGGAGTAGAGTTCCCCTTTTTCAGAAGGTGTACTCTTTAAATGCTTCTAGCGGCTGCAAGTGCAAAGTACTTTTACTGAATGTCATCTATATGTACAATGACTGCATCGACTTTTGAGCATGTGCAATTGCTGTTGCAGTGCTAAATTAGCCCCAATATGATCGTTAGATGTTTATTAAAAAATTTTCCTCTTTGGGCTATGATAATCCCACAACAAATGCCCTTTCAGCACAAACCTAAACCTTGTGCTGACATGCCCTGCACCCATTCTTGTCCTGTCATACCAATGTATGATGCATTGTTCTTGTGGTTATATCCTGCCTAATAAATGGGTATTCAGTCTGTGTCTGTGGGTATTTGTACTAAAGGCACTTGCTTTGGTATTTCCAATGCCTCCTGTTACCTACAAGCTACTATATACAATCAGCAGACTATTCGCCAGCCATTACAAATACCTACATTTCTAAACATAAACCTATATTTCCAAAAGGTACAGTGTACAGTAGTTGTAGAAAAGCTAGACTTCCATAAAAATATAATGAAGCAAGGCCAATAAAGTACAGATTCTAGAACTTTAGTTACCATATGTTTGATAAATTGTAATTGCAACAGGTACAGAAGTACCCAGTACAGTGGCACAGGGGTGTGTATTGCTGTTATGCTATGTTGGGAACACTTCCTAACTTTATTGTGCTTGTGTGGGTCCCCCCACACTCCAAAACATGCAGGCAGATTAATTGGCACCTAATGAAATTGCATAACGGTGACCAGATTCACGAGCATCCAAAGCCACCCACACCTACACACGACCACCTACCTCTGCATTTCACTCTTGCCCCACATTCCAGATTTTTTGTTATAGTGCCTCAAGAACAATTCCAGGTTCTGCTTTAAAATTGAAAACATAGGAGCTGGCCTAACAAACAAAATATCTATAATTGGAGGGAAGAAATTGTCATTAACCTTTTTTTCCTCCTCTTTTTTTTGCTTAAATTACAGTACCTTAAGCATTGCTGAGTGTAAAAAGTACATTAAGATTGAGGTGATTTATTACAGAAAAAAAACACCTAGCTTTTTAGGCACAAAGAACAAATAATTCCATTTTCTGAGAAGCGTGCTAATTTTACAATTACACAGTACTTTCAATTCAGAAAATGGAAAACTGGGCATATTAACAATGTTGTTATAGAAAATACCACATGGACTGTAAGTAAGAACACATGATAAAACCTATTATTTGCGTATGTGTATAGGGATTAAAGGCACAGTGACATTTGGTAATCCTACTTCAGAAACTAACCTTATTCTGGCAAGTAAAACTATCATAATGTCATCCCAGTTGCATTATTTGTTAACTTCACAGCAATAACAGGGGCTTTTGAATAATAAGCCCCCTAGCACATTTGTAGAAACAGGCCTGGTCTGTCACTTCTACAAGGTTGTGAACTATATTCTGGTATTAATATTCTCCTTAAGGATTCCCAAACTTGTCTGTACTAGATGTCATTGTTTCACTTTTTCTCACTGAATGCATCTCTAAGTATAGCCCCAGGAAAGCTCTCAAGCCTATAAATCTCCGTCCCTTATTTGCTATTTATTCTTTTGCTGGCTTCCATTATTTATATTTTACTTCTAGCCAAGTTAACAATTTAAATAAAAAAAAGTCAGTGATAAAGTCTCTGGCATTAATGGAGAAGGTGAAGACATTTTAAATCTGAAGCAGCTGCATAAAATTTTAAATTTTATTTGAATAATATCTGAAGACAGACTTTTAAAATCTGTTGTGAACTGGAAATTTAAACAACCATAACAGTTTGGCAACAGATGTACAATGCAATATTAGGGTTCCCTGATCATGGGGGTATATAATAGAAATATACTGTTATAAAGAAGAAGACAATTTTGTGAAGAAAATAAATCCCAATATAAATATATACAGTTGAAATGTGTGTTTCACAAAACACTATAGTGCAGATTTACTAAGGGTCGAATTGAAAAAAATAAAAAATTTGTCCATCAAATTTTTTAAAGTGCTTTTTCGATTGAAAATTGAGCTTTTTCCTTTGAATAGGTTTGCTTTCGATCGAATAAAAATAGTCTTGAGTCGCTCAAATGCATCATTTGATTCAAACGATTCAACCGATGTTGGCCAAAAAAAATTGATTCTCAAAAATTTCCAAATAGACTACTTAAAGTTTTCAGGAGGCCTCCCATAGGCTAAATTCTGCTGGTTTAAGGCGGAGAATTCAAATTTTTTCCAATTCAAATAGAATTTTGGCCTATTCGATAGTCGAAGTAGCCAATTTGTATTTCCCCTAAGTGCCTACCCTCATGCAAAATGCTATCAAAACATGACCCAGATATCCAAAATAAGTGCATTCAAGAACAGGTGTAGATATACTGACAAAAAAAAAACAGAAATACAAAAAGTGTCAAAACCTAGTGATATTATATAGAATTATTTTGAATGTTGTTATGCGTAAAATATTATTTTAACAATGGGTGCAAAAGTTACAAATGCAACTATTTAAAATGAGACAAGTAAGATAGATAGGATAAAGAATGTAAACTAGACATAACTAAAGACTACAAAGTGGCCCTGTTTTAACTTTCAAAGTGAATTCTGCTCCATCTGGTTCTGTTCTTCAGTTACTCCTGCTGGACTCTTAAACTTGAGTCTTGCGTTAACTTTAAGTATGGTGAAGAGAGTGATATTCTGAGATAATTTCTTTTTTTATTATTGGCGAGTTTTGAGTTTTTTAGCTTTTTATTCAGCAGCTCTCCAGTTTTCAGTTTCAGCAATCCAGTTGATATTGTCCAAATTACCCTTGCAACCATGCATTGATTAAAATAAGAGGCTGTAATATGAATGGAGAATGCGTGAATAAAAAGATGTGTAATAAAAAAGTAGCAAAACAATACATTTGTAGCATTATAGTGCATTTGTCTTTTTAGGTGGGGTCAGTGAAAGCTGCAAAAGTGAAATGATTATAAAAAATATAAAAAAGATGGAGACCTTTTGAAAAGTTGCTTACAGTAGCCAATAGAATATCACACTGAAAGTTTATTTGAAGATAAACCACCCTTTTAAGCAAGGGGATTTAGAAGACATCCTGGTAATCAGCATGTTACACTTTTTGTCTCTCCCTTCCCTAGGGCACTGAAACAAAAGATCTGTTTGTTAACATACATAATTAAAATTTTGTATAAGCAATAGAATGTGTAAGAGGTTAGGCTAGCATGTCTTCATTAAAAAAAAATATTTGTGTGACGGTAATATGAACTTCTTCTACTAGTGGCCACATAGAATAGCCTCTGTAGCTGTGCACTCATTGCTGAATAAAGCCATTCCAGTTCCAGTTTCCATAAAAACTATTAACAATAACAAGGAAATACTGAGAGAGAAGGTAAAGCCAGTGATTGTTATACCAATGTGCACATCCTATTTATTTTCATTTCCTATTGTCTAAAAGAAAGTCAATGGAGATGAAAAGTGATATTGACGATGGATCTGCATGGTATTGTGGGCTGCTCCATGATAATGAAATAACCCCTTTCTAATTTATCATCAGCTTTGCCAAGTCCTTGGAGCATATGACTGAATAATACAAATTGAATTTCTGTCTCATTGAACATTAAAGAGTGATTCTTACATGCTTCTTCAAGGACAGCTCATTGTGGTGCATATCATATTGTAGCCATATCCAACTTTTTTATACAAATATTGTACTACATGGCATTTAAAGATTCAAATGATAACCACATAAGAAAGTTTGATGACATAAATCCTATTATTAAATAAGCTTTTGTGGTTTTAGCAAATGTGTTTTTCTCATGCCAACACAGTCTTAAATTATTTTGAACTGGGATACATTCAGCTCTACTGCCTATCTGAACTAGGTACAGTAAGGCAGGAGGGATAAAATATTTGTTAACCGCAAAATAAGTTTTGGCATCAGAAAGAGAGAAATTTAATGCTTCAAATTTGGTTGCTAACAATAATGTGGTACCCCTGAATGTGATATTCATGGGGTCATGAATATCAAGGTCAAGACATTGTCACTTTTTTTTTCTTACAGCTAAGACAGCATCTTTTCACCTTTTTATTTACAGGATTGTCTATTAAGAACAATTAAGAATAAAGAATTAAGAATATTTTCTTGATTAATTATATTGAAGGAAAATTAAACCATAGCCTTCGCCCCCTTCACTGCACCCTCCAGGCTCCTTTCCCAAAGCATCTATTCTTCTGAGAAGTCAGCTGTATTCTGACCTGCTTTAAATCTGCAGAGTTAAAAAAGTAATTCTAATGCACTGGAAGTCCTTGGACCCCCCTTCGCTACAATATTAGCAAAAGTTGATAAAAGATGGTCTTTCAAGTCAGAAACTGATGTACCTAGCCAAAGTTTGCCCAGAGAAAATCAGAGCCATATGGTGTACCTCGGTACCTTAGCCTTCTTATCTCCCTTTACTTTATGTTCCTTTATTTGTCCAAAAATATTTAAAATAAAATCTTTTTAAAAAAAGTCTGCAGAGTTCCATCTTCTGTCTCTTCTGTTAGAGCTGTGACACGGATCCTTAACTGACAGAAGAGTATGACAGACAGAAGATGTCACCTTTGAACTCTGTTGTGCAGCTCTGTAGATGTAGGTAAGGATAGAGGTTGACTTTTCAGAAGAATAGATGTTGCATGGATGGGGGTAGGGGTTATTTGTCCTTTAAAGGCTAATTTATTAAAATCAAATTTTTTTTATTCGATCTAAACTGATGATCCCCAATTCGGTAGCTTGGTTTTGGTGAAGTAGGTGGTCGAATAAAAATTTAAAGGGGAAGTTATTTGACCATCGAATAGTCGAATATTTGAATGAAATTTTATTTGAATATTCAAATTATTCGAATTCGACTAGTTGATGGTCACATTTGCCTAATTTGCATATTCAAAGATTCAAATTTAATGAAAATTCGATCGAACTTGAATTATGCATGTGAATTTAGTAAATCTCCCCCTAAGGGTTGGTTGACATCACTCAAAGGTCCATGTGCTGTATAGGCAGTATAGATTCACTTTTGCCAATAGATAAGCATTTTTGGCGCATACACAGAAGTGCATTGTAGTTAAAGGGAGTAACATTTTACTTAAGTAAGATGACGGTTGAGTTCCTAGACAAAGGATAATAATTCAGAAAGACTAACACTAATTAAAGAGACAATCTGCTCTGTTACTACTTAGGGAGAGGCAATGGATTTATGATTACCTTTCTTCTTTAAAATATGCCACAATTAATACAATTTGCCATGTCAAGCCTTCTAATGGATTTACGGTATTTTTTTTTGTAAACTTTCAGTGATGAAGGAAACAAACATTTATGATCTTTTACTGCAATGTTTAAATAATTAATTCTGTTGTTCTGCATTCCAAGCACACTGGGACAAGAACATTTGAACAAGCTGGGTTTACTTTATCTTTGCTGTGCTTTCACAGCAGATAATGCTCATTGCAATATGAATCAGAAACATTAATTATCTAGAACCCTTTCATTGTAGTGTTGGGAAGGGACAGAACAGCTGATGTTTTTTTAAGGAATTATAATGGGTGCATAATATTAGTGTACTGAAATGTTTTTATGGCTAATTGCTTTTCTTTGTGAGGTAGTATGAGCAGTAAAAGGTTATGAGGCTGCTTGACATTGATTGGATCAAGACCTTGCAAGTTAAATTATTACTGTTTGCTTTGTACATTTATGTATTCAGTTAATAAGAGGGTAGCTCTTGTTCGTCATTTTAAAATGAAATTGTTAGTCTGAAAGAACATTTTTTGTCAATGGATTTTTATTAAGACTTTTCACTTAAAAGTTAAAAGGTGTCACGAACCAGCACACTAAATCTAGAACCAATGCTAGGCTCCCTGGTCTCTGCTCTTGCTAACCGCCACCTTTCACCTTGGGAGGAGCCCTCGGCTAATCGGATGCTGCCAGGTCTTAATAGAGAGGAGCAAAACTAAAGGTTCTGGATGAGCAGAGGGGCACAATCGTTGTCAAAAGTATTTTTGAGCAGAAGATCACAGTTCAGGGAGCAGACAGAAAACGTTGTCAAACAGGCAGGGGTCAAAGCCGGGAGGTCAATAAAGAAGAGTCAAACAGTGAATGGAATAGAGAAGCAATGCCCTTTGAGAAGCTCCTATATACTGCAAAAGAAATTAAAAAACCTCTATCCAAACTGTACAAGCTCCTATTAGCAACATACCCCCAATATACAAGCTCTATATGTAAGGAATGGGAAATAGAATTTAAAGTAAATATAACAGATAGTATGTGGTATAAAATCCGTAGATCAATATACAAGACAGCAAAAGTCTCTAAAACAAGAGACGTGGCCTATAAGTTGATAATGAAGTGGCATTACACCCCTAAGAAATTACAAAAATGGTATCCCAACACTCTGTGAAATGTTGGAGGTGTGAAACCACACTCATATCTGGCTGACATGCCCACTATTATAACAGTATTGGGGTGAAGTACTAGGGACCATAAATAAAATAACACAGAATAATATAAAAATAGACAATTTGGTATTCATTTTACTGAATACTGATTTAAAGGAAACCAAGTTAAAAAAATGCTCCCCTAACAGTTGCTGCAAGCTGGGAAAACATTGATTCCATATAAATGGAAATCTATAGACCCCCCGAATGTCCGAGAATGGTTGACAAAAATTTAAGAAATTAGGCAAATGGAGGAAATCACATGCTTAAGGAATTGCCAAAATGGCAAGTACTGGACACCTTGGATACATTATGTTAATAATAGTGATGGGCCAGACACGAATTCGCGTCGAATTCCCGTGATTCGCAAAATTCGCAAAACGCCAGTGAAAATTCGCCTGCCGAAAATTCGCTGGCATATAAAAAAACAAGTCAAAAACGTGACGCGACTCTCTTCGCAATGTTTTCGCCAATTCGCGAATTTCACTGGAAATTCGAGAATTTTTCGGTGAAGCGAAATGGGATACATTCGCCCATCACTAGTTAATAATACTACAAAGAAATAGAAGGAGGTATTAATATGCTGATTGACAAGTAGAAAGTTAAGAAATAACAGGCATAGCCCATTCACAGTTCCCAATAGTAAGGATATTTCGTACAAAAAATGTATGAACTAATATGTCACTTTTAACGAGAAATAATTTGATGTCAAACTTGCAAACAAAAATATATGCATTTGTATAATGTAATACCAAGATGTATGGAAGTATCTTATATCTTTCCCCTCCCTTCCCCCCACCCCTTTTTTCTTCTGTACCCTCCTCCCCATGCTTAAAATGATAAATAAAGAATTGTTAAAAAAAGAAGAGTCAAACAGGCACAGATCAGATTACGGATTTCAGGATAGTCAAAATACCAGGCAGGGGTCAGGATTACGGAAGTCAGATTAGTCAAGCAGGCAGGGGTCAAAAACAGGAATCAGAACAGAGAAATCACACCCAGGAACAACGGGTAAGGATAAAATTACAATGTCCCTTTAAATACCTATTTGAATTTGGCGCCAATGCATGTTGACGTCATGACGCTGGCGTCATTGCGCATAAAATCAGGAAGTGCACACCGCACGTGCCATAGGAAGATCACTGGGAAGGATCACTGTGGCCGAGAGCGTACCCACTAGACCACCAGGGTGAGTCTAACCCAAAAGGGTTAGAAAATTTAAATACAGCGTCACTGATAACATCCAAAAAACATGGTTTGAGGCTTAGAACATTATTCTCCAGCTTACTTATGGATTTGCTTCAAATGACTGTGCACAGTATCTTAAAAATTGAGCAAAAAAGGGATTAACTAGGTTACATTTTCAAAAAAGTTTATATAAATTGTCTAACAGAAATGCTGGGAAACTGGAGGGGTGTATGTATCACCCCAATTCATACTGTATATAAGCAATGAATGAAATGTGCATTTCATGGATCTGTGGCTAGCCAGAAAAGGACCTGGTTGTAGCGACTCACCCTGATGTTCTAGTGGGCTGGTGGGGACACCCGCTGCGCTTATTTATTGCCCGCTGTTTGGTTCAACTTGTTAGTGTTCCTGGGTGTTTTTCTACTACTTGATTCCTGTTTTGACTCCTGCCTGACTATTTTTACTTCTTCTGACCCTTGCCTGTCCTTTATTGGACGACCTTTATTGAACTGGGTAGTGGGGTAGATCGGCTGTCGTTGAAGCTGAACGCTACCCACATATCCATACATTTTTTGCCAGTGTTACTAACAGAATAACATTTGTAACAACTTTTGATGCGATTTAGCTGCTATTAGCAGGTAACCCATTATTTTCCCGTATATCTGTTTGTTTATTCCCCTGCATCCACCTACGTTTTAATTTGTATTTATCAATTTGGACTTTTTTAACATAGTATAGTTTAATAAAAGTTAAGTTTTATTCTTCATACCTAACATGAGTAACTGGATATGATGGGTGGGAAGGTGTAGCTTTGAGGGCCATTTCTTTCTCTCCTATGTTCATTCTTTATTGAGCTCAGACTGAACCGACCTCTGCCTGTCTGACCATGCTTTTTGCCTACCCCTTGAACTGTGACCTTCTGCCGAAGACTTTGCTAAAACCACTGTGCCCCTCTGCTCATCCAGAACCATCTCTTGGTTCCTCTCTTAATAAGACCTGGCAGCATCTGATTAGCCAAGGGCTCCTCCAAGGTGAAAGGTGGTTGTTAGAGGCAGAAGCAAGAGCCAAGACCAGGGAGCCTAGCATTGGTTCTGGATTTTGGGTGCTGTTCGTGATACTGGTTTACTGAAGTGGTGAGTGTTGTGCGGGATTCTATTCCAGATGGACAGTCCGGGTCTGTCCAACACCTGACAGAGAAAACAGGTGTTTCCTCTCCTTAAGTAGGGAAGGGATTATGTTTGTATCTCTCTCTCTCTCTCTCTCAATCCTGGGATAAAAGCAGGCAGAGCCAGAGAGCCTGTAGAGAGCCAGATGCATTTGAGTACAAAAACTGTTTTTCTTTAGTGGCTGGATATTAGATCCTCACCTAGTTAGTTAGAAGATAAGTGTATAGCTAGTGCCAGACATGCAAGGTTTTATTTTAATTTTTATTTGTTTTGATTCCTTCACCTGCCAACCCGACAAATAAAACTGGTTAAGGCCAGTTGCACATTACCAGTGCTGTGTCTACCCTAGGAGAAGGCGACCGCGTTACCTCAGACGGTTTCAATGGACAAATACATCAAAACACATCCTCCAGGTTTGGGTGGATGTTGGAAATTCACATCTTAGATACTGTATATTAAACATATACTAGTTATTATCTCAATACAAATGTTGTTTTTCTTGCCATTATATTATTCATTAAATAGCGAGTTCTACTTTAACGGAACAGTAATACCAAATACCAAATTTTGTGTTTTCAAGCAAAAACAACTATAGTTATATAAAAAAAGCTGCTGTGTAGATATGGGGGCAGCCATTCAAGCACAGAATATACAGTAGATAACCAATAAGTTCTGGAAAATCCCATTGTATACTGTAGTGCTTATTTCTTATCTGTTTTGTAACCTGTGCCTTTTTCTCTTTTTTCAGCTTTGATTTGCTGCCCGGTGGCTACATAGCAGCTTGTTTATATAAACTATAGTTTTTCTGAATCCAACACACCAGTTTTACCAGTGCAGCACAGTACATTATATTTTCATTATTTTATGGCACTTTCATTTTTTGGTGTTGCTGTTCCTTTAAGTTAACTTTTATTATTTATAGAATAGTTCATTCTAAGCAACCTTTCAACTGACCATTTTTTCTTTTTTATAAGTGTTATTTGCATTCTCCTTCTGACTCTCAAAAGGGGGTCACAAATGTAGTGTTATTGCCCTTTTGTAATTATTTTTAGATCCAGTCCCTCTTCTATTAATATTCCAGTATTACTCAAATCGCTTCATGGTTGCTATTGTAACATCCCGATTTATGAAATTGCAAACTAAAGAGCTACTGAATAAAAAGCAAAATGTATATAAAATGAAAACCAATTGTGAATTGTCTCAGATGATCACTCTCTACATAATACCAAAAGATAATTTAAAGGCGAACAACCCCATTAAATTACTTTCTTGCTTTACGCAAACTTGGGACCTATTTTTCTTGGTCAGAAAAAGTAAAATATTGAATGTTGAGCTATTATATCAATCACCCATGTGGCATTTTCGGCAATATGACATGTACTTTAGCCAGGGATTAGGCAAGGATAGCCAAACATTCTACCAGTAACAGTACAATGACTTAAATAAGGTGGTGGAAGTTGTAGAATTTTCCAGATTTTTCTGCTAAACTAATTTAAAGGAGATGTTTTATGGGTTTGAACAAAAACATCATTGTGCACTATTTTTACCTGGTGTTTGACATATATAGTTACATTATACATTTGGTTGAAAAAAGACAAAGTCCATCAAGTTCAACCCCTCCAAATTAAAAAATGAAAAACCAGCATCCATACACACACACACACTCCTCCATACCTTCACATAAATTATATATGGCCATATAGTAATTATAGAGTTACTAACTAGATTTTTGTATCATAATAGCCTTGGATATTATGCTTATTCAAGAAATCATCCAAGCCTCTCTTAAAAGCATTAACAGAATTAGCCTTCACTACATCACCCGGCAGTGCATTCTACAACCTCACTGTCCTCACTGTGAAGAACCACCTAAGCTGCTTCAAATGAAAGTCCTTTTTGTCTAATCTGAAGTGGTGTCCTCTGGTTCGGTGATCCTCTTCATGGGCAAAAAGGTTCCCTGCTATTTGTCTATTTTCCAGAGAAAACAAACGCAACCTTGACAGTCTACCCTCATAATTTGTCTTCCATCCCTCTAACCAGCTTAAGTGCACTCTCTCCAGCTCATTTATATCCTTCTTAAGGACTGGAGTCCAAAACTGCAATGCATACTCCAGATGAGGCCTTACTAGGGATCTATAAAGAGGAATAGTTATGTTTTCATACCTTGAGTTTATGCCCTGTTGTATGCAATACATAACTTTATTTGCTTTAGTAGCTATAGAATGACACTGCCCAGAATTAGACAACTTGTAAGCTATGAAAACTCCAAGATCCTTCTCATTTAATGAAACTCCCAAAACACTGCCATTTAGTGTATAACTTGCATTTGTTATTTTTGCCAAAGTGCATAACCTTGCATTTATCAACATTGAATCTCATTTTCCAGTTTCCAGTTTGCTGCCCAGTTTCCCAACTTAGACTAATCACTCTGCAAAGTGGCAGCATCCTGCATGGAACCTATAGTTCTGCACAATTTAGTATCATCTGCAAAAATAGAAACCATCATTAATAAACAAGTTGAAAAGCAAGAGACCCAGTGAAGAGCCATGCGGTACACCACTAACAACACTGGTCCAATTAGAAAATGTTCCATTTACCACTATCTTTTAGCCAGTTCTCTACCCAGGTACAAATAATATGTTCCAGACCAACATTCTTTAATTTAACCAGTAACCTTCTGTGTGGCACTGTATCAAATGCTTAGCAAAGTAAATCACATCCACTCCCAGAATAGTGGCACCACATTAGCAATTCATCAGTCTCTCTGCACCATGCCAGACCTCAATGAATCCTGAAAAATTAAGTAAAGAGCTAAGCTCCCTAAGTATGTACCCTGGGATGAATGCCATCTGGTCTCAGACCTTTGTTTATCTTAACATGTTCTAGTCTCTTTTAAATTTTATTATGTGTGAACCATGCATCATTAGCGTTGCGACAGGTGCGTCAAGGCATTTGCTCCCTAATGGTGCCAAATTCAAAATATAAATAGATGGTTGGGACCTGGGTTCAACACCCAAGTATAGGTTTTGTTGTATACATTCCTGGGTGTTCTATAATTATTTTACTATTGATTCCTGGACTTTGACCCTTGCCTGAACTCGACCTTGCTGCCTGCCTTTGAACCCTTTGCCTGGACTTGACCTTGAATATTGCCTGAACCCTGTCTGTACCTTATATCTGACTTTATAGACTTTAACCCTTTAGCTTCCTGCTGGAAACCGCTAGGCCCCATTATTAGAATTGGGACTATTAATAAGGAAACCTTCTTTAGCTGGTCCTCATTAGTGTAGACAGAAGAAAAATATGCATTCAAAATCTTCGCTTTTTGCCTGTTCTCCTCAACCAGCTGACACCCCTCTGATATTAAAGCTACCATCCCTTCCTGCTTCATTTACTATTAACATATTATTATTATTATTATTAATAATAAAATTATTTTGGATTCTTTTTACTGCTTACTGCAATATCCTTTTCCAAACCGATTTTTGCATGATTTATTGGCCTCCCTGTACTTTATAAATGATTTGACTGTCTCAGCTAACGTGAAAGCCTTAAAAGCATGTCTTTTCTTACCAACACCAACACTTTTGTTCTGTGTTTAACCCTGTGAAAAACATTTCCCACTTAATATATTGCAAAGATGCCCTTATACTTTCAAAGTTTTGCACGCCTGAAATGTAGTGTTTTAGTTACTCCCTTATAGAATTGCCTCTGCAACAGAACAGGAGACCAAGTTATGATCACTATTTCCTAAATGCTCACCCACACAAAGGAGATGTGTTCACTATTATTAGTTATTACAAGATCCAAAAGAGAGTTATTCCTAGTAGGTTCTTGAATGAGCTGGAATAAAAAGTTGTCATTTAGCATATTTACAAGCCTACTAGCTTTTTCTGACTTGGCAACCCCATTATCCCAGTCACTGTTTGGATAACTGAAGTCTCCCATAGTAAGAACTTGACCTAGTTGTGAAGCCGCTTCTATTTCTAAGAATAGCTGAGCTTCATACTTGTCACTTATACGAGGTGGCTTATAGCATAATACAATAATAATTTTCTTTGTAACCTTTTGCACAATCAAAATCTCTAACCAGAGGGTAATGATGTTATTGACTCCTTAGTTTGTATGCAGAACAGGAGTAGGTTCTGTTTGGAATGCCAGTAGGGAATACAATATGTCATTATAGGAGAAAGGCAACATTTATGCACTACCTCCCTTTAAAGTGCTCATAGAAATTTCTTTAGTCGCTATATTTTCAGCTCACCTGTGCCAGTACAAAAGTATAGAATCATGCTTCATGCTCTGCTGTGCTTTGGTAAGACGTAGCCTCCATCTTGCTTATAAGGGAAACTGTCATGGAAAACCATGTTTTTTTTTTTTTAAATGCATCAGTTAATAGTGTTGCTCCAGTAGACTTCTGCACTGAGCAAAAAATTCTCAAAGTGGAAACGTTTCCTTTGTACCAAGTTTTCTGTTATATTTAATCTGAATTTTGAGAACCCAAAAAATAATTTTGTGTGCCATACACTAGTGGAGAAAGGTTGCACATGATATATGTTTTAGTTGGTGATGTGATAAATGTTGTTACTAAAAAGTAATTTTATATGTGCCAAAAATAACCACACCGTTAAGCAGCTCTCGGAAAGTGCAATAACATTCACAATATAAAAACTTCCATGCAAAAAATATTTTGTGTAATGCATATTGTTGTTCTTGTATATGCAGATATTCTATCCGTTGAAATACATTCCCCCGTAGACGTTTCAAAATGTCAACTCAGCATTGCTTCCACATGTCACATAAGGAAGAGATTTTATAAGGTGAAGCTCTACAGAGTCAAAGCTTTAGTACAGTATGCCCGAGGCATGGTAGTACAAGTCTTTGACTCATCAGCATCTATCATTTTCACAGCTACTCTCAACCATGGAAAAATAATAGTTTAGTCATATCAAAGTCTAACTTTTTATTGGTATTTTTTTTCTGGTGTAACATGTCTCCTGTAGAATATTTTCTCACATTCATACAGCAGTGACTAGTTTTCTCATTAAAATTCATCCTATTGATGGGTTTAGTCAGGTTTAGGACAGTTTTACCTACCTATCTTCGTCTGTGTTTTGTTCCATGTGAACAAATAAAACAAGATAATGCCAAATTTTCTATGTTTCAAAATTACAAAAAAATGTATATTTTCTTATGGTCTTGAATGCTTTTTTGTGCAGTGTTAAATGTTAAAATTGATGTGATTATTTGTGTGACTATATTACACGTTGTATTGCAGCAAGGGGGTTTATCATTAATATGCAAGTTATATTTTTTTCTACTGATTAACTGAACCTTTGCTATTGAAACTGTGAGATCTTTTTGTGAACGCCAGTAGCATTTTTCTTAAATACAGGAAAGTATATTGTTTTGGAGTTTAGCGCAAATCATAATTTTGAATTTGTGCTTGAGCAACATTGTTCACTAAGGTTTTCTTGCGATATGTATAAAGTATACCTATTGCATGACATAATTATTGTGGTAAATTCCTTGGCATTCCATTCATAGTCATTGTATTACAGGTATGGGACCTGTTTTCCAGAATGCTCGGGATCTTGGGTTTCCCCGGATAATGGATCTTTCCATAATTTCGATCTTCATACCTTACGGCTACTAGAAAATCATATAAATATTAAATAGACCCAATAAGCTGGTTTTGCATCCAACAAGGATTCATTCAATCTAAGTTTGGATCAAGTACAAGGTACTGTTTTATTACTACAGAGAAAAAAGGAAATAATTTTCAAACATTTAGATTATTTGGGAGACATCCTTTCCATAATTCTGAAATTTTTGGATAATTGGTTTCCAGATAATAGATCCCATATATTAATGTAGCTGTTTTGAAATAAGTTAAAATAGGTACTGAACATTATGGATAACAAATATCATACCTGTACAGTGAATTTACACTTAGAAGTAATGGCTAGTAATGGCTGGGGTGATAATTTGGTTAAACAGCTTTTGGGCTGTGCTGATTTGGGAGAGGGAGAACCAACAGTAAATGGGGCATTTATATAGTAAGTAGTATTTTAGGACCATTGTTATTAGGTTGTTTACTACCTACCTGAAGTTTGTGATTTTAGGACAGAATCACAAAATTTGGTATAATGTACCTCTATGGGGCACCCCCCCAACACATGGAGAGTCTGTCAGGAGTAAAGTACCACTTTATCAATACCTTATAGGTGTTATCCTTTTGTTGGGTGCACATCATCATTTTACAGGCATTTTTCACAAATTGCAACCCATTTGGAGAGGGTCAATTCACTTTCTATGACTGATTCTCAGTACTACATGTAGGCATGCGTTGGGAAGGGCTCCTCCAGTGAAGATTTCAGTAAGTAATAAAGCTGAGATATGAAGCTCCCATAGGGAAAGCTGTCCCCCCCTCGAGTATTTTCTCAAATGGGGTGAGGCAAATCTGGGTCTGTTGCCATAATATAATATAATATAATAAGCTCCATTTTTTTTGATCAAAGATCCATATATATCATATGAGGAGCTCATTGTTTGTATATAGTTTCTGTGGGTCCAGAAAGCCTACAGTCTTTCCCATTTTGTAGGGGCCATTGGTTGAAACTAAGCTAAGGTTTGACTTAGGTATCTGGAACCGCAAGGACACCCTGGCTCCTTCTAGGACATACTGATTGTGGGATTCTGGTACTAATTTTATTCCAGACCTCTTTACATTTTTCTTTTTGAATGTTACTTAACATAGAAGTAGGTATTTGAACTGGAATTGTTTCAAACAGATATAGCAGTTTAGGCCATGAATTAATTTTAACAGAGGCTATTTGACCTAGCTAAGAAGTTGTAAATTTTTTTGTTTTACAAAGGTGTAAAATTTTCTTGGTACAGTTGGTTATAAAGGGGTGTTATATAATCACCTAGATATATAATATAGGATTTTTTGCCTTTTGTAGTGCAAAATTAGCTTGAAGGACTTTTTTAGAGTCTATCTCCTTGGACTTTGACCAATTAAGTTTATATCGAGAAAGGTAGCTGTAAAGTGTTATGTAAGTTGGGTAGGCATATGAGGGGATTACAGCATGGTGTAATCAGCGAAAAGTTTTAAAATATTTTAAATATATTGCTACCCACTGTAATGCCAGTGATATCTAGGTGGTTCCTTATCTTGATTGCCAGAGGTTCTATGCTGAGTGGATGTACCGGGGAGTGGGGAATGGACAAGCCTGCCTGTTGCCCTTCCTAACATGGATAGGGTTCCCGTTGTTTCCCCTCAATTTCAAATAAGGTGTTGAATATAGTAGCTGGAGGGACCTCTGGAGTGCTGGAGAGGCTGTGTCATTTATGCACAGTACAGCTCATTGAACGCTTTTTCTGCATCCAGGCTCAGAATTATAGGTAGAATTACCTGGGATTGTATAATGTCTATCAGGTCAATCACTCTGCATGTTTTGCCCCCTCTTTGTCTATCTATCGTGAAGCCCACCTGGTCTCGGTTGATTAAACAAAATAGGATGAGAGTCAGTTGATATGCTAACTTACTATTGAGAAGAGATATAGGCCTATAATTACCACAAATAGTGGGTCTTCCCCTTCCTTTTGCAACACAGTTATGAAAGAGGATAGCATAGAGTCTGGGATAGTTTTTGTACCCTGTAGAATGTTACTGAATAAGAGTGTATTGCATTTTAAGTATGAAATTACTATGTCTATGCCTACATGCAATCTACATGTTTATATATATATATATATATATATATATATATATATATATATATATATCCAGATGTGTCTTCTTCATAGCAAATTATAGTAGGACTGGAGAAAGCTAGGTTTATTAGTTTGTTACTTTTTTGTATCTGGGCACAGAGCATATTTTTGTTGTCTGCCCTACAACAATGCAACAGTTTAGACTAAGGATGCATAGGTCTAATAAAAGTTAAAGTAGAATCCTGAAGCCCAAGCTTTGTATTAAGTACAAATGCCAATGAAACTTGTCCCTACCGACATATTGCACAGAAGATATTTATAAGCTTTCATCAGTAATAAGATCTACAAAAATAAATGAATTTGCTTTCTTTATTTGTCTAAGAAAACATGATGCTCAGATTAGGAAAGAAACTTAAATCTAACATGCCACTTATAATAAACAAATCATGTGTATTATGTAGTGCACTATAAAACAAAGATGCGTATAGAGTATACTAAATCTAAGCTTCCAGTATGTGGTTATTTTGGTATATTAATATATATGTTACTGCTGTACAGCCTCTTTATAATTAACTAAAATGATTTGCCCAGCAAAATCTAAGCTACAGGTAGTTTTTCATGTTTTGAAACACACAGTCATACTCCTGGGACTTAATTATCCTTTTATGTACTTTAGGCATAAAGTGCCGTATTGTGACTGCAAGTATTATTGAGAAGTCATTGGTGCTCATTTCTTACCACAGGACAATAAACCACAGCTACCAATCAGCTATTGGCTTTAATCAGTCTGATATTGCAGGCTGAATAAATAAAACAGAACTCTGGTTGCTATGGGTTACTGAACTGGGGCAAATTTTCCACCGGTTAATGAATGAACATTAATAGGCTTAGTAGATATCTACTCATGTGTACAACCGTAGTGGAGCTGAAATTATTGTTTGCCTAAAATTGCTTATGTAGTAAACCTACTGGGAGACTTTTGTTGTTAATTATAATAATTACAATTAATGAATAGGGAAGGAAAATGGAAATGCTTTATTTAGTGATTTTTGTTTTAAGTGGGTTGCATTATGTTGTGGTTAAATGCTGTAAGGATGATTATTTGTCAGTGTTGATTAGTACAGATATGGGACTTTTTATAAATAATGCTTGGATCTAGGGGCTTTCTGGATAACACATCATTTCGTAATTTCATACTTTAAGTCTACTAGAAAATCATGTAAACATTAAATAAACCCAATAGGCTGGTTCTGCATCCTATAAGTATTAATTATATCTGATTGACTCATGTTCATGATTTTTAAAAATCTGTATTATTTGAATTAGGAGGTGGCCTTTCTGTAATTCTGAACTTTCAGGATAATGGGTTTCTCAATAACAGATCCCATACTTGTATATGAAAGATGTTTTTAAAATCAATGTTAAAGGTTTTTTGAATGTATAGTACTACTTGATATTCTACTGACTTTTATTATTCTTTTCTTTCCATTTGCCCTTCATTCATATGGAGCTTACAATTCCAATATAAACAAAAAAAACTTTGCGTAGAGGCCATGAAACATTTCAAAACCTCAGTAGAACTAGTAACTTTGCCTTAGAATTTCTGCAATTACTTTAATATAACAGTACTATTATATAGTCAACCATTAATTTGGATGCATAATATTTAAATGTTCTAAATGATAAAAATTAACATAATCATTTGTCTCTACTGGAATGTTATGATGTAATCTCTGCATTAATGATAAGTGGAACATATGCATACTGATTTAATTATATTAGATAAGAAATAAGTCTAAATTTTTATTAAAATTATTGTTACGAAATATATTTGAAAAAAAAAAAATGATCTGCCTTAGTTTCTCTGCTTAAACAGTTGAATAGTGATATGACACCAGGCCCTTAAAAAGTTAGGTACAATCAACATTCCTTAACTACTGGTAGACGGTATTGAAACAAGACTAGTGATGGGCGAATCTCACCCGTTTCACTTCGCCAAAAAATTGCCGAAATAATTAGCGAAACGAGTGGCGCGACTAATTTTTTTTTCGAATTTTCACTGCCGAATTCTTCCTGGCGTTTTGCGAATTTATTCGCCAGCAGCGAATCGCGGGAATTTGCAGCGAATTCGCCCCTGGTGAATAAATTCACCCATCACTAAACAAGACTGATTAAAATATGGATAGAATCAAAGTATAACAAAGTAAAATGCATTTTATTTATCTTGTCTAAGGTCTTATAATCTGCCATAAGCACAGGCCTCCTTTGCATGCTATGCCCGCTTGTGCTCCCCAATTTGTCCCTCTGAATTATGTGCAACTTGGGAGATGGGGAGGGGGTGGGGAAGGGGACACCCACGTGAGCTGTACACATTATAAAAGCACAGATATGTGTGCTAAATTATAAATAGTAACCGTTATTAGCAGTACCAACAACAGTTAGTAAAATATGAGAATGTGTTCTGTCTCTATTTTACTTACCCCAACATCTGTCCAATTAGAGCTTTGCGAATGGGTGACCAAGCAGGACCTCCATTTTTGTTAGTAAAGAAAACTAAAGGAGTAATGTCATACAAGATGCAAGGTTTGCTGGTGGATTAGCAAACCATAGTAACCAACAGCACATAACATTAATCTAATTGGTTGGTATGAGTTACTAGGCTTCAGCAAAGTTTGACCTTTTTATTGCATTAACTTGTAAGCATTAATGAATAACAAAACAGCAATCTTCTTTACCGGCAATGGCACAATTCCACAAGTTTACTTTGTGACTAAAGAGTACTAACCTGTAAAACTGTCACCCCTGGTCAACACTTTTTTGGAGGGGATGTTTTCTTGAATGTTACTGAATTTAGGATTCACTGCATTTTGGGAGAAGCCTTATGAGAAATTTGACAAATGTATGGCTAATGTACATTAACAAATAATTACCCTGACCTATGTAGAGATGCAATATAGTGTACTCACGCCATACTAAAAACTATGCTTAACACAGACTGCAGTATTGTAATGTTGAAATGGGTAATCATTATCTTTAATTTAAACGCACTTAAAATTCTGGAGACCACCTTTTGTGACCTTCTATCTTTTTAATAATGTTTTAACATTTGTGAATATGGAGCATAAAACGTGATCCCTCAAGTAAACTGTCCCAATTCATCATCCAATTTTGATAGATCACCATGTTAAAAAATGTGCAGATACTTATTCTATCAAATAATGATCTCTCATGCTTCAGGAAAACAGCTATTACATGAAAATACCTTATAGCTTTCTCCACTAAAAAAACTAAAATGAACTTCCTCCAATAATGTATCTTCTCATTGAAGAAACAAGAAAATGAATGGACAGTGCTGTATTTTATGCTCTCTCACTTCTTCTGTTAGGTAAGGTTTACTGTTGTATTATTATTATTATTATTATATATATATATATATATATATATGCCACATAGCTAAAATTCTTTAATATGAAATTTATAATAATATATGTTATCTTTGTCCAGCTAATGCAATAGAGCACTGGTTACTATTGACTCTAACAACAGGTTGGACCTTTGCTATGTGGAACTAATGAAGAAGAGTAGTAGTTGATCTACAACTCACATAGGCTACAGTGATAAAATAAAATAACCATGCCAGGAGGTTCTTGCAGCAACAAAATGGAACAAAGTTTATTGTCCAAGACAATAGATCAACAGGGTTAATACCCAAAGATCCACAGACGCAAAGTATTACCAGATGTTAAAATATAGGCCAGGGTAATTAAGCAGATGTAACACACTGTGACACCATGTGGCTGCCGCTAGGTTGCATGTTGTGATCTGGATCTGGAAAGAGTCCATACAGGACTCTTTCACTAGAGTTACTGGTCCCTCTAGAGCAGCACAGCTTTACTGGGCCTTGGTGTACACAGGCTCCTTGGAGCAGGTACAGCTGGGTCTACAACTGGTTTCTCTTTGGCCTTCAGTTTAGGTTGCCACCTCGCCCCTTTAAAATCCATCACAAACACAGCCTGCATGGCTAATTAGCAATTCATTGAGATGCATGATGCAGCATGCATCTAAATAAGACAACTATATGCATGGGCATCTGCCCAGCAACTAGGGAGATAAGAATGTATAGGGATTTAAAGCTATAGTGGCATATGGGATCTGTGGGTCACACTGTATTAATTTAGAAGTTTTAGTTTTCCTTTAATGCAGGTCAGCTATTTTTGAAGCTGACCACATTGTCTTCCTGCACATGAAATATCTGTATCTCCTGTCCCTATTCTCCTTTTGTAATTTCAAGTCCATCCTGTATGTATAAGTTGGCCACATAAAGGAACAGTTCAGTGTAAAACTAAATACTAGGCAAATACTGTAGATAGGCTGTACAAAATAAAAAATGTTAGGTAACCAAAAATGTATAAAGGCTGAATGGCTAATATAACAGAACAGGACACAACTACCTGCTTTTCAGTAGTGATGGGCGACTTTATTCGCCAGGGGCGAATTCGCCGCTGGCGAATAAATTCGCGAAACGCCAGCGAAAATTCGCCTGGCAAAAATTCGCCAGCCTTTATACATTACATAACTATCTATATTGGAAATATTTTTTTATTTTGCACAGCTTATCTATTTACCTAATTTTTATTAGGTAAATAGATAAGCTGTGCAAAATAAAAAATAGTCGCTCATCACTACTGAAAAGCAGGTAGTTGTGTCCTGTTCTGTTATATTAGCCATTCAGCCTTTATACATTTTTGGTTACCTGACATTTTTTATTTTGTACAGCCTATCTACAGTATTTACCTAGTTTTTAGTTTTACACTGAACTGTTCCTTTATGTGGCCAACTTATACATACAGGATGGACTTGAAATTACAAAAGGAGAATAGGGACAATTCCATTAATTTGTATAATAATTTAAATTCTGACTTAAAATATGTGAACATTTTCCTGCAAGAGAAGACATTGTTTTTCTTTAGCATACCTCTGTTTATTATTATTGTTCATTTACCATTAAACTTGCTGTTTTGAAATTTACAGGCTTCCTGGACTGTTTTTTCCCCTGGCAGTCCTATTTGGGTTTTGTTGATATCTCATATAAAGTTTAGCACACACGTGTTAGTCTGTAATTCAATCTGTTATGACCTATAGTTATATATTTAGATACTAAGGCAGATGCTTATTGTAGCTGAAATTAATGCAAAGAATGCAACTATGTTAGTTGTGGAGCATACATAATATGTCTAGAGTAAGAATACTTTGGTGGAGAATAGTTTCTATCAACGTTTTAGTTCAGGGCTTTGCAGCTAAAGATAACGCACATGGTAGCAGGTTCTATGACGAAACCTGAAAATCAGGTACAGTAAAGGATAATGCTTTTTACATTTTTAAAGCACATTTTAGCCTTCTTTAAATACTGTTACTTTTAATAATGTTACTTTTGTACAAGCAGATTGCTAAATTATCAGCACCTTAAAAAAAGACATTATGTCCTTTCACACTGTACTGAGTAGTGTTCAAAGGAATTTGCAAAATAC
>CM044442.1:47416183-47448343 GCA_024363595.1 Xenopus borealis | reverse complement strand
TTTAAAGCTAATAACATCTTGGTAACTTTAGTATATAGTTCTTATGCCCAATAGATAAAATAGTTTTAATGCATTTTAAAAGGTATCCTACCCAAGTGTTATGGGTGAATAGTTTTAAATTGTAAAATATACTTGTTTATGGTAAATGCCATTTATCAATGTTATACACTTCCAAGGTGCATTGCCACAGTTTTATTAGGCATTCATTTATCCTGGATTTAAATAGGCTTTTATTGTGACCCTTTTACTGGAATTAATTACCCAACAAATAGGTTTAGAGCAGAAAACATATAAAACACAATATATCAAAATGCTAATAGATCATTATGGTTATACAGAATGCACATGTAATCATGCAATCATCATGTAACCAATACAATAATTTTCTATTCACCGTAGAAGCAGGATTCCCCCCCCCCCATTAACAAAGGAACTAAAAAAACACCCTTTGCAACCTTTGTCTCTGAGCAAATTGCCAATGTTTTTTTTTTTTTTTTTTTGCTTGCACACATTTATCACAGATATGATGGAGAAGGAAAAGTTAGGAGGGTAAGCAGTTGGAAAATACCTGTTGGTGTTTCCTGACTCAATTTCTATGACTTTGTTCAATTTACTGGTGTTCTCTTCAACCAAAGCTCCACACAAAGACTTGGCAGCTATATCACTTTCACAGAAATGTCAATCAATCCCGTGTCATGAGGGAGTTTATGATCCTAATATCTCAAAAGGACCATTTGCTTGTGAGTAATACACTGAAGATTTTCTATGCACAATATTCCTTTCTCTCAGAAAGATTTCAAACTCAGATAAACAAACTGTGTTTCATTGTCTGAAATTAACTCCTTTGCATTACCTTCTCTGCTAAAGACTAAAGACAGAAATGTTATTATTGTAGCTGATGTGACATGAGAAACAAATGCAATTTCTGGCCATTTACTGTAATAGTCTATCAACGTTATAGCAAATCTGCAGTCTATAGGAGCATCTGCAAAAGGACCCACAATATCAATAGCAAATTTTTCCCATGCTGAATCAGGAAATGGTGCTGGCTGAAGTGGTGATGTATGTGTGATAGCTGTTTGTCTGACAAGTAACACAAGAATGAATGACAGTTACCACATCGGCATACATTGCTGGCCACCAGTATAGTTTTCGTAGTCTTTGTTTTGTACATACAATTCCTTGATGACTCTCATGCACAAGTTTTGTGAGATTTTCTCACAAGGTTTCTGGTACCATTACGTGGTGAGCTCCATGGACAACATAGCCATCTACTAAGGACAGTTTGTGTCTAATCCTGTAGAAAGGTTGAAGATCAGGAGTTTCTTCTCAGCATTTGGCCATTTGCTTTGTAAGATGTCCGGTAGTTTTACTTGAATTGGACATGCGAGGCAAACTTGCTTACAATGAACAGTTGTAACTGTAGATGATAATATATTAGTCCATGCTACAACTTCTGTGTCCTCATCCAGAGTATCCGAAACTGCAGGTTAAGGCCAAACGTGACAAACAATCATCAGTAATCTTTTTCAAACCTGGTTTGTATTGCATTTTGTAGTTGAAATTCAGTGGTTTTGCTGACCATCTAGCTATACACATTCTAGCTCTTCCTAGTCTGTACATTCCCAGCAGTTCCCTGACTGAGAGTTTTAGCCTCTACCAGTGCTGTTTCAATTGGGCTAGCAACTGTAATAGCCTTTGCTCTAGGATCAGTCTCTTTCTAATGCAGGATGAATAAAAATTTTTCCACTATTTGGTCTTGTAGCATTTTATCTGTTAGATTCCCAAACTCACAGGTAACAACCAGCTCTCTTAAAGCTGCTACAAATTGTTCTGTTGATTCGCATTATGTTGTTGGTGGAATTTATATCTTTCAGCAACCACATTTACTCTTGGCACAAAACAGTTCTTTATAGCAGTAAGCACAGTTTCATAGGTCTCATCAGGTAATGGTAATGCATCTGCTCCCAGGCAGTGAATAAGTAAAGCAGGCTTTCCAGCAGCAGAAATCTCTCCTTGATCAGCAGCAATAATGTCATTTTCAAACATATTTATCCAAGCAGTAAAAGGTATGGTAGGCTCACCAGGGTTTGAAAGAAAAGCTGCAGGCTGCTGCAGAGGTAGAAGAGACCTCTCATTTCCAATGTATGTTTTGGTAGCCGAGGATTAGCAGAGCATAACGGTGCTTTATTAGCAGGTTCATGCAGTCATTACACTTTAACAGTAACTTAAACACTATGGGGCCGATGTACTAAATTCACGTGAATACATCGAAGTTCGATCGAATTCGATCTGATTTCGATCGTAGGATTTATTCGTTTGGTCGAATGTGAATTTTTGCATATTCGACCATCGAATAGGGAATGGTGGAACGATCGAATATATTCAAATAGAGTCGAATGAACAAATATTCGATCACTCGATCATTCAACCAGCGAAGCATTTTAATTTTAAAGTTTATTCGATTGCCTACTTTGGCAGATTGGACCTACTGAATTGCAATGGAGTACTCCCATAGGCTTCTGAGGCTAAGTCCTGATTGAATAGGATTCTTATGATCGAAGTCTTCGATCATTTGAATTGTACGAATCATTCGAATGATCAAATGATTTATTTGTTCAGTCGAATGATTTATTCGTTCAGTCGAATGATTTATTCGACTGATCAAATATATTTGTATTCGATCGTCGAATGATCGAATATTGAATAAAAGGTAGCCTAGAACTATTCGATTAACATTCGAAAATCGAATGCTAATCGAATATCGAGTAGAAACTAATTTTTTTGGGGGAATAATAGTAAATTTGCCCCTAACACTAAGCTGTATAGAAAGCATTGCATATACACAATACACTCCTGTGAACAGTGACACCTACAGGCACCTTGCACAAACACCACAGATGCCTCTAATATTTTCAGAATTATTTTGTATACTGTACTCTTACTTATCAACATTGCACATTATTTTCAGATGTTAATCAAATGTGCTGATCATAGTGTTTTTCATTGACTAAAATAGCCTTACCGCAGGAAAAGCTTAAGGAATTTATTGAGCTTTTTAGAAGGAATATATTAAAAGTAAATAACTGAAAAAAGTTGTAATGCTATTTTTCTTTAATACCAAATACTATTTCCTGGGATATGTTGGTTTGTGAAGCTGCAAATGTATTAACTGACCCATATGCCAGTGGGTTGCTAAATCACAACTTTACACAGAATATGTAATAAATGTCTTACAGGGAAGGTTATTTTTACACCCACAAAATACAGAATCGAAATAACAGTATTAAGAAATGCAGTAGACTTCAGATTTTCTCAATTAAAACTTGCAGTGTAATGAGTATTGTATAATGTTACATTGCAAAATGCTAATTTTTATTCATATGTATTCACATTTTTCTATTTACAATCATTCTCATTATGAGTTTAAATTATATTAAAATGTAATATATCTAAAAAGCTTATAAAGTAATCATTCACATTCTTCCTAGTTATCTTTCTGTTTGCACAATTAATATTAGCTTTATACCTAAATGATAATGATGCCTCTGGTCAGGTCTTAGTACTAAGCCATGTGAGCCTCTCTAAAAATTTCAGCAGGCTAGTGTATTTCCAATGGTTGGAAAAGGGAGTTGAAAACCATTTCAGATTTAAATAATGTCATTTAAGTAGTGATGGGCAAATGTATTCGCCAGGCGGGAATTAGTGAAACGCCAGCAAAAATTTGCCTGCTGAAAATTCGCTGGCGTAATTCGCTGGAAATTTGCAAATTCTTGGGCTAAGCGAAACGGGATAAATTCGCCCATCGCTACATCTAAGCCAATTAGTGTCACAGCTGAAATTGTTGATACTTTATACTATTGGAGTGCAAATAATTTGTAAAAAGGTTTATGTTGTGTTTTTGCATCACTCATTAAAAAAATTACTAGCTATGTAATACTTATTAAATGGAGATTAAACTGTATTTGCACAGCATGGTGGTCTGTATAGGCCATAAATCAAATTGATTTGAAATTTGAATGGAAGAAACAATATTTTTATATGCCACAGACCAACTAAAAAATTCAACATGACAAAAATGTAGCATAATGCTCAGTGCTTGAGTTGGGTTAGAAAAAGAGAAGGCATGCACTGGGTCTCCAATTATAAGCCATGCCCACTGCAAACACTTTCTGGTTTTTCACTATAAAGCATTTTGCTATTTTTATCTACTGAACAGTTTGCATAGATTTACCTTTTCAATCAAGAAAAAAAAAAGGCATAAGTGTCATCTAAACACTTGGGGCAAATCTGCCTGTCAATTTGGTCAAACATTTCCCAAAAGCGTGCAACAGCATATTAATAATTTATTTTATTCTATTTATTTTTGTTTTATTTTCCAAATCTGTGAAACACTGCTTATAAAACGAATAAGTAGAATTTCACTGTAGGATTTGTATTTCCGTAGAATTCAAGGAGATGCACACCTTTGCTGTAGCTATGTAACTTTATCTATGTAACCTTTCACTATTTCGTACACAGTTAACTTTTGTGTCCTCAACTTCTTTATGATCTCTGCTGATCTCTTTCAAATCACATTGTGCTCTGCCATTTACCTGTGTTTAGACCAGTGAAACATTTGGATTGCTCTTTTATTAAATTGCATTTCTACTTAGAGGAAGAAAACCCCAAGTGTGTCATTGGTCTTAATCCATTTTTCTTTCTCTCATTTGGTCCCCACCCCAGATTCGCCCATCACTATTATTGAGTTTTGTGAATAAAATCAATGTAACTCACACTTTGACTGTAAAACATTGTCCTTAAGGCCATAACTGTGTAGAAACATACTAGTGTATTGGACAGTTTGATTACAAAAACTACATTGTTACGGTATTCAATAATATTTTGCCATTTTGAATATGATGTAGAGTCTTAAAGGAGAAGGAAAGGCTGGAAATGTTAGGCACCCCCAGTAATTGTAGAGACTTACCAAAAACCCAGGGCTGGTGCTCCTATCAGGAGAAATCTGCACTGCCTCGGGTTATAGGAGTGAGCACCGTGGAGACAACTACTTAAGTCTTCGTGCAGCTGCGCATTTCCCTTGACTGAAGCATGCGCATTTGTACAAAAAAAAACTCTACTTTAAAGTTCGGCTTTTTGTTCTAATGAGCAGCTGCGCAAAGACGGAAGTAGCTGTCTCCGTGGTGCTCACTTCTATAACCCGGGGCCAGTGCAGATTTCTCCTGATAGGAGCACCGGCCCTGAGTTTTTGGTAAATCATTACAATCACTTGGGGGTGCCTAATGTTTGTCACCCCCAAGTGTCTCCAGTCTTTCCTTCTCCTTTAAGCACTACTCATATCTTTCAGTGCTTTGCTTGTGAGACACAAGTAATGTTTTTCATCCTAGAGAAGCAGTGTCTATTTTTCACAAAAATGATGACAAGAACAAGATAAATAACTGAAAAACTACAAACAATTTAAAGTGAATGAATATATTTCTTCAGGATTCCTTGAGGTTTGGCAACGAGAGATTTGTGAATTGCTAATGTGGTGCATTATTTAAAAAGGTATCTTCTCAGTTGGAAAAATATATGCCTGTTATCTGACCTCAGTGGTAGCATTTGGACGGGCTATTCTGGGACTAAAATACACTGAAAATCATTATATTATGAGTTTGTGTCAGCATGGTTGAGGTGAGCAGGAAACTGTAATGGCAGTGGATGTGCTCTACTTTGCTAAACAATTTGACACAGTACAACACAAAAGCCTACTGATTAAGTTAAGGATTATTGGCTTGGAACATAGTGGAGTACTGCATGTGTCCGCTAAACATTTACAAGTTAATTGCAATTTATTGTACTTAAACATGTGAACCCGGCTTGTGAAGTTAGGCTTAAAGCCCATAGCTACCATTACCTCCTACAGATAACAACATTCTACTCAAATGCATTCCTAATATAAAGGGAGTCCACTACTCTGGGGTAATCCCGTAAATAGGCCAGTTCAAGGTTTATGTATAACCTGCATATATATTGACATCAGTTGTAAAGCCTGTGGACTTATACTGTAGAGTGTCTTGTAGTATTTGACAAAGGTGTCATGAATATCCTTGTCGAGGTCCCAGAGGTCCTTTACGGGAGACTGTACCTGAGTGATGTGATGGGGCAAGAGCAGCTGCCTCGAGAAGCACTAATGCCGATTGTTTCTCCCTTATTGCTTCTCAAAGAGGAGGTGCATTGTACAGGAGCTTTTGGGATTTTTGAGGCTTTGTCAAGCTATTGTGATACTAAAATCTATATTAGTGTATAAGTATATATATTTTATGTCATTGTATGGAAGGGTCATTGTGTGTGTATGGATGCTGGGTTTCATTTGGAGGAGGTTGAACTTGATGGACTTTGGTAATTTTTCAACCTGATCTCACTATGCAATTATAGAGAGAGTGCCATCTATGGGCCTGTGAGAAAGTTTATGTGGTTTGGGGGTCCTAACAAAATCCCTTTTTGGAATGTGAATTATCTCCTCAAGCTCCTACATTTTTTCCTGTAAGAGCCTACAGATGCCACACATGTGTCTTTAAGAAAGCTTGTAGATGTCTCCCATAAAGTCAATGTAGGTGCTGAGCCGTCGTTAAGTGACCAAAATTCAGCTGGTCATTTTTTCCCACACATCAGGGACCTGAATCCACTTAAGGTGGAGTCTCCATTCAGGGGAGCATGATCTGAGATTCTTTTCAGAAGAGAAGTGATATCAGCCACCTCTGCTAATAGGGTCTAGAGGAAGAATTTGTGTCTCCAAGGGTATATGAGGTTGTGCACCAATCACCAAAACGGGTCAGATTCATCCATCACTACTCTCTAGTACATGGTAAAGGACCAGGTTTAGCTCACTACAATAGTATCAGCAGGACAGTACCGATTACTAAGTTTGGCCAAGAATTCAGAAAGGACATCTATATTCGTTGAAGGAGAAAGATACTGTACACAATAGCAATCACATAAGAAACATCTTATCCACACAAATCTACTCTATGGGTCTGTGCAGTTTTGAACACAGATGTTTGTGGATTTATCAATACGAATGTCCATTTCTGCAGGAGTAAGTGGAGATGGAGGAATGTAGTACCTTAGCCACCCATGTTTTTAGGCCAAGACCCTACTACAGGTGGGTCTCTTATAGGAGTTTAGTCTGGGGTGTGTTTTCTAAGATTTTGATACAAGTTCTCACTTAATTTTTTAGAGTCCCTGGTATGTCAGGAGATAATTTTAAGGGATGCCATGGCAACAGTACATGGGTTAGCACAATGCCAGTATACCACCATACACAATTACAGAAACAACCCTCTATCACCTGTAGTTGCCCTTCCCCAAGCAGATGGCACAGAGGCCCCCTGGCTGACCAGGAGAAGTCCCTGAGCCTGTGGCACATGGGGATTTTTGATCTAGGAACTATTAGGTGGAACTGTGGCATTGTGGTTCTCAAAATAATCATCCCAATTTCTAACCTACTTATAGGATAATGCAATGCTGATGTTTTCTGTCTTTTTTCTTTTTCTCTCTCACTAAGTGTTGAAAATTTGCTAGCGTTGCCTTCGCTAACGTTCGCCGCACTTCGCCAGGCGAATTTTCACCAGCGCTACGCAAATTCACTAAAGTGCGAAGTTACGCTAAGGTCCACGAACGGTAGCGTAGCTGCGCTAGTGTTACTTCGCCAGGCAAAGCGCATTTACGATAGCGATGCCTAATTTGCATATGGCGCAAATTTCAAAGTCTAATAGAAGTATATGTTACATAAAGTTGTCCTATTGCCCTAAACATGTGCCCCTTGTATAGTTGAGTTGTCATATGTTAGTAAATGTAGGGGGGGAAGGAGGGTAACCCCCCCCAAAAAATTTAGCTCTTTTTCAGACTATCACCCTAGAAAGGTAAAACACGCTAGCGTTTTTTTGGGAAATTTCTTTTCAAACTCCGATCTATTCACCAGGTCTGACTATTTGACGTCATGCTGGCGATTAGCGCTAGCGTTATACGCTTTGCGCTTTAGTGAATTTCCCCCTCTGTCTATCATCATCATACATTATATTCAATCTTAATATTCAAAGATACTTATATATTTTTCTAATAAAATGTAATTAAAGTATCCAATTGTCCAAAATCAGTAATACACAATAAAAGATCAGAGACAGAGAACCACCATTGTTAATTATGAGAGTAATCTGAATCAAATCTTCTCATATACTCATGTAGTTTTTTTCTATCTGGGGATAATGAATTCTAAAAGAAAAGATTGCCTGCTGATTTTATCCATGCTGATTTCATCCAAACTGTGGGTTGTTTGTTGAATGACTGACAAAGCACAATCAAAACATGCTGGTAGCATAATTTTCCACAAAAAAATGGTTTTAACCACTTAAAATCGTAATATATTATCTACTCAAGCTAATGTTTTATTACAAATCCCATAGTGTTTTCAGTTTGTATACTCTTGAATACACAACATAACTATTCAAATGACTATTATAATGTACTGAGTTCATTCACTGCAGTGAGTTTAACTCCATATTAAAAATTGTACGTAATGCAGGTAACACTTTTATTTTACACCATTCTAGCTTTGCACACATTAGTGTGCTTTATATTTTATGCAGGATCATGCTACTGACATCATTCATAAGCTCTGACCATCTTTGTGTGTTCAGTCAGATGACATACTTAAATGTGTTACTTGGTATGAATGAGTCAATTAGAGAAATCTACAATTACAGTCTTGAAAATCATACTTCTGTTCAGATAGCATAATTTTTTTATATCGAAAATAGGGAAATGTTTTATTTTTTCCCCACTAAAGCTGACCATAGACGTAACAATTACGATCTTTCTCGGAAAAGATCTTTCCAAGAAAGATCGTTCGTTTCAACACACACGTGTAGAGCTGAATCGTCAGATATACAGGTAGAAACAATAGAATTCTACTTGTATCTGACGATTCAGCACTAACAATGGCCGATGTTCAGGGAGCTTTCAAAGGCATCCAATCAAAATTTTCCGTCCAGTCCGATCAACCAGCCGACCGATATCTTAATCCTCTGACGATGTCGGTCGGCTCATTTCCCACCATACACGCACCGAATATCGTACGAAAATTCGTTTCGTACGATATTATCTGTGCGTCTATGGCCACCTTAATGTTTAGCATAGTTATTCCATCCTATATCTAAATTCTTCTTGGCCTGAATCCCATATTCAGAAATATGTCTAATTATAACACAACACATTCAATACTGTTTTTTGTCTGGAACAGTCAGTCATCCTATTAGATCAAGAAAGATTGAATATTTCATAAATGGTTATTTTATAGAATTTTTAAGTTACGTTCATGCATTTGGTAATTCTGTCAATGGTTGAGATTAGTGATGGCCGAATTTATTCGCCAGGCACAAATTTGCGGCAAATTCACGCGATTCACTGCCGGTAAATAAATTCGCCAGGCCGAAAATTTGCTGGTGTCAAAAAAAAAAGAGAGACGCACATAAAAAAACACCGAAAAGGACACAACATGCGTCAAAAACGGGACGCGACTTGTTTTGCGAATTTTTTGCCAATTCATGAATTTCAATGAAAATTCACAAATTTTTTGGCGAAACGGGATAGATTTGCCCATTACTAGTTGAGATGTAACAACTTTGCTATGAGAATGTTTCTATTGATTTTCTACAAAGGAACATAAACTTGTATCAAATGGAATGATACAGATCCTGCCTAGAGTTAGAAACAATTCCTTAGAAGACCAGTCAGTTGCACAATTTAAGGTACAGGAGCAGTATATTGGCTTTGTAAGCGATGAGCGAATCTGTCCCATTTCACTTCACTGGAAAAACCCTGGAAAAATTTGTGAAACGGCAAAAGAAAAGCAAAATGCATTGCGTCAAAATTATTTTGGAGTGACAATTTTATATGCACGACTCTTTTGACCAAATTAATTCAAGTAAATGGGTGTCTGAATAATTTTGACACACAACAATTTTTATGTGCGCAGCAATTATTACAAGTGTGACTTTTTTTCCGAATGCATTAGTCAATAGGCGTCAAAATAACATTTTTGTTGCAGCAAATTTTTCCACTGCAATTTTTCGCAGCAGTTTCTCAAAAGTGTGGTAATTCAACACAAATCCATGCCTGGCGAATAAATTGTCCAATCACTAATTATCATGAATAAAAGTATAATAATACAAATATTTTGTTTAAAGATGATAAACTGTACTCTCCTGATTGCAATTAGGTGAACATATTAAAGGAATAAGCACAATATTTTGGCACAGGTTCCATTTATTTTGGTTTCGATGAACAAAGGTGTTTATAAATGTACAGGATATTGCCTCTTAAAGCAAATATAGAAATTGTCATATTTAGATGAAAACAAAACATGCACTTATATTGTTGTTTATATTTGCCATATATAATTCGAAAAATTCCATCAACCCTTTTGTCTTTCTGCTAAAAATACCATATAGCATTCTCCCCAGATCTCGCCAGACCAAATAATAAACTATTATACTTAATGGCAAAGTGAGTTAGGCACTGAATTGGGTCTTCTGAAACCACTGCAGACTATTGAGTTCTCTAGGCATCAAAGCAATCCGTGTAATATAATTAACTATAAAGCCAGTGGCACACAAGGAGCATACATGTGGAGGCTGTGGCAGGGACAGAGTTGGGTGGCTGTGCCACGGTGCCTTCAAATTATATACATTAACATCTCAAATGTTAATCTTTGGGGCCATATTATCAGATGAGACAGATTTGACCCACCACCTGAGTGGTCTACTTGGGCAAATATTTACTCATTTGGCAACTATTTTAAAGTTTAATAAGTTAATTCATATTTCTTCTTGTAAATAAATAATACATTTAAAATGTAGTTGCTTAACCTCTATGTTTCCCTGTGATTGTACAGCTTCTGGGTGACTTTTATACACTTGGAAGCAAATTTACAATGGGTTGAATTTCGAGGGTTAATTAACCCTCAAATTCGACCCTCAAATTCGAATTTCAAATTCGAGGGGTTTTAACGCAATTCAAATTATAGAACGATCGAATATGAAAAATGTGATTGATCGATAAAATAATTTCAATCGATCGATTCAAACAATTGTAACCATTCAATCAAATTTTTTTATTCGATCCAAAAGACTTGAAAAAATCCTATGGGAGCTTCCCATAGGGATATATAGAAATTAGGTAGGTTTTATCTGCCGGATTGTTATATCGAATTTTTTTATAAAGAATTTTTTTCGAATTTAGCAAATTAGAATTTTGAATTTTTTTAATTCGAATTTGATTTGAATTTTCACTTCAAATCAATTCGAATTTTAGTAAATGTGCCCCTTATACTTCACAGTAGTGGAATGTTTAACTCTTGTAAAGTTCATTTTTAAACACTGAAAGTTGTGATGTGCATTATAAAAACAACTCACTTTGTAATTTCTAGGCTTAACACTCTCTGTAAGCTTTATTTTTTATCATTATAAAAACAATGCTATCAGATTCACTGCTGAGGCAATAAAGCCATTAGACTGTGAAATGTTCCACAGAGTATTAGGAATGCGTTAAACAGCTATCATTAGAAATCTCATTGTTAAAAGGTTTCCTGTCTTTTTGATTTGCGGGTGACTTATATTTTTTATAAATTTAGATTTGGATACCAAGAAATTAGTTTTTGTATTGTGTATTTATTTATTTACTTTGGTGTTCCAGTAGTCAAAGCTGCATTATTTATAAACTTTGTCACCTGAGAAAAGTCTTCATGCTCAGGAGACTATTGATTTAGAAAAGAAAATTGAAGAGATAATCTATTTTTTTCAATATTGTCATTTGTCAAACATACATCTATTGGAGGAAATCTCATTGAAATAAGAAAAGAAAATATGTAACCTTTGAAAATATCTAACTCATTTACTTGTTCAATGTGACTACAATGAATAGGGCTCGTGCTGAACATACTTTTTCCTGTTTTAATCACAGAAGATCTATGTTTGGTCAGATAAATATATTCCAGTGCACTGAAAATCACCCATGTATATTCAACTCCTGCTTACAAAACACAGCACACAGCAGTGGATGAAGTGAGGGGTTGTAAAATGGTAATTTAATTAGCTACTGAACCTCTCAGGCATCTATCATAAAGGGGGTTATTTCCGATAACTCAAACAAATTTTCCTCACATTTTACCAGAAACAAACTTGGCCTAACTCCCATCCATGAATTTGGTTTATTTACTAACATTTCAGGTCGAAAAAATCAGATACTGTACATTTGTCGAGTTTATTATTAAAAAAAATTGAGTTTCACCTTAAATTTTATTTTAAACTGCCACTCGAAAAATTAAAATTTTCCAAGTTTTCAATTGAAAACTTGTGTTATACACCCCTGAGCTCCCAAAATCTGTAAATGTTAAAACCATCTTCAGATGGTTAAAGGGACAGCTGCCATTGACTTTTACTGTACATGAATTCAACAGATTTAGAGTATATTTGGATTCAGACTTTTATCAGCTTCTGGACATACAAAATCTCTAAAAAACAATTTCACTAAATAAACTTGTCTAGTAAAAATTGAGTTTTAATAAATAAGTGTTTTAAGGAATTTAATTCCTGAACCTGCTTAGGACTGCTTTCTGAGAGGCTCTTGTTTCTCCTACTCAATGTAACTGAATGTTTGCAGTGGGACATGGATTTTACTACTGAGTGCTGTCCTTAGATCTACCAGGCAGCTGTTATCTTGTGTTAGGGAGCTGCTATCTGGTTACTATTCCATTGTAGTGTTGTTAGGCTGCTGGGGGGCGGGAGGGGGTGATATCTCTCCAACTTGCAGTACAGTAGTAAAGATTGACTGAAATTTATCATAACACAAGTCATGTGACTGGGGACACCTGGGAAGCTGGAAATATGTCTAGCCCCCTGTCAGATTTCAAAATTAAATATAAAAAAATATTTTTGCTCTTTTGTGAAATGGATTTCAGTGCAGAATCCTGCTGGAGCAGCACTATTAACTGATGCCTTTTGAAAGGGTACCTAATGAAATGGTATCATGTAACATTTATAGGCATGTATATTTCAGTGTGAAGACATTTACTTTGTGTTTAATCATGTGGAAAAATGTATTCTTTAATGAGAGCAAGAATATTATAGATATATTTTTAGTTTAGATTTATTTTAGTATGAAACCTATTAAAAATATATGATGGAGATGCTAAAAAGACTGTAAGCACGTTGTTTTACTTTCGGTTCAGTGTCATGTACCTGTAAGTTGTATATTTATTCTATATGAGAAAAACATTAATGGTGTATAGAGTGCAAGGAATTTGTGGTTTTTAATATCTCTTTAAAACTCAAAAAATGTGTGATAGTAGTATAAAAACCATGAAAATATATTTTTTAGTCATTTTGACTTGTAGATGGTTTGGGATTCTTTAGTAATTATCTGAAAAATTTTAATTTTTATAGGTTTTAGAGGTATTTTATCTTTTAGTGGATTTTTTCCCATTTGTACTTTTTATATTCTGTTAAATCTGTTTAATCGTGGTTAAAAGGATACTGTCATGGGAAAAAAACATTTTTTTCTAAATGCATCAGTTAATAGTGCTGCTCCAGCAGAATTCTGCATTGAAATCAATTTCTCAAAAGAGCAAACAGATTTTTTCATATTTCGTTTTTAAATCTGACATGGGGTAGACATATTGTCAATTTCCCAGCTGCCCCAAGTCATGTGACTTGTGCTCTGATAAACTTCAATCGCTCTTTACTGCTTTATTGCAAGTTGGAGTGATATCACCCCCTCCATTTCCCCCACCCCCAGCAGCCTAACAAAAGAACAATGGGAAGGTAACCAGATAACAGCTCACTAGCACAAGATAACCTGGTAGATCTAAGAACAGCACTCAATAGTAAAAACCCATGTCCCATTGCATACTATTCAGTTACATTGAGAAGGAAAAACAACAGCCTGCCAGAAAGCAGCTCCCTCCTAATGTGCTGGCACAACTCACATGACATGGGGCAGCTGGGAAATTGACAAAATGTCTACCTCCATGTCAGATTTCAAAATTGAATATAGAAAAATCTGTTTGCTCTTTTGAGAAATGGATTTCAGTGCAGAAGTCTGCTGGAGTAAGACTATTAACTGATGCGTTTTGAAAAAAACATGTTTTCCCACGACAGTATACCTTTTAAAAAAAGCTCTACAGCCACTAAAATTTTACCTTAAATAAGTGGGCTTCACATTTTATCACACACACACAGCATGATGGTAAAGTTGCATGTGAATGCCGAAGAAGAAATCAAAGTGTTACAACTGCACATCATCAGCAAATATTAAAGCAGTCTAATTGATACTGTGCATCTATGTAGGGTGAACAGCCTACTGGAAACAGTATAGTACTACATTTCTTTATAGTTATTTGATTAATTTGCCTGGTTAGTTTGACCATCTGCTGCTGTTGTCAATGTGCAATATCCAACCACTTGATGGACAAGTTAGACAGTAAAATGTTCTAAAGTTTGTGGCATTTCCCTACATATTTATTTGATCAGTGAATGCTTTCATACTAAAGGTTATAGAAACAGATGAAAGGTTTGCTTTTTATAAGCTAGCTAATTATTGATCTATGGCATTTCTAAACTCTAGATCACCACAGTTATTAGACTGGATTGTAATCATCATACAGATAAAGGTTTTATGGGGATTTAGGGAAAAGTAGATAAGTGTTCTTAAAAGAAGAAAGGTAAGATTACATGTTAACCACATCAAGAGGTCTGAGAAAACAGATCGGCCACAGGTACATTTTTGTACTCCAAATGTTCCAGATCAAATCTGAAGACCTTGTATAGTGATTCATGGAATTGCAGTTCTTCAAGACTGGACAGCAAAAAATTGCTTCTTTCTGAGACAGAACATAGCTTATGGTTTACTGGAAATAGTGTGTTAGAAAATTCAACAATATACACAAAACTTTTGCAAACTCTTATATGCAGTACAAGAGTTTGGTGCCAAGTATACCTTTGTAGTTGAAATGAAACCCATCCAATATTTTATGCAGGTTGCTACTACTTGCTAGAATGCATGCTCATTTTTAGGATTTTTAAGGACCCTGCACCCCCTTTCAACTCATCTTCCCATTAGAATATAAAGTTAATGGTTCAGGGGAAAGGCATGTTTACTGAACCTAGTGAGGAATTGTGAGATTAGCTTTGCCATCAACTTTTCCATAATAATTCTTAAGTTCCAGTGACTGTATCTCATCCCTGTTAACTGTAGAATTCCACACCTTATCAGAATTATTGAGGAGAAGGAGTTCAAAATAAGGAAAGAGGCAGCATATTTTACAGTGGTATGTATAAGTTTGTTATTGAAATACATCAAACATTACATTTTAATGCCGTATTACACAATGAGAAATGTATTTTTAAGGTGATAAATACTCGAGTGAAAATATATAGCCAGTCTTGTGATGGGCAAATCTTACCCGTATCACCAAAAATTTGAGAAACAGCAAAAATTTGCCAAAATGCACTGGCCTATGGGCAATATGTTTTTGACACGGGCAAATTGGCAGACAAGTTGCAAAGATGCACAAAATTGTTTTTAGAGTCTATGGGTAAAATTTCTGGGCAAAATTTGTCGAAATAATTCCGCTCATCGCTAATAGCTACATGTAAAATTTTGGCATATAAAGAGATGATAATTTAATAGAGCAACATAAAACAGGCAGTATGAGCATTTTTGCATTTCTTTATACAGTACATCAGAACTTCTCTGCTTGAGTTTATCCCATAGATACCAAATGGTTGTGTCGAGTCTAAAGTGAAGTGAATGGATTTAATAATATCACTTTGCTTCAACTAAAAAACATGGACACACATCTACCATGCTTTTATTTTTGTACACATAAACATTTGGTTGTATGTGCATTACACCAGTTTAAGAGTAATAAGGTAGAAGCAGGTTATGAAAGTAGAGGAAGAGGAAAGAAAGTCCCTTTATGGTTCTCACTGCATTGAAAAACAAGTTATCTAGAGTACCTTAGGGATGTTGGTGTCAGAGTTTCAAACCCAAAGTAGCCAAATGTCTATCAATTTGTCTTGGCATCCCCAGGTTATATATGCTCTTTTGTTGAATGGTAAAGCTGTATTTACCAATGTTTCCCATGCCTCTACTGAGTGTGGAGTCAGTCTATACCACTTGAGGACAATCAGTTTTTTGGCATAATATAAAAGTGTCTGGAGAAACACTCTGCTTTCTTTGGAGAAGACAATTCCCATTGTTAGACCCAGTAGTGCAGTAGTTGGTTTAGGTTCAATTGGATGTACCATAACTTTGGATATGAAAGCAAATACTTGTGTCCAGTAGTCCTGGACCTTGGCGCAGGACAACTTCATGTGGTACCAGTTTCCAGGACCATATCCACATCTCAGGCAAGTTTTTATCCTTGCTGCATTTAAGGAGTTGAGTTGTTCAGGAGTCATATAGATACAATGTATAAATTTCACTTTCAGTATCAGTTTGTCCTTAGCTGACACTAGTGGTGATAATAAGTGTAGCCGCACTGTCGCCCAGTCATCTTCGGTAAGTGTGGGTATAACTGAGCTCCATTTGGTATACCAGGGAAGTTGTTTTTGATTATTCAGGAGCATGAGAACCTGATAAATAGCAGAGAGAGGTTTTGGTAAGGTTTCCAACTGAAGTTTAGTTTCCAGCTCAGTAGCTTCCAGGTTAGGGCCCATTGCTGTAAATTAACTTATTGCTGCTGTTGATGATATCTAAACTGTATGTTTGGGGTTAGTCATTCTGTAATATGCAGTTTTTCAAAATGTATGAGCTGCCTTCTGGGTATAAGTCTTGTATATGCTTAATTCCTAGTTGAGCCCACCATTGGCAGTCAGGCAGTCCCAGCTGGTGCTGTAGCCCTGGGATTCACCGGAGAGGAGCATGTGGGGATTGAGACTGTTCAATCTTAGAGAACTCACCCTGGTGGTCTAGCGGTGGCGCAGTGGGGACACCCACCACACTGTCCTCTTCCTCTGGAACCTGACCCTTGCCTGAAACTGACCTTGATTTTGCTTAACCCTCCTGATTGACATTCTGGTTTGATCTCGGCCTGTTTTGACTCCGACTCTGCCTCCTCCCATCTGATTGATTTCCTGGACCTGTGCCTGCCTGACGAACCAAGTTATCCGCCTGCCTCGACCCAGCCTATCTGACTACGCCTTTGTCTTATCCTATTGTACCGTGATCTTTGGCCTAACTGACTTTTATAACTGTTGTGTCCCTTTGCTTGCCAGAACTCCTTGCCTTTTTCCTCTTGATAAGTCCCGGTGGCATCTGAGTAGCTGAGGGCTCCTCCCGAAGCCAAAGGCGGTCACACTACTGGTGAAGCCGAGCCAAGACCAGGGAACTTGGCATCAGTTCTGGTTTAGGGTGCTGACCTTGACACTTACTGTAGGTCGCAATAGTTTCGGTGCTACAGCCCAAGCTTTAAGTGTAATTGATACGATAATACCCTGTTGTGCCTCCCTTCTCCTGTATGGCAAAGCTCGGAGTGCTTCCATTGAGCCCACAACTGATGCTTCCAGCAAGGTGGCTGGGTTAGAATACAGCGATTTGAACTACTAACTTATTGTAACCAGTACCGATGCCAAGTAATACTTATAAAAATCTGGTAAAGCCAGCCCACCTTTGATTGTATATCTTTAACAAGTGTAATTTTAGAGACTTTTTTGTTCCATATAAATAAGGTAATTATCGAGTTAACTGCTTGAAAAAAGCTTGTTAGCCATCACTGAGCATTTCTGAAGACATAAAATTTTGGTTTTAATAAGATTTGATTTTAATAAGATTAGCCCAGCCCAGGAGGGATAGTGGGAGTTTTCCCCAATGTATTAGTTTGTTCTTCAATCTACCATTATAGGCTCTTCATTATATAAGTTGTACTGTTTGATCTCTCAGGTGATCAATATTCCCAGATATACAGTAGGAGTTTGTCTAACCAGGTAAAGGGAATATCCAGATTCCTGATTCCTGATTTGCTTCCTGATCTATAGCAAACAGATTGAATTTATGACAGTTTATTTTTATCCCAGAGTAACTACCATACTCTTATTATTACTAGGGTGTTTTTTAAAGCTGATCCTGGGTTTTCTAGATGTATAGCAGCATAACAACCATGTAGAGAGATTTTATTCTCGCAGTTACCTCTTTTTAGTCCTATGATGGTGACAGTGTTACGGATGATTTCAGCTAGTGGTTCTATAGCAAGGCAGAACAAGAATGGGTAAGAAAAAAGGGGGGTTGTGGGAGCACTCTTAGGGCTAAGTAAAAATGTATTAAAGTATATCTCATAAGTAATTCAGTATATATGCAAGTGCATGAGTTAACAAAGACAGGTGTTTTTTTAGTTACAAAGTTATGATTATAAAGATGATAAGCCACCATACCACATCAAGGTAAACCCCACACTGTGGTCCCTAACTTGTTTACCTCTGGTCATAGTAGAAAAGGCCTTGTACCCCTCTGCATAATGACATTAATGTAAGTAAACATCTCCTAAAGTAAATGTCTCCTGAAACTTGGTTTCCACTATACCTATTTATTTTAACTCAGCCTTTGGAGTGCACCCACAACCCCCTTTTAGTTTTGAGAATAAGAATGGGGACACTATATGGTAAAAGATGCTCCTGTCACTAAACAACAAATTAAAAGCAAGTTACTAGATCATCACTTCACTTCATGTCATTGCTGATAGCAACCAACTGTTTATGCTTTCATCTCAAGAGTAGAGCTATACCATTTCTGAGTTGGAACTAAAAGTAAACACAAATTGTATTTGAGTGCATCCAGTTCCAAATCATTGCAATACATTGCAGGGGTAGTGTTGCTCTTAGACAGGCTTAGAGACAATGAGAGATTTAAGGGGAAATGATAAAATGTCATGTTTGCTGTGTACTTGGAAATGTTAGTTCCAACAAAAAATATCTTTAACTTTTTTAAGTTCTTATCATTAAAGTACAACATAGGAAATGTAGCTCCTAAATGTCATTTTTGATGCATGCAATTTATCTTTTAACATTCTCTTATTAAAATGACAATTACGATATATGGTTTTGAAGGCATCTTTAACAAAACACATGAAAATGTTTGATAAAAAGTTGATTCACCAGTACTGTATTCTTTATTTTGATAAATGAAAAAATTATGAAACAAAGCTCTAAAATATATGTATGCAAAGCTATTCTGCTTTTGACTCTTTTATATCTGTTGTTCTTATGATCATATCAAGCAGTTCAAATGAGTACACTTGATTCAATGGACAAAACTAAGGGGCAAATTTATCAAAGGACAATTTCGAATTTTCAAATATTTTTTACTTTTGAATATACTCACAACTTGAATGTTATTTAAGAAAAAACTTGAACAAATATTACCGACCCAAAAACTCAAAATTATTCAAATCGAATTCTAATCGAGTTTTTTTCTCCAAAAAATCTAGAATGTTGGGAAGGCTATCTCTTATTAAAATGACAAATACGATATATGGTTTTGAAGGCATCTTTAACAAAACACATGAAAATGTTTGATAAAACAATAAGTTGATTCACCAGTTCTGTATTCTTTATTTTGATAAATGAAAAAATAAGGAAACAAAGCTCTAAAATATGTGTATGCAAAGCTATTCTGCTTTTGATGCTTTTATATCTGTTGTTCTTATTTTCCTAACTGGTCAGTCGTTTTTGTTCTCTGGAGGATATTTATTACTATTGCAATCAAGAACTTTTTTTTAAGGAATGCATTTTCCATTACTATGAGACCTTCCATATCACAACATAATAATGGCATATGCAAATAAAAACACAGCAGTCATTGCAAAATAAGAAAACCATCTATCAGTGGGAGTCTAATTGTCCCTGGTGGTTAACAATTCCTACATCTCAGGCAAAATTTCTTTTTGTGAATTATTTCCGTTATCCATTGAATATTTCAACATATTATCAGTAATTAGTTATTCAATTAGTTTATTTAACGTTTACACTATGTTTCCATTAGAGGCACATTGCTTGAGAAAAGAGATGATCATATCAAGCAGTTCAAATGAGTACACTTGATTCAATGGACAAAACTAAGGGGCAAATTTATCAAAGGTCAATTTTGAATTTTCGAATATTTTTTACTTTTGAATATACTCACATCTTGAATGGGAATTTATTTAAGAAAAATCTTGAACAAATATTACCGACCCAAAAACTCAAAATTATTCAAATCGAATTCTAATCGAGTTTTTTTCTCCAAAAAAACTAGAATGTTGGGAAGACTATTAAAATCTTCAAATGGGTCACTGGACTTCTGCCATTGAACTCTACATGAACTCGGCAGATTTTACATGGCGAATAGTTGAATTCCAGTTGTTCCCAGGGTCAAGGTATGATAAATCTCAATCTCGAAATTGTGAGTTGTGACAAAAAAATCCAACTCAAAAATTCAATTCAAATTCACAATCCGACTTTAATAATTATGCCCCTTAATGCATACACACAACAGTGGTTACATTTATCTTATGATTTCTACTGCAATAGAAATGGAGTATCCTATGAAAGAAAACCAGTAACAACAGCTTGTGCGTGAAGCAAATCAATGTGCGAACAAGAGTGGGTCCCTATAAAAAGTCATTTGGATTTCAGGTGAAACGTCTTCAAGGGAAAAAACACAGCAAGTCCAGTTGATTAGACTTATTTCTATAGATATACCTTGACCTGGATGAATGAGAATCTTCACACACCCTTTAAAAGCTGTTAATCATTTTCATCTCAACTCTTACTACATTAACTTGCAGAATATGAGGTGTAAACTAATCAGCACAAAAATTCTGTTCATTTCTTTTTTTTTCTTTTTAATACTTTAACACAAATGAACATAAAAAAAAAAAAATATATCCCTAATAGGCGGCTGGGTTTCCCTTAGTTTTTCCTCTCAATCGCTACTCCTATTCATTTTTCCCTCTTTCCACCTTTTCTTTTAGGCATGTAGTGATAATGTCAGAAGAGCATCCTTTCCATATGCCAACCAAGGCATCCAGATATTATCATATGCTTCGATATCATTCTGCAGCCTGTAACTAAGCTTCTCACTGGTCGCTATATAGAATATTTTTGTTTTCAGAGACATCAAAGATAATGTTCTCTTCTTCCAATTGCTAGCAATATTCCACCTAGCTGTCATAAGTATATATTGGCTCAGTTTATAAGCTGCATTTGGAAAATGTTTTGGTTTATTTCCCAATAGCATAACCATCAGATTTTTCTCAAATTTGATGTGTGGTATTTTTGAAAGAAGCTTAACCACTGCATCCCAATATCGTGATACAGTTCTGTATTCCCACCATTTGTGGGCCATAGTCCCCCTTTCTTTACAGCCTCTAAAACAAAAAAAACCATAATGCAACAATTGTATAGCTCTAAATAATTCCTGTGATTGAGGTGAGTAAACATTTTTCATTTGTACCATTGTGAGTGGTTTCATTTTCTGCGTTCAAAGTCATGATTCCCTTATCTATCCACCACCCAAAAAGATTTCTAGATAATGCCACAGGAAAATTGTAATTATTCATTAAAGGACTTAGAAGTGAAAGAAAAGAGGCAATATTGTACTTTTTTGCTAGTGCTTGCCAAAGGTTTAGCATATCTATCATTATAGGTGATGATTTTATAAAATCTCTAAAGGGTATCTTGAACATCCATAATATTTGTTGAATTGTATATGGGTAGAGTAAATCATTTTCTATCTGAACCCATAGGGGGGCTAAAGACCCGCATGTGTGGGAACCCATTGGGCTATCCAAGCTGCTTGATAATATTTCATGACATTTGGGATGGAAAGACAGACATTTTTTGTGCAAATTTGTCTCAATATGCGTGGATATTTGTTCTGCCATATAAAATTATTTATATGTGCTTGGAAACTCTGTCGGTCCTTTATTTGGGACTCTTATCGGTAAAGTTTGAAACAAGTATAACATTTTTTACATCAATACCATCTTAATACACTGAATCCTCCCAGTCCAGGACAAATTATGTTTATCCCATTGCTGCATGCTCTGCCTTAAGATTCTAAACATGGGATTAAAGTTATATTATTAGTCAATTTTACTCCTAAGTACTTCAGGGATTCAGATACTCCAAACCCAAAGTTAAGCTCTATTAATTTCACAGTATGCTTAGGGATATTGCAAAGCATTTCAGATTTCTCTGTGTTTATGGTCCTGATATCTTTGCAAATGTCCTCAATATCTCCATTAAGTGTGGCAAAGATGTCAGGCGGTTAGTCAGATGTGCTAAGAAATCATCAGCAAATAAAGACAATTTATATTCCTTTCCCTTCACTTTCACGCCTGCAACATCGATACGGTGTTTTCTCAAATAGCCCTAGCCAGTTGCTCCATTGCCAAAGCGAATAGCGCTGGAGATTGCGGGCATCCCTGCCTTGTCCTGCGCTGTATCTGGATACCTTCAGAAGGGGTTGTGATGGGGAGATTCAGCTTAGCAGAAGGTTATAATATACCTTAAGCATATTTATAAGTGTAGGGCCCACCTTTATCATTTCCAGAGTTCTAAATAAATATTGCCAGCTCAAAGTATCAAATACGTTTTCAACATCTAGTGCCAAAAGGCACAAGGGTGTTTTTAGTCTGCACACATCACCAAGTTCGTAATCTTCCTTATGTTATCTGGTGCCTGCCTGCCTGGCATAAAGCCAATTTGATCCTTATGGATTATCCTGGATAATATTAGCCAAAACTTTATTCAATCTAGCAGTTAATATTGAGGCCAGAATCCTAATATCTACATTAAGCAATAATATTGGTCTATAATTTTTTGAAGTTCATTTCTATAATCCTGGAGATGTATGGTGTATTATTGCACAGTATAAAATATGATCCTCTGGGATCAACCACTTTTTTTTTTTTTTTTTAATCACTAACATTCTTATATCCCCTCTAAAGACAGCCAACAATTTGGCAATCCATTACATTTGGTCTTGGTTTAAAGCAGCAGTCCTCAATCTTTTTTTACCCGTGAGCCACATTAAAATGTAAAAAGAGTTTGGGAGTAACACAACATGAAAAAGTCCATGAGGATGCCAGATAAGGGCATGTGGCTGGCTATTTGGTAGCCCTTATTTGGACCAGTAGTCTACATGAGGCTCTAATTGACAGGACACCTGGCTGTTATGCAATCGAAACTTGCTTCCAAACCCAGAATTCAAAAATAGGCATCTTATTTGAGGCCACTGAGAGCAACATCCAAGGGGTTGGCAAGCAACACATTGGGGATTACTGGTCTATAAAGATATATGCTATAAAGAATGTGTACCATGTCAATTTCCATGCCAGACCAAACAAAAATAAAATTGCCTATGAAACTTTATCAAAGGGAAATTTAATTAAAGAAATAATAAAAACTATGTGCAAAGTGAATACTTTTTTTCTTTGCACACATTAAATATGTTTTGCCAACCCAAAGCACCTCATGCACAAGCCAATAAATACTGATTTGCCCAGGGCCTTGGTGGGCCCTGGGCAAAGAGCCAACTGGTGTAACCCTGGCATGCACAGCGCTGCAAAAATGTTTAGACCATGCCCACTTTTTGTCACCCCCCCCAAATACCACACCCATTTAGCAAAAAATAATCCAGGCATGGCAGTACTTACTGAATATTCAGAATATTAAATGCAGATCGGACAATATACTACATAAAAATTGATAATTAGCATATAAACCCTAGCTGTTCGCGGGACGCTTTTGACGCGTCGCGTCATTTTCGTCGCGCGTCACGTGAAAACCGACGCGTGACTCGTTTTTTTGGCGAAATTTCGCTGGTGATTCGCCAATTTATTCGTCCATCACTACCAATGAACATTTCACTGATCCCGGACAAGCAAGTAAGATCACTAAAACATGGCTTTTTATTCAGCAGCTCTCCAGTTTAAAATGTAAACAGCTATGTGGTTGCTAGGGTCCACATTACTTTAGAAACCATGCCTTGCTTTGAATAAGAGTCTTTGTAATACAAAGTAGTAATAACAATACATGTGTAGCCTTGCAAAGCATTTGTTCTTAGATGGGTCAGTGATCCCCATTTGAAAGCTGGAAAGAGTAAGAAGACAAAAGCAAATAATTTAACATATTAGAAGTTGCAGGTGAACCACCCCTTCGATCTACAAGAAAATAATTGTAAAAAATGAATTGAGAAATGACCACTGCATAGCCCTTGACATGCTTTTAAGATCAATGAACCATGGATTAACACTGGAATAACCCCACACATGGCAGTAAAGTCATTTTAAAAATGGACTATGAAGCTTATTAATTCACTTTTAAAATGGCAGTAAGATCAAAGAATGGATAATCAGCAGGCAATGACCTCTCAGGTACAGTAGAGGTCCAGACAGCCCCCAGTCCCAATAAACAGTAAATGTCTATGGCATCTTACAGCAGCCCCTGTGGCATATGTCTGAATCATCCAGAACAAATAATCAGTGCTGCATTAGACTTGTAGTTTAACTGAAAACAACAGGCGAGGAATATCAAAAACAGAAAATAGTTCAATAATAGTAACAGAAAATAGATCAATAATAGCAACAGAAAATAGTTCAATAAAGCAACTTTCCTATAGGTTTATTTATTTTTATAGTTTTTTTTAATTATTTGCCTTTTCTTCTGACTCTTCCCAGTTTTCAAATGGGAGTCACTAACCCCATCTAAAAAGTCTGCAAACATATTGTTATTGCTAATTTTTATTACTCGTCTTTCTATTCAGGCCTCTCCTATTCATATTCCAGTCTCTTATTTAGATCAGTGCCTGGTTGCTAGGGGAATGCTAAAATTGCAAACTGGAGAGCTTCTGAATAAAAAGCTAAATAACTAAAAAACCAAAAATAAAAAAATACAATTGCAATTGCAAATTGTCTCAGAATATCCCTCTCTACATCATACTAACTCAAAGGTGGACAATCCCTTTAAAAGGCAAGTAAATTCACTGTAAAAGTTATGAGCAAATTATGAGCAAATCATAACCCTGGGCATCCCAGTAAGATCACTGTAGAATGGGTAAGCATTACAGTAACCCTCAATTTGGCTAAAAAAATATATGCTAAATAACAGAAACACAATTAAAAAAAATTCATGACACCCGATCATAAGTGGTGAGCAAATGTTTTCACTAGGCATAGATTTTGCAACAAATTTTGTCTTAAGAAACTACCAATTCACTTTAATTTACATTTGGACAAAGAAAAACAGCCATTTATTTCCTGTGTTTCACAATTTTGTTGACAAAGCAAAATGGGACAGATTTTTTCATAAATAACAATTATACTTTAGGGAAGAATCTGTCAGGTTTTGTCCTTATATACACCCCATTGGCAAGGAAGACGACTCTCTGTATAGTCTCCCAATAAAGTACAGTATAGTATAGAGACTGATTCTTGATTTTAATTTCAAATAAAATCTGATAATAAATGAAAAAACCAATGCATTTGCAAATTGATTCTTATAGTAAATCCACATAATTCACACAAATCTCTAGTTGTCACAGATTGGTTCATTCGTTCTTAGTCTGGAGTTTTCTGGCATTCAAGTAAATGTCAGACTGGCCCAGTTCATGTTCTTTCTATGTAACAACTCTGTCTTCTGAGCATAGCATTGATTTTATTTTTCCCTTGGCTAATAATCAAAAGATGCATTTATAAGATAAGAATCTTGATCTGAGCAAGAGTGCAAAGGTGATGCTATTTCATTTTTGAAGAAAAGTAAACCAGGAAACTATTATGAGGCAAATATACTGAGGTGTTTGCTCCCTGTGAGTTGCATTTTTATAGTAATACATTTGCTACCTTTGTGACCTTGCAGTGATGTTTGTAAGCTTTATGACTTGGAAATCTTTCTCTAAAACTGTATTAACGCTTTCCCCTGCATTGTTATTACTCATTATAGAGACAGGCCTGAATTTTATATTTAGCCTTAACTTACCTTTTCTATTTAGAATCCATTATTCTAATACTTAAAGGAGACTTTCAAAAATATATTTCCAGGTTAAAATATACAGGACTAGTCATAAGAATAAAATAACCATATTGTAATGCAAGGTATCTCAAACTCAGAACAGACTCCAAGGACCTAGTAGCAGCTCACCCTTCTGCCTATAACAGCAGCCTTTGGCTTCAGGGCTAGCCCTCCGCCACTCGGATGCTGCCAGGTCTTAACGTGAGAAGTCCAAGGTCAGGGTTCTGAGTAGGCAAGGGAACCAAGCATGAAGTAATGGAAAAGGAAACAAGAATCACTGTCGTAAGCCAGGCAGGACCAGTAACAGTCAGACAATGTGGTACCAATACAGGAAACACAAGAATAGTTGGGGTCACAGGCCAGGTCAAACACACCGATATCGCAGAACAGGATCCAAGAGGATACTTGAAACAAGGCAGTGGTCAGGACAGGCAGCAAATTAGATGTGGCAGGCAGGGTTGATAACAAGGCAGGAATACACAAAGAATGCACCCAGTAACTAAGAAATAAACCTTTTGTTGGGCAGTGAATATATGCCAAAGGCCCCTTTAAATATTTGAACTTTGCACCAAACGCAATGACTTCAGACGCAAACTGGCATTAAAACCTAGGGAGCACGCTTCCCTAACAACACAGGAATTGTGTTCTTCATCAAAATGTGCCTATATGTCCTAAACAGAAACTGTTTCTCCTTTAAGAGCATGATGGACTCCAACATGCTTTTATGATCATTTTGGCCTTGTCACTCAGGACTTGCAAGGTAGAACTTAAATACTTGACAGCACAGTTAATTGGTGTTGTTGGCTCATACTAAAGGACCCTATAAGGTCAAAGTTCATAGCGTGCTTATCAAGTGCTACTGCTTCCTTTCATGTTCAGGTACTGTATGTATGTGACTAAAGAACCATTCTCCACTGCACTTCAGCATTTCTTTCCTGCAGTGATCTGTGTTGCTCCTTTCTTTGTAATAGCACTTGTAGAATTTTCAAGGGTCAATTTTCGAGTTCATTGGAATTATTTAAAATGTCCATGAACTCCCATGAACCTGAAGTTCGACCAATTGCAATTTATTAAAAAAAATCTAATTTTCGAAACTTGGGTGGATAGGATAGACCGGCAAACTCGAATTGAATTCATATCGAATTAGATTCAAGTTTTTTTTTCAGAAAAATAAAATGCATTGGAAAAATAAACATTGTTAATAAGGCCAGGGATATTTGAATGCAAAATAGACCCTTTTTAAGATTGGCTTACCTACAGTCAGTCAATGCTGTGTGTATCAACAGCTGCTATTGGGTACCATGTTGTAGCCATAAAAATGTATTGTACTGTATTCTTTGCATTCAGTGAATGATGGTAATGAAAACAATGTCATGTGGCTCTTATTGTAACTAAACATCAAGGCTTTTAACCCATTAAGGGCCACAGAAGTTTCCAAAAATATATGGTTTTTGGGGGTCAATATATTTCTTGGTGTCTCCCCCAATAATGCAGTAAATGTGCTGATTTTCCAGTATTAACTAACTTCATTTTGGGGTCTGTAGACATCAGATACTTTGGTAATCATATGCACAATGGGCATCAAACTGTTCAATGGACCCCTGGCATTCATTTGCCATAGGATATTTTTTTCTTGGTACCTAATCCTATGTGGTTTATAAGATGCTTTGAGGCAATTTTCAGGTACATTATCAAAACTGCGAATTTTGGGAAAGCATTGCAACATTGTATAATTTACAAAATGTATAGTTTTTGGGGGTCCGCATGTGTTTTTACTCCCCAAATAATGCAGTAAATGTGTTTATTTTTCAGTAGCTGAAGTGACCTCCTGGACAAATTGTACTCACTAACTTCATTAGGGTAATTTTGGTAGTTCTGTTAGGTGGACACCTGCCATTCATATTTAGGATGTTTTTCTTGGTGTCTTATTCTTTGTGGGAGATATGAACTTGCAAAGTTAACCTGTTTGTTCAAAATAGAAAGACAAGGGTACACATTTTGGATTTGCCAGAATCTGTACTTTTCAAAAATATATGATTTCCAGGGATAAACCTACTGTTCCAGGATTTTTAACTTTAGAATCTTAAGTATATTCTACTGTAGTGCTTTAAAAATTCTGTAATTTATTGCTGGGAGTTTTTCATCATTACATATCTGGTACTCATACATTTGGGAGAAATGAGGCTTTCCAAATCAGTTTAATTTTTGTTAATAAACTAAAATATCATTCTGGTGTAAACCTCTATATCATGAAAAATAGCATCCAGGAGTGAAAACACGTGAAAATTCCTGATTTGGATAGTTCAGGTTCTCCTGAAAGAAATTATGTATAATTTTCATAGGTAAACCTTAAAATCTCCCCCAGAAATCCTGCCCCTAAAGTGAGAGAGCACAGAATGTTCAAAAAACATCTGGCACAGTGTCTGGTGCAAATGAAATGGGAACATCTGCTGGCTTTTAAAGAAAAAGCTAGTTTATGATATTCCAAAAAAAATAGATTTGTTCATTCCTAAAATAGCGGGAATTGCTACTTCATGTCATGCTAATCTGAAAACAGTTCTGATTATATCTTCATTAAGGGGAAGATTTACTATTGGTCAAATTTCAAATTAAAAAATCTTTGAAATTCGACCATCAAATTTTTTTGGGGGGTCATTTTTTATCCGAAATAACTGTTTTTCGATAGAAAATGACCGCTTTTCAATCTAATTAAAATCATTCAAATCGAATGATCTTATCAATTTGGATAATTTTCCAAAAAAAAAAATTGATTTTGGAGAACTGAAAAAAAAAATGTTTCAGGAAAGCTTCCAGGAGGACCCCATACGCTACAATGGCAATTCACAGCTTTAAGGTGGTGAATAGTTGAATTTTATTTTTTTTAAAGGGCCAGTACTTCAAAATTCAAATTTTCATATTTTTAAATTTGGGCTACTCAGTAGTCCAAGTAGCCCAAAATTACTTTGAAATTCAAATTTTATTGAAAATTCACTTCGACCCATAGTAAATCTGCCCCTAAGATTGTAATTTTGAGAAAAATGGATTGGTTCCTCAACATCCCGAATATTCTGTGAATTTTGAAACTTGTAGAATGGTTTTGCTACTAATAAATCCCATTGTTAAAGATATAAAGATGTAGAAGTATTGATCTCTGTCTATTGCATGTTCTATTTCATTTTTACCTGTGAGCCACAATCAAATTTAAAAAGAGTAGGGAGCAACAGAAGCGTGAAGAAAGTTCCTGGGGGTGCTAAATATTGGCTGTGATTGCTACTGGTAGTACCTATGTGGACTGGCAGCCTACAGGATGCTCTATTTGTCAGTACACTTGGTTTTTCTGAAACCAAAACTTCCAAGCCTCAAATTCAATACTAAGCACCTGCTTGGAGACCACTGAGAGCAACATCTAAGGGGTTGGTTAGCAACATGTTGCTTGTAAGCCACTAGTTGTGCATTACTGCTCTGTTATGTATTGGTAATGCAGAAATGTGATCCAGAAGACCTCATATCCTTAATTGTTTTTTTATCAGATATTTTGTGCACTATACTATAAGCTCCAGGAATGTTTCCATTGTATTGGTCCACTGTTTGGTCAAAATTGTCTTTTCATACACCTCCTGTTGTTTTATATTTTAAGGATACTTTCAATAACAGATTTTTCTCTTGTAATGTCTATAAATAAGCTATTATAAAGCCGTAATAGTACATCTATTCACATGTTTAATGCAGTGGCAATATTAGAGTATTATGACCATTTAATAACAGTTGCAAAATCAGCATACCCTATTAAAAAAATTAGGAGATTACTGTGCAATTCTGACTCGTCTTCAAGGTAAGCAAGTTAGCTTTACTGCTTGAGCAAAGTTAGAATGATGGCAACAAATATTTGATTTCTTTGGGTTGGGTTGAACTTTGTTTCAGTTATGACACAAGCCCTAAAACGACCTTCCACTAGTTTAGATTCTATTATACAATAGTATAGTCACTGGCAAACATTTACTATGGTAGATATATTTTCCCCTATCTTAATATACTTATGCATATAATCCATCAGCTATGTGCAGTTTTGTATATCTAATTCCATATTTCATATCATGGCATTGTACATAATTCTTGATTTTCCTGCATTTGAAAAATAGATCTCCATTTGAGTTTGAGCTCATTCAATGCTTTTATTAAACAGACCATATTTTACTTTTATTCCTCTTAAAAGTCAGAGCTTTTCTATTGTAGAAAATGTCACAATGAAAAGAGATTTAAATATATTTGACAGATGTGCCTTTAAAGAGATGAATGACTTGAGAAGTCAGAACTGCCTTTGTTCAGCAACCAGAACCATAGATCAGTAAGCAGATCCCAGACTGTGCCCCATGTGGGAGCCATTTTCATTTATGCTGCACATTAGACGGTGGAATGAAATTACTGTATGCATATCTGTGTTTGCAGCTTATCATACTTCTTTTAGCTTTTTTAGATAGTTATGCGATAAAGCATGTCGATATTTGCAGTCATTCCAAATGCTTGAGCATAAATTCCAGAGAATTGCCTTAAAATCATTTGAACTACACCAGCATTCCAGTACATTTGCAATAATATGTTATGCAATACCTCTGTCATGTTTGACCTGTATGAATTATGATACATTTAGAAATAAGACTATTTGGTGATTTATATAGATTAATATTTTTACCAAAGTAGTGGGATTAGTGCCATGTCTTTTCCCCACAATGCCCCCCCAAGAATTCCAGTGCGATTGCAGTTGCAGGGGGTCAATGTGATTGGCATAATAGCCCAGTGCCTACCAAAATTGCATCTCGTTCACTTAAACTATTTAAGGTCTCCTGGCCCCAGCCACCACCTGGTCCAGAGGTGACAGTAGTTCCAGGGGTCACTTACATTCACAGAACCAGCAACACTTGAATGAAAATGGAAGGCAAAAAGAACTAATCTCTGCCAAGCACAACTATACTGTATAAAAGTGCAAAGAACACATTTTGATGCAAATACCTTTAATAAAAAAGTTTTTTGTGCAACTTATTGAAAGGACCATAGCTGCAAAATTGCCATTCATCTTTTTCATGGGGGCAGAAAATCCCAACTTAATTTTCATATTTTCAAAGGCTTATTTTGAATGTATAACCTAAATGAGACACACAGGCACCTTAAACACTGATGTTTACAAACTGAGGCTTGTAGGTGAGATTATGATCAGATTTTTTTGCTTGAAATTGGTTTTGTTGATGAAATCCCAGTATGTAGTATGACAATTAGTACATCACATCCAGTCGAGATCACGTGCCCTTAACTTCCCTATTCTGAATCTTTATTAAGCTACTTCCCTTTAGATATGAACATAAAAATACCATTGTTAGCCCATCAACTGTTCGATCACTATTTAATGTCAGAAATAATACCCTGAATCGGGAATTTAATTTCCTTTTTGCAAAAATTACCTGAATTTTTCTAATACAGGTAAAGATCTATTATCTGGAAACCCGAAAGTTCTGAATTACAAACCATCTCCTATAGACTTAACTTTAATAACATTTAAAAAAAAAATTAATTCAAATATTTAATTTTAATATTTAATTTTTTCTCTGTAATAAAACTATACCCTGCACTTAATTCGAAACATTGATACATGTAATCCTTATTGGAGGCAAAACAATACTATTAGGTGAAATTAATGTTAAAATTATTTTTTAGTAGACTTAAGATATAGAGATTCAAATTCAAATTGAAAATCCCAGGTCCTGAACATTCTGGATAACAGGTCTCATACAACTGCTGCTGACTTCTACAAGAACTCATGGCAATATTTAAATTTTTTTTAGCTTATTAAAAGTCAGAAATTTGAGTTCTAGAAATGTGCAAATTTTTTATTACTCCTCTTTCTATTCAAGCTCTCTTCTATTCATATTTCATTCTCTTATTCAAACCAATGCATGGTTGAGTAATTTGGGCCCTCACAACCAATTATCAAATTTGGGCTGACAATCGATTTGGAGAATACTATATCCAAAAATGAGGATTTCAGTATATGTCTAAATGTTGCTAAGCATAGAGTACAGTAATA
>CM044442.1:47376077-47392552 GCA_024363595.1 Xenopus borealis | reverse complement strand
AGTTAAAATTGTACATGTGATGTTAATATCCCCTTCCTGCAGTGCCAGATTTTAAGCAAAATTTGCCCCCACTGCTATGGTTAGATTCTCCTGAAAATTCAATGAAAGCACATAGGAAAGTGGGTGGAGTCCAAAGGGAGAGGTCAAAAGGGGGCATGGCCCATGCTATCAACAGATGTTTTTTCAGAACAAATTAGTTTTCAGAGGTCTAGTATTTTCACTTCTCTGTTAAACTTAATATATTTTTAGAATCTAGTCATGATGATGAAATAGCCAGTTCCACTAATTTACATTCACATTTGTTTTGACTAGGAATCAAGTTTGCAATTAGGACTTGTGCATTTTAGTCCCATAGTTCTGTACTCCAATTGTCTTTTATACTGTATTATCAACTAATAGGCAAGTTTTGTACCTCCACTTGTAACAGAATAAATTGGGTGGAAAAAAAGACAGAGCCTTCAGTGCTACATGTGTTGCAATACTACAATGTCAATAACACATCATTTAGTTGAGATGGTGGAATTAGTAGTGTTACAACATACGGTATGGATCTCCAAACAATGGCATTCCATGTGGAACAGATGCATCCTGGAACAAGTATTATTATTATTTTTTTATATACAGGTATAGGACCTGTTATCCAGAATGCTTAGGACTTGGGGCTTTCTGGATAACGGATCTTTACCTAAAATAGACATCGTATTTTAAGGCTACTAGAAAATCATGTGACCATTTAATAAACCCAATAGGCTGTTTTGCTTCCACTAAAGAATAATTATATCTTAGTTTGGAACAAGTACAAGGAACTGTTTTATTATTACAGAGAAAATCTTTTTTAAAATTGGATTATTTGGATAATGGCCATTCAGTAATTTTGAGCTTTCTGGATTACAGGTTTCCAGATAAGGGATCCCATACCTGCAGCACAGTTATTTCAAACAACACTTCAGAGTAAAGGGATACAAATACAAGACCAAACAGTTAACATATGCAAACATTTTCCACTGGTGATTTACAGTTAAAACTATAGGAAGGACGCTGTTCCCAAAAGCTTACATTCTAAGAGGGAAGAGGAAGTGAAACAGGCAGTAAGGGTGACTGGTGATGATGTAAAAGTCCTGTTGGTTAATAGAGTAAAGGTAAGTACAGAGCACGAGGTGAACACAAGTAGTTAGTGTGTATATCAATAGTAGGGGGCTCAGTGGTTGGTGAAGTTGCTGAGAGATTTAAGTTATAGGCTAGAATGAAAAAGTGACTGAGAGTGTCTAATTGGACAGGGGAGAACATTCCAGAGGGTAAGTGCAGACCAGAGTATCCCAGTGGGTAGGTGCAGACCAGAGTATCCCAGTGGGTAGGTGCAGACCAGAGTATCCCAGTGGGTAAGTGCAGACCAGAGTATCCCAGTGGGTAGGTGCAGCCCAGAGTATCCCAGTGGGTAGGTGTAGACCAGAGTATCCCAGAGGGTAGGTGCAGCATGTGAAATACATGCACGTAAATATGATGAAAGGTGCAATAAAAAAAACAAGGGACTAGTATCTTGGACACTGGAGACTGACCTATAGAACATATCCAGTGGTGCAGCTAAAGGGGCAAAAAAAAGCATGTCATGGGTGATCCACAATTTCACATGCATTGTGAAGTCATCCATGGGGCCTTCTACAGAGGAAGCAGACCTGGGACCCCCACAGCCTCAGTGACTCCTTCTTCTTTAGGTGCACTAAGTTTTATGACTGTATTAGTATTGTTATATGGAAAAAGGTTAATGTACATTTGAATGCATCGTCTAACAAACTGGGTTAGTGGTATAGTGATAAACCTGACAAAATTACACTTTATACCATCTAATTTGTGAGGAATATATAACAAACATTATTAGTTTTCTAAAAAGGACCCATGTCATGAAATCTTTGTTTTTGCTTATTTCCTGATCCTCTGCTGTTTAGTCGGAGCTGTCATTCTTTGATTTACTGGCTCCTAAATTCTAATCAACCTTTGTCAGTATTGTCTAGCATCTGCCATAGTTCGCCTTTGTCTTATTACTTAAGCAATTCAATTACAGGTGAGCAAGAGAGTTATATTTAATTTGTCAAACTGATGCAATGAAATCCAATACACTGTCATACTATACAGACAGTAGCCTTCATTTTGCACTGTGCCATGGTAAATTTGTATCAAACACTACAAATTAATTCTCTATATGAGGCTTTGTAAATTCTCTGTAATGGGCTGTTTATAAACTCCTAAAGATTTTTTTTTTCGGAAAGCATCAATTACCTTTTTTTTTTATTTTGTATGAATCCATAAATCTGTCTCTTTATATTATCTGTAAAATTGTAAAGCCTTCTTGGAACCCTACTTGGTCATTGATGCATAACTTCCTTTTATTTCATTTAACATGTACCAAATTGACCTGTAACAATGGAGTACAGAATAATGCATGATCCCAGCACAGTGAGACAGCCTTTTATGAGCTGTTTACTTCAATGGAACAGATTTCATGGTGTGTTCTTGGGATCATGCTCTGATCTTTGTGTGAATCCATTATTCGGAAACTCATTATCCAGGAAGCTCCATATTACAGGAAGGTTGTCTTATATAGACTCCATTTGAAGGAAATAATTAAAAAATTTAAAACACAGTTCCTTTTTCTCTATAATACTTATAAAATATCTTGATCGCAACTATGATATAAGTAATCCTTATTGTTCAGAAATCAATTCTACTGGGTTTATTTAAGGTTTACGTAAGGTATTAGGTACCAAATTATGGAAAGATCTGCTGTCTAGAAAACCAAAGGTCCTGAGCATTCTGGATAACAGGTCCATAACTGTATTGATATTGCTATTATACTGTATGAATAAGTATAATGTATATTGTCACAGATGTCTATAACATGTACCTAGAAATAAAATTAACAACAAAACAACATTTGTGGCAACTGATCAAATTACTGTTTGACAGAAGAAATATACTAGGAGAACTCAATAATGCTATTGACCACAGGGTTAAGTAACACAAATACCTTGATTCATTGGTATGATGGTCAAAATGCTAGAGAGCTACATTGACCAGTGTCTCTTTATAAGCTTGGAATGTTACTGTAGCATTACAACATTTTGGAGCATTGCTGTCTATTCTTGGTCTAGGTCAAGCTTAAGTGGTCAGCATTGAACATGGCCATATTTAAATCATAGGGATGGGTAGGTATGCATAAAAAAATGAAAGTAATTGCCTAAAATAAGATATAAGACTTCATGTTTTCCTTTTTGTACTTTGTACCATATTCTGTGTGTTTTGCCAAGAGGTGCAACTCTTTATGCTCATTGAATGAAGTGTAAAGTGATGCATCTCATTCAGTATTCAGTTCTGCCTGTATTTGTGCAGAATAGGCAATAGACGGCTGCATCTGCAACCAACAATAGTGTTGTGTCGGATGCACGCTGCATCCGACATTTCAATTTCTTCCCTTATTTTCAGAGCATCTGACTTGACACCTGCGTTCAGTCTTGTCTTGTCGGTTTGGACCAAAAGCGCCCATGTAGTTCTACCCTTAAACCTCTCATAATTTGCATTTTTTTAATGAACATGCTAGAATATGCCTGAGCATGTGATCTGAACCATAAGCAAATGTAGTACACTTATCCCCATATATTATAAATGACACTAAGTTTGCCCAAGAGCAGTAACCCATAGCAACCAATAAGATGACCAGCAAATGCTACTTGCTGATTGGTTTATATAGGTTACCTACTTAGTGCTCAAGCATTAGTAGAGCCCTTTAATTGACATTCTTTTTAGGGCTGACTTTGCAATTGCTTGAGTACCTTGACCATATGTGCAACTTGAGATGTATATGGAAGATTTAGCTTACACAAATAAAGGAGAATGAATCACAGTTCATCACAGTTTACCCAGATGCTTTTTCTTAGTTCTGTAAATTCCCCAGGGTATTGCATGTTTGAAACTCTAAACTTGTACATTTACCCAATACTGTGTATTGGAGCATAGACTTAGTTTTGTTCCTGTGGGTAAATTATGATGCATTTTGTATCTGGATTGCACATAACTGGAATAAAGTGCAAAAACAGGCACACAGAGTCAGAGTGGTGATAGGGTCCTGTATTTATTCTCTGGTAATGTATATGCAGTAAAAGACTGATACTGCTGTTTAATTTGGTTACATACTAATTCTATCCCTTAGAAAATGTCCCCGGATAATTAATTTAATAGTGTGATTCTTTAAAAAAAATTAAATAAAATTTCCATAAGACTCGGTAAAAAATATTTTAACCTTAACATAATTCCTAAATTCACTGAATATGTCTGAATTCTGAAGGGAGTTTCTGAGTGTGCTAAATTGCTTCCAACTAAAAGTGAAAATGGATTGAACGCCTACATATTTTAGCACCTTTTGAATGGGCTTAGCACTGCCTTGTTATTGTGAGTTATGGCAACTTTTAAATGTGCTGCCTTGAACATCTGACAGACTCAATCAATGTAACCTCTAATTGGAAGGAAAGGTTTTCACTCATCTGGTTCTTGTGACAATATGACTGCACTTTTAAATGGATTTTAACTCCCACATCATTGTTCCAAGCTCATAACTTGCCATATAAAGGATAGCATTGGTTTTGGCTATATGTTTATCTTTAACATGATCAAAAAGACTTAAATAAAGTGTTACATGTATACCCAGAGCTGTGTGATCTTAAAAAAACAGAAATATACAGAGATTAGGGGTCAACTTACCACTCACAAAACAAGTCTATCAATTCAAGAGTTGGTAAGTGTTAAAACCACAAACCTCTATGGCAAAACTTTGCAAAGCAAAAGTTGTCAAGGTACTATAGACTATTAGACCACTTTTAATCCAGAATCTTGGAGGGGGGTTTTTTTTGGGGGGGGGGTTCAGTACGAATTGTCTGCTAAACTCAACTTTTTAGAGGTATGCAAGGTATTCTTATTAATTTTTTGGATCGTTCAGTTTTTTAGTTTAGTTTGGAACTTTTAATAACTTCAGTGACAATTATTTTAGTTGTTAATAATTAGTTGTGGTTTCAAAACCTCTAAAGCCACTAAAATCCAGCCTTTAATAAATAAGCCTCCACGTGCCTTGTAGTAAGAGACAGTAGGAAAGAGGTTCCTGCTCTGTAGAGCTTGCAATCTAAGGAGGTGGGTAACAAATACGTAGGCACAGAAAGTGTACAAAGGTTTGGTACTGGCCCTTAAGTGCCAGGACTGGGATAGATAATATTCCTCTGCTCCACAAAGTAGGATTTGAGTGTGTGTTCCCTACTGAAGAATTCAAGGATAAAATTCTGGAGGTAAGGAGCAGTAATGTAGAAAGACAATAAATATTGGGTGTGGATGGTATAAAAACAGGGTTTGCTCTTAAAGGAGCCAAGGAAATGGCCAAGTATGTACAGGGAGACAAGTGGGAGCAGAGGAGTGAAGGGGTTTGAATTGGAACATTCCATAACAAGGTTCAATGTGAGATTAAAACTTTGCATTTGCTATTGAAATCTCACACCACTAACTCAGCTCTGAAGATGATTTATTGAAATCTGAGTTTAAAAAAGTAAAATGTAAGTGGGAAAAAAACATCAACAAAACAGGAGTGGCTTTTCATGCAAGTGAGAATCACATTGTTCCTTTAATTTTCAGAGGTTCAGAAACTTTTTAGTAAACTGCAAAAATAAGGAAAGGGGAAAAAGTTTACTTGATTTTTGATAAACCTTCCCCTTACTGTACAGAAGTCATTTTTTATGTACACTTCCTAAACATAACACTACTCAATTCTAACCTCTATATATATGACCTATATCTTGAAATAACATGGCCACTTTTCTTTAAAAGAACCAGTTTATTGTTTGCTAAGATATCTGTATAAAATTTAATATGTGATCTGATGTATGCATGCTTTTTATTGTGATTTCAAGTCATGGACACTAGTACAAAAATCTCTCTCTCTCTGGGGTATATTTATCAAAGACTGAAGTTAAGAATGAAGTTCCGCCTCTAGAGTGAAATTCCGCAGCTCTCTATTAATTTCTATGTAATTTTTTAAGTCGTATTTATCAAAGGGGGAAACTTCACTTCACCCATTGATAAATACGCCTTTCAAAATCCCATAGAAATTAATTGAGAGCTGTGGAACTTCACTCTAGTGGCGGAACTTCACTCTTTGATACATTTACCTCTCTGTCTCTCTTGTACATAACCACATATAATTTAAACTTATTGTTGCAAAGATGTCTGCATTGGATCTATAAAATATTTATATATGTGCTGAAATGTAGGACAAGCTTCATTAATCTGTACGGAAAATAATACAGTATAAGAAACTTTATTCAGTAAATGACATTTCATTTTTGCGTTGCACTTAAATGCATATGGAACCTTTAAAACACAATACAGTTTCCTACAAATAACTGTGTAAAGTCCCAACTTTGGTATATGTGTCACACTGATTTTTCTATTTCTTTCAGCTATGTTTAATAAAATAACTCCTAACCTTACTAGCTAGTCTGCTGATGCACCTTTGCATTTTGAATATTCACACATACTGTATGCAATTGAACAATTAGCTCTATAACATGGATCCCCAACCATCGGGGCCTGGACAACCGGAAGTGGGCCACTGAGCCTAGCAAATATTTAACGTGGCATACCGAATAGGAAGCCAGTGCGATTAATCAGACTTGGTGCACCTCCCACAGACACCCCCAGTCCTTGCAAAAATTTACCTCAACACCAGTTCCCATGCCAAAAAAGGTTGGGGACCACTACTCTATTAAACCTTATTTTATTTTGTTCCATGTGCAAGTTTTAGTATACTGAGCCTGCCTCTTAGAGAAGAATACTATTAAATCCAGTATTTGACATGTCCCAGTTCCATCAGGAGAGTAACTAATCCTGCTATCTGTACATTTAATAACTTATCAATAAACCTGGTTACCTTTCTGTTATGGAAGTGCAAAAATAGAGTAGGAATAGGTAGCTCCCAAGTGATGTTTAGTGAATTCCATTTTAGCAAAAAATTGAGTGATGGATGCTGTGCTTTATCTTGGAAAAATGTCAAGTGATAGTTAAGGTATAATCTGCAGCACTATACTGCATTTTCATGTGAAAGTTTGGAATCAAAATATGCATTGTTTAGCACGTTTTTTCCATTTGTTTTCTAGCCTTATACATCCAGTAAATTTAAGTGACATTATTGTGGGACAGAAGCTGCATTTAATGAATATAAACACTGTAATAAATGCTGTAAATCAGCAATCCGGAAGGCAAAGAAAGGAAATGAATAGTGATGGGCGAATCTCCCGCGATTCGCTTCGCCTAGAGATTCGCGAATTTCTAGAGAAATTCGCGAATCGCCGAAAAATTCGCAAAACGAGTCGTGGGACGATTTTGTCGCGCGTCGAGTCAACTTTATCGCGCGTCGCGCGACTCGTTTTTCGGCAAAATTTCACCAAGCGAAATTTCGCTGGTGATTCGCGAATTTATTCGCCAGCGGCGAATCGCGGGAATTCGCCGCGAATTCGACCTAGGCGAATAAATTCGCCCATCACTAGAAATGAAGAGTTAATAGCAGTGCAGGCAAAAGTAACCCTAAAATGTTTTTTAAAATATATTAATAGTGAAAAGATGCAGGTTGAAAGTGTTGCTCCATTAAATAATAGTACCAGTATGGTTGTAACAGATACAGAAAAGGCAAATGTGCTAAATCAGTTCTTTTCTTCAGTGTATACAGTAGAGGAGTCTGAGTTCCCAGACTCACTTCATAGTTGCGCTAGTGGCTCAGCCCAGTCTAGTCAGTGGCTGACTCAGGATATGATTCATAAAGCTTTAATAAAAATTAATGTAAACAAGGCTCCAGGGCCTGATGGCATACACCCACTGGTTCTAAGAGAGCTTAGTTCAGTTTTAGACCAGCCCCTATTTCTGATTTTCTCTGATTCGCTTTCATCTGGTATAGCACCTATGGATTGGAGGAAAGCTGATGTCATCCCAATATTTAAAAATGGTGTCACAAAAGGCACCCTAAATCCAGAACCTAAGCTAGGCTCTCTGGTCTCGGCTTTCACTTTTGCCTATAACCGCCGCCTTCACCTCGGGAGGAGCCCTCGGCTAATTGGATTCTGCCAGGTCTTTTATAGAGAGATGAGCAAAGCTAAAAGGTTCTGGACAAGTAAAGGGGCAAAATCGTCTCCCCAAGGATACTGGATTGAAGAATATCACCAGACGCCATGGAGTGGAACAGGCCAGCACAAGCAGAGTAGAATCATATGACAGGCAAGGATCAGGATTGGAGAGTGTAGAATACTCAGTGGACAGGCAGAGGTCAGGATAGGAGAGTTAGGACAAGCCAAGGGCAATACACAATAGATCAGGCAGGAAATCACACAGATAAAGCACCCAGGAACTTCTAGATAGAACCTAACAACAGGCATGGATTTATAGACTGACTTCCCTTTATATACTTTTTGAATTTCGCGCCATTGCACGTGACGTCTTCACGCCGGCACACAAACCCGGCCCGGCACAGAAGAGGATAGACGCGTGCGGCGGGCATCCCGGCCGAAGACATGGCGGGCTCCCCCGCATGCCATCAGGCAGACCACCAGGCTAAGCGATCCTTACAAAGGGATTACGATTCAGCCAGGCAATTTTAGGCCAGTAAGTTTATCTGTGGTGGGAAAATTATTTGAAGGCTTGTTAAGGGATCACATTCAAAATTTTTGTCCTAGTGAATGGCATTATGAGCAGCAATCAGCATGGCTATATGAAGGATAGGTCATGTCAGACAAATTTGATAAGTAAGGATTTAATAACGTGCCCCACAAAGGACTGCTTTCTAAACTAAGGTCTGTTGGGCTTAATGAAGTCATTTGCACATGGATAGGAAACTGGCTACAGGATTAGGTATAGAGGGTGGTTGTTAATGGTACATTCTCTACTTGGAGTAAGGTTCTTAGTGGGGTCCCTCAGGGCTCGGTATTGGGTCCACTTTTATTTAACTTGTTCATTAATGACTTAGGGGAGGGTGTTGTAAGTAATGTATCTGTGTTTTCAGATGACACAAAACTATTCAGCCCAATTAATTCCATCCAGGATATGGCATCCTTGCAACAGGATCTTGCCAAACTGGCAATTTGGGCAGCTAAGTGGCAAATGAGATTCAATGTTGATAAATGTAAAGTCATGCATCTGGGATGTAAAAATATCCCATCCACTTATACCCTTAATGGGACTGCACTAGGCAAATCCTTTAGGGCCCCATCACTCAAACATTATTGTATTATATAGAGCACTTGAAAGGCTGGATCTTGAATATGCTGTACAGTTTTGGTCTCCATCACTCAAATGAGGGAATACAAGGTATGGAAGATAGCTCATAATACAAGTTGATCCAGGGACTAGTCAGGTTGCCATTTCTCAGGAAGAAATTAAAGAATTGAAGAGGCTTCAGATTGGGTTTTTTTTTACTTCCTCTGGATCAACTTGCAGGCAGGTTAAAAAAGAAAAAAGTCAAAAGGTTGAACTTGATGGACGTGTATCTTTTTTTCAGCCTACCTTACTATGTTACTATTTTGTGGGTTTAAAAATTAGAGTGCATCTACATTTTTAGATATAATAATGAAAATAATGCACACAAATATGTCATAACAGATTAAGAGGATTTATGTAAGCAATCCCTTTTATGACTCCTGTCCTAGATGTCGTTTGCTTCAGTGTAATATAATTTTCAAATGATACATGATGATATTTTGGGTCATCATCAGGAACTATATCTATGAGATGCAGAGTAACTGATTATACCAACATACTGTACATATATTCTATCAGATATTGAGGGTTGTGGAAATTGACAAAAAAATCTACGGAACTGATAATATACCTAAACCCCATTCATGCTATGAAGACCTATACATTTTGAAAGATGATAACTCTAGAATCTTCCATGTCTGTAGCTGTGCCTTATCACTAGGGAACCTTTAGAGACAGAACTTTGCTGGTTGCCCATCAAGCAGATTGCACATCAGTGCTGCGCATTACATCCCTTTAATGTCCATGAGTTACAGTATGTAATAATTGGTGCCAACATTTTTCAGGTCTAGTAAATCAAGGTTACTATAATCGAACTCAGGGCATTTTTTTGTGAAAATCAAGAATATGTTTAGAAACCATGACATAAATGGGACATTGCATTGAAGGAGTTTTTAGCTGTGCAATAGGATATGTTTTACCCAGCCTTGTTAAAGAAACTCCTTTTCCCACTATGCTACAACTGTTCTTCACAGAGTAAAATTATACCATTCAGAAATCCTTTATTCCAGTTATTTGGCCAGAAATTCTCCAAATCAGGTTGACCAAAACCAGACGTGGAAAGGGGCATATTGATGGCATCTGCTGAGGCGGTTTTGTTCTGGTGAAACACCACATGGATAACGTTTAGTGTGGATTCACAAAAAATAAATGTTTCCTACTGGCAGAATCAAATATTTTGCTGCAGAACTGTACCAGGTACTAGTTGTTTACTATGGCTTATTATAACTGGTAAACTCCTTACACTTGAACAGTACTTCCAGATACTGACTTTAAGAACTAGATCTTCAAGAACATTCACTGTAGCTATATTTGTTGTAATGGGAAACGCCTAAGGATATTCAAGGTTTGTCATTGCTCATTGTTTACCCAAAAAGCCTAACTATAGATAACATCATCAGAATGTCATGCAGACCTTACTTTATGCACATCATTGCTGCTCCATATGGTTCCTTTTAACCATCTTGTCTGCTTATGTTATGACCTGTTTTGCACTTTGAAGCACAAAAGCAAGAAAGTATTACATTTTTTTCAATATTAATAGGAATATGAGTAATTTCTGCAATGACAAGTTATTCTGAATTATTTCTTCCTAGCTTTAAAGTGTCAAGAATGCTTTATAAATTCTATGCAATTTGCAAGCCATAAATTGTCAAAGAGGGAAAAAAGTAATTTGTTCCCCATAAAAATTCAGTCAATCTCTTTAATTCTTCTTTTGATCAATAAATTAAATCTCTCTGATTTACAAAGTTTTTTATTCACATCTGTCACTTTCCTGCTTACTTTTAATACTGATATGCAAAACAAGGGAGGGGAAGATAAAAGAATATAGCATTGATGACAGCACAATTAAAGCACTGTGTGTTCAACACCTTTCTACGGAATTCTGAATGGGAAATTCCCATAGTGCTAAAATGACAATGAAAATTCTAAAATTTTTGATGGAATCCCATGACTATTGTCATTGAATTATAATAAAAAATGTGACCTATTTATAAAAATATATGTAACACTTTTTTGGGCTTAGTACAGCACAAAGGATTAAAGTGTCCAGCTAGTGATGGATAAGCCTGGGTTACACTGTGATCTACACACCAGGGCAGAGCCTTCGCCAGGTGGAAGATATCCTTTAGGAGGTAGTATAACTACAATACCCGGGAAAACTGTACAATAAAAGATGAGATAGGCGCCAGGAGATTCTTAACAACAAAAGGTGGATGTTTATTAGCATAAAGCAATATCCCCAGGTTTAGTACTCACGCAGGAGCATCCAGAGGAAATAGCAGAGGTGCACACAGGAGTAGTTGAGATATTAGCAGATTTCCATACAAAACATCAAACGGTGATAACTCCTCAGAGTCCTGATAGGCAAGAGTACATCAATTCCATACAAAGTACCTGCTGCTGAAATGTGACTGACTGGAACACCAGGTAAGGCCGAAAAGCTGCTGCTAAGTCCTAATCCTTATCACAATGATATCCCTGCACTAAAAGCAACACAGGAGAAGCTTTGTAGGAAGATCTCTTCCTGCTAACACTCCTCATTGGAACACACACTGTTCATGCTAAATACTGCTAACTATCTTTCTCTCTCTAGAGAGGCTATTACAGTACTACCCTGCACTTGCTATCCCTCGTTCACAGGGTGGCCTGGACCCCGACTTAGGTCACTAACAGTTGGAGGTCCTGTTAGGGCATGTGGCTTACTGGGGCCTTGTGGATCGCAGGCTCAATGAGCAACCAGCTTGTTCAGTACCAGCAGCCAAAGAGAAAGTGGCCACTCCTTTCCAGCACTATAAAGCTGTGTGGCAGGAAGTGGTAATTATACTTTGGACTATAACTATTGGTTAGAAGTATACACTTGAAACATAAACTTCTGCCTAGTAACAGAGGTCAGGGACTTAATACCATAGGTGCCAAACAGAAACCCATAGGTCCCTACATACATATTTTTTCCTTCATTTACAATTTTTATGGAACAAGTCAAATATACTGATGTATGCAATTATTTAGCTACTTATTTTTCATTTACACATTAGTACTGATGTAGCAAATTTAATTAAGTGATTACCTGCCATTTGCCATATCTACTTTATTGTAGAACAACTGCATTCTTTTTAAACCAACTATTTCATCATTTTGATGGTCAGACTAATGACTATTTGCTAGCGCTGTACAATTATAAAAGAGTACAGGGTATACCTAGTAAATATTAGGCCTAAAGTTGTTTTCTGTATGTTTACTTGTGTAACACACTTGTATTATGTGTTAATTAGTGATGGGCAAATCTACCCAGTTTCGCTTCGCCAAAAAATTTGCGAAACCAGTCGCGGCGCGTTTTCGGTGCGCGACTCGTTTTTTTAGCGAATTTTAACCAGCCAAATTTTCGCTGGCGTTTTGCAAATTTATTCGCCAGCGGCAAATCGCGGGAATTCGCCGCAAATTTGCCCCGGCGAATAAATTCGCCCATCACTAGTGTTAATCCTATAAGTGATGGGCGAATCTATCCTGTTTCACTTCGCCAAAAAATTTGCGAATTTCCAGCAAAATTTGTGAATTTGGCGAAAAATTCACATAACAAGATGCGGCACTTTTTGATGCAAGTCGCATAGTTTATGACGCGCGTCGTGTCATTTCAGCGATCAACTCGGTTTCTTTTATGCCAGCAAATTTTCACCAGGTGAATTTTCCCTGGCATTTCGCAAATGCGAATGCGAATAAATTCGCCCATCACTACTTATAAAAGATGCAAGGCAGAGAGATAGGATTATCTTACATTTTATATACAAACCTGCTATGTGGGTTGTGTCACTGAGACTAAAGAATTGAGTGATGGTTAGAATACATATATACATATACTTTTAAATAGTACATTGAGAGAATGAGCACAAGTGCAAGAGCACTAAGGGCCAGAAGCTGCAGCTATTTGCACAATGCCCACACAGTCATTGTTGTGAAATTTGTAAAGGTTGTATTCAGATTTCTTAGCAAATGAGATATTTTTCCTTTTAGTGAAATATTTAGGGGGTAATATAATACATGGTCAAAAGTTTGGTAATTTTCTAGTAACCCATAGCAACCAGTCAACAGGTAGTATTGCATGTCCAGCTATTTAAAAACGAGTATCGGATTGGTTGTTATGAGTTGCTAGATGTCAGCAAGCTTAAGTTTCACTGCATTTCCCTATTAGTAAATTTAAATCTTAACTTTACAAAATCTATGGTTTAATGTGCAGCATTTTCACCTTGGAGTTGTGGATAGTAAGGGGCACCATTTGAGGGGGTTATTGACTATATTTCAACTTTTCCTCACTTTATTTAAAAAAGAGTCATCCAGACTTCCAAACCCGAATGCCCTTAATTTGCCAATAATTATTCTGGATAAAATTGGTGCAAGAAAAAATTGCAACAAAATCAAATGTCAATTCAAATTGTGCAACTTATTCGATTGGATGCCCAAAAAATTTCCTTTTTTTGATTAAAGAATGGAAATCGCCCCTAAACCCTCAAAGATCACAAAGGCAAGAATCTTCAATTGTTAACTGGGACATCTGCCATTGATTTTACATTATTTCGACAGGTTTAACAGCTTTGGAGCATAATAAATACAAACTCAACTCAAAAAATATCTTTTCCCCCTAAAAAAACAGGAAAAAAGTGAGGCTTCATAAATAGGACTCTAAGGGGCAGATTTATCAAGGGTCGAATTTCTAGGGTTAAAAACCCTCGAATTCGACCCTCGAATTTTGATTTGAGGGGTTTTAATGCAATTTGATCGAATATAAAAATTTGATCGATCAATAAGATCGTTCGAATTGATCGTTTTGAATGATTTTAAGCCATCGATGGAATTTTTTTATTCAGTCTAAAAAATTTGCAAGAATCCTATGGGAGCTTCCCATAGGATTCTATGGCAACTCGGTAGGTTTAAAATTGTAGCCATTCAAATTTTTTTTTAAAGGACCGGTACTTCGAATTTGAAAAATTTGAATATTAAAATTTTAACAATACGAATCAAATTTTGGGCTATTCGATGAATAAGCCCAAAATTAATAAGAAATTTAAATTTTTAAAATTTTAATTTAATTCGAATTTTCACTTCAAATCAATTCGACCCTTGATAAATCTGCCCCTAAGTGTTTGGGAGTTATTTAACAAAGGTCAAATTTTATAGTTATGTCATTTTTTTTTTACTCTACTTACAACTCGATTGGGAATTAGTTATGAAAAAACTTGAACATCTACACTTTAATAGGAACAAATTCAAATTGTTTTCCTCTGCAAAAACTGGAATGTCAGGAAGGCTATCAAATGGTTCAATGGACCTCTGCAATTGACTTGTACATAAACTTGGCAGCAATGTATTGAATTACAGCTGTTTCCAGGGTGGAGCTGTGATAAATCTCACATTCGATTTGGAATTCGACTTGATGGTTTTAATCTCAAAATTGTGACCAAAAAACTATTCAAAATTTGTATTTACATTTGAACCTTAGTAAATCTGTCCCTTAGATTACAACTTTTAATGAAGCTTCTTCAACATACTACACAGAAGTAGATTTATACTGCATACTGTATCTTAATAAATATAAAAAATTGTAATCTGCAGCACATATCTCGATAGATTTCAAATTATCTGTGTATATACCATCTTGTTTTAAGTAATGGGTTTATATATATATATATATTCCGGAGATAATCCCATATGGAAAATAAATTGTGCTGGAGTTAGAAATACATAAAGATTCTCATTTGACAATGGTTTAAACTCTTCCTCTCCTTTATTGACCAACGATAAATGTACTAATATATCAAGTATTCTCTTTAAAGAAATTAAATATACAGCTTTATAGGTTGATGTGAGTAAGGGAAAAGGTTACAAAAAATCAATTGTAGCAGGTGGCTGCAAGAAAACAGAAACCTTTCCTTATACCAAATCGTTTATGCACACACTCAAGTTGCATCTAGATTTAGGGCAAACTACAGACCCCATAATTATTTTGTCTTGAAACTCTCTTCTCTACATTACTTTAACCTGGCTGATACTAAGGAGTGTGTCACTGACTTACCAAAGCTGCAATAAAAAACTACAGGACTTTTTTCAGAATGTTCTAAATAACAGTGTGCACATTACACAATCTGTAATGGACTACCCCCTCAACTGACTGTAAGATTTTGCTGCAGGGGTCTGATGATAGACTGGGGAAAAAAATAAAACACATTTATACAGGCATATATAGGCACCTATTTATGAGCCGCCCCTTACCACCTGTGCTGGTGTGTAGAAAATATGGCCCTGTATATAGCACAATACATAAGCAATTTGCATACAGCAAAGTATTCACTGCATTAGGTGAATTTAATTGGTACTTTTAACCCTAAACTACTGCTGTATCTACTGCCATGGACATTGTCTCTGTAATCAACGAAAACAAATGGAAGTACAGTAATGCTGCATGTTTAATAATCCAGAAGCATAGGGCAGATGCTTATGCTCAGGTTGTCATAGAGTTGCGTACTTCTGAGAATGCAAGTGCAGTGAACATCAAGGTTAATAGATTTCTCTGCACCAGGTACTTTTATGTAGCAGTCTAAATGGTTATTTTACTTTCTTCCTGACAATTAATACATTTACCTGCAGGAGTCTGCACTGAGGAGATAGCTTGGTTTAATAAATAACTTGGCTTTCATATGGCTTACATATTGAAATGTGGCAAATCAACTCCTACATAGCCATTACCTCTTCTTGCAATTAATGGGAAAGGTTACTGCTTTCGTCATGGGTACAAATGCTTTCAGATATTTAATGCGCTATTCTGTTTTTCCTATATTAGTTTTCACTTGGAATTATCAGAACCTAAATGTAAATATCAGGGTTTTATATGTATAACATATATAAGGAGTTATTATCAAAGAACAAAGATTATAGAACATGACACTAGTACAGAACTGCTGTGTTGTAGAAGAAGCTAAAGGTTAAAGGTTATTCTGTTTTTAGAGTTGTGGAATTCTTACACATAACAGGGAATACATCTCATGTCACAAGTATTCCTTGTGCAAGGTCAAGAAAGGCACATATAGTTTCAGAAATGACATCACAGATACCATTTTGGACACTCTGCTGATATCTAGGGATGGCGCGAACCG
>CM044442.1:47352379-47365838 GCA_024363595.1 Xenopus borealis | reverse complement strand
CTGGCTCTAGGACAATTCTTCTGATTATTATTTGGAAATCTTGTGAGGAGCACTTTGTTATGGCCGGTTTAGAGCCATATTCATTCTATTTCTGGATTATGGCCCCAAAATCGTTGCAACAAGTTAGAGGCGCCGAATATAATGGGAGTGATAGAAAAATTGCAGGTACAAACTACACACAACACGACTGATGTAGACACAGCGTGCAGTGTTTATATCTAACAGTCATGTTGGATGCATGTTGTTTGTACTTTTCTTTCACTCACATTATATTCTGTGCCTCCAACAGGACAATGGATCTGGCAATAAACGTTTGTGAAGTTCAACCCTTAAAATGCATCTGTAACCATTGCCATCAATATGTTTTGCAGAAATATGGTTGCAAAGATTCCTTAGTGAGCGTTTTGCTTTTATACATCGTGAGATGGTTCTTGTGTGATTCCTTGGTAATAACAAACCTTTTTATAGATTGTCAATTAGGTCTAAACTAGCTGATATTAATTTGCATAGTAAATTGAATATATTTATTGGCATTTTTTCTCTAGTTTCTTTCTCATGTCAAATCCATTGAAGACTGCATTTTCTTCTACTGAACAAAATGCATGATGAAATTATAGCGCAGATTTATGAAAATGTTTTCCATTTGCAAAACTCAGAATTTTGCAGTCTTTTAATCTTTCTAAAATGTGTTAATTTTAGATTTCATAAAGCTTATATTTATTGTGTAATGTTGTTATACATGTATAGTGCGTGTAATTACTGTATCACTTTGAACTTCATGGCAGAAGATTGTCTAAAAGATAATTTGTCACAAGCTCCCAGGATACATTTAATTTAATTTGAGAACAGTATGAAAGGGAAATTGCTAAATAATGGAACTGATTGGAGGAAACCAGGACAGGAATTAAAGAGGTGCTGATTACAAGTCTTTTGTAAGATATGCCCAAAGGTAATTACAATTAACCTGGCAATAATTACAGGAACTAGAACATGTTTACCATACATAATACTTTAAATTGCTAAGAAAGGTAGAGATTAAACTTCCAAGGTGCTGACTTCTGAAGATACAGTACTTCTTAATTACCTCAAATGTTGACTCCAAATCAAACATTCTCTGATTAGGGTTAGGTACTGTAGTGACACAGAAAGCCAATGAAAAAGAACAAAAAGAATTAAGCTACTATCTATTTAACTTTTATAGGGGACTAAACCGTGTTTGAACCTGACAATGAATCACTCAATATATTGTCTCTAGAGTAGAAAATTCTATAATTTGATTGTTCTTAAAGTACAGAAATCTTTCCCATGGAGATAGTAAAACTTTGCTGTATATTCTTTTTGTTACTTTTCTTTCACCTTCATTTTTCTAGAGGAATAAAAATGGATGAGAGGTTGTGTGTATAACACTCATGAAAAGTCACTTTTAAGTATATTTATTGATTCTGGATGTGGCAGTAACTCCAAAGTTCCTTTAGGGAAAGAAAGAAAAACTATATTCCAAAAATGAATACTTAAGCAATAGTGATGAGCGAATCTGTCCAGTTTCGCTTAGGAAAATTTGCGAAACTCCAAATTAATTATAGTCAATTGGTGTTTTTCTTATGAATACTTTTTTGTCTTGCCAACTTTTTTGTCCAGATGCATTAAACTCTAAAAATTTGTCTTGGTGACTTTTTTGCCATAAAATTTTTTTAAAGTAAATATTGCCCTTTTACATCTCTTGCCTTGGAACACCATTTCTTGAAGATCTCTGTGCTGCCTCAGAAATCAACTGACCAGAAATACTGAGGGTTGAAGAGAATTTTCAAATAAAATTCTAATTTTTAAAATTCAAATTTTGAAAGTAATTTTGGGCTACTTTGACTATCGAATAGTCCAAAATTCAATTCAAATTGAAGTACTGGCCCTTTAAAATCCTTTGAATTTGCCACCTTAAAGCTGCCAAATTGCCATTTTAGTCTATGGGGGACCTCCTAGAGCCAGTCCTGAAAATGATTCTAAGTTCTGAAAATTCGAAGGATTTCAGTTGAAATCGTACAAATCGAACAATGCATTTGAACGATTCAAATGATTTCAATTCGATCGAAAATGGACCTGTTTGGAAAATGCCACCAAGAAAAATTGTGTAAACTGTGAATCCTAGGATCCCAGGGTCGGCTCATATTTTTTAAAAATGGTAATATTCTATTCATGGTTACCCAATGGCACATAGTACTAAAAAAGTATATTATTATGAAAAAGGTTTATTTACACGAAGCATGGTTTTACATACAGTATGAGCTGTTTTTTGCAATATATTTTATAGAGGCCTACATTATTTGGGGGGTATAGTTTTCCTTTAATAGATGCAGCAAGAATCGCATCCTAGTGCAATATAAAACCACAAGCCCAAAGTAATGCCATGCTTTATGAATATTTTAGCCATAAATTATACCTATGTGATTGATGAATGAATGCTCACATAATTGTGTTTTGTTTTGATGCATCGTACAAAGTTCATAGCGAACACAATGTCGGCAAATGTAATGCTGCCCACAATTTCACTGGACTTGTGTCAAAGAATTCTGTATTATGGGCATTTTGGGTCTGAAGTTGCATTCTGCATGTCCTATAGAGTCCAAAATTAAATGCTCCTTTTAATATATTTTCATTTATATTTTTACACAAATGTTAATACTTACTTTTGGTATTTTCTGCCACATTAAATCTGCTTAAAAAAGCTTTCTTATTTCTCTTCCAGTGCTTTCTTATTTCTCTCCTGAAAATGTATTAAATGTACAATTGTCTTTTAGAATAAAGGTGAATGACCCTCCTATTTGTCTTATGGGACACTTGATTTGGTGATGAGTGTATCTTTAAAATCTACTGTAAAGAATGAAAGCAATGACTTTTTTGTCTACTTTTGTCCAAGAAAAAGACTTGAGTACAAAAAAAAGTTACAATAACTTTTAAGGATTGAATACAATGTTTACTTATGCATTCTGCTCTACTCTTGCACACTTGCTATTTTTCAGGATAAGCCTCAATTGCTGTGTCTCTGCCAACTGCAACTACAGATCTCTGAAAGTTCTTGAAATGTACATCATTTTGTGCAGTCTGCAAGCATACCATGCTATATTATCTTAAAAAGAAAATGAATGGGTCTGATAATGTTACAGCACTCTACTCACAGATTTTCTCTGCAGCAAAAGGGAAAAAATCTTCTCTGCTAATCTCTATGCCCTTGTTCTTAATTTTTATGTTGGTTTCTTATTTGTTAATGTACCAAAAACTTTAGTAAAAGTAATTTTTTTTCCGTTGCCCTGTTTAATTAACTTTTGTATATGCTTGGTGTTGGAGGGATTTAAAATAACATTACCTTGTCCTTTAGCTAATTTATTATAGTTTAATCAACAGGAAAACATTTCACAGTAATCTCTATGGCAGATAAAGATAAGAAGGCTGACACCTGAGGAAGAGATTGGGTTACACAAGTGGTGTCAAGCTGAACTACATGGAATAAACACAAATTTGTGTGTGTGTGCTTTCTTCTTTTTCTAAGATAAAGATGTCTGACATGATTTTGTTGGGAGAATATTTTAAAGACCTATTAATTCAAATACAATAAAATATTTTATTCTTATGGGTTTTAGATCACAGCAGACCCCATCTCACACCTTATCCATGGATTTAGGTATGCAAGTTAGAAGGGTGATTGGTGCAGATTCTTTTTAACTAGAAAAAAGAGGCATACTTTTGCAGTCCTTCCTTGGGGTAATAGTAAATAACCCTTATTAAGTCATTCACTTTTTGATCATGTGCTTTTACGTCACAAATCTGAAAAACGTTGTGAAAACAGTGCAACTTTTTATGGATTTACTATGCGCCAAAATTGTGACAATTCTAAATATGAAAATACTCCAGCCTGTAAAACCTGTTGAAACCATAGAAATGTCAATGGCATACGTCCCTTTTACAACTGGAAGATATTTTTTTGATTTGTGGTTTCAGATGTTTATGATGGTATTTTTGTGTGACAATATGAAAAACTTTGTTATTGTGCGACAAATAAAAAACTGCTGGGTTTTGTGACCTTTCAGTTTGCTTTTTCAGCTCGGATTTTTTTATAAATTTTGTGACATTGGTTGTGAGTTTATTTGTGATTTCTAAAACCTCTAAAACCTCAACAATGAGAATTTTGCTAAATAGGCCTCTTACTGTTTCTTAGTTTTGAATTTATATGCCTAGGCCATAGCTAAGCTATATTTATAAGTGATAAAATAGTAATGTGAGCTTTCTCCTTCCATGACTTCTTCTGGTCTGTTTCTTATACTACACAATGGTATATTCAAATATTTAGGGGGGAAAGAGAAGATGCAAAAAAGCCTTGTTGCTTTGATACCCAGGGTCTCTGAAACAATGCCATTTCCAGTGTTTTAGTAGAAAGAGAGATCACAAAATATGAATTATTTTCCTTAAATTTTATATCAATGTATTCTTTGAAGAATGTTTTAAGTTAGTAAATATTTTTGCTAGAGAACCCACCTGATATTTAAATGCTATTGATTTTATTTGAAATAGAAAAATACTACAACAGTATTATAACCGTATTAAAATGTTGTTGAAAAAGTCTACATTGCATTACTAAATGATTTAATAAGGGGAAGCCCATTATTTTTTCAGACACATTTTGCTACTGTTTTGTATTTTTCTATTCAGCTCTATTCCTAACAAACATTTAGAAGGCTGTGCTAGTTTTTCATTTTTGCAAACTATATTCCACGTGCCACAATCATAATTGGGTAATAACATCTGTGTTGATCTGTAAATTAGTACCATAAAACTCTATTGAATTCTGAAGGTCAAATGTGATATGCAGTTGAGAGATTTTACAAGTTTTAGTGCCTTTGCCAAATGGATAATACTGTTGTTTCTTTCTAGAGCAGTATACATTTATTTGAAAGAACTAAACAGAAATTATATTTTATGCAATTATGTACTGTCTTAGGCACAAAGTCACAAAATACTCTAGGAAATGTCTTTTCTCTCCGTGCTTGCCTGTTTTAGTATATACAGGTATGCAACCTGTTATCCAGAATGCTCAGGACCTGCAGTTTTCTACATGAAGGGTCTCTTCATAATTTGGATTTCCATACTTTGTCTACTAAAAAATCAGTTAAACAATAAATAAATCCAATAAGGATTAATTATATCTTAGTTGGGATCAAGTGCAAGTGTTTTATTATTACAGAGAAAAAAAATAATTTTTAAAATGTGAATTATTTGATTGAACTGGAGTCTATGGAAGGTATAAGAAGAAGAATTTGGAGCTTCTGAATAACGGGATTCTGTAAAATGGATTACAAACATGTACTACATATTCACTGTATTTTAACCAGGCTGTCTAAGTATGTCCAAGTAGTTCAGCAAATATATGCATTTTTCATTTCTCATGCTCTCTTGTAAATCATAGGTTAATAGATATTGCATATAACAGGGCATGTTTACAGCCTCTAAGTGTAGTTACTGTTTTGAAAATTTGCCACAGACAGTTGCCAAAACAATTCATGTACTTCTGCAATGCTGAGCTCAGCACCATAGTCTCTGTCCCAGCCTATCCTTTAAATCATGCTCAATGTGCATGATAAGATTCCATGATGTTCATGGAACCATTTAGCTAGGGATAGATCTGAGTTCCAAAAGTGACTGATCAACTGTGTATATTTTGATGCATTGGATACATGTTCATCATTTACAAGTGACATTAACATAAATTCAAACACATCAATGTTTAACTCTTTTTTTTGTCTGCAAAAGAGTGACCATAGAAGTTCCAGGAGTCTTGTAAGGGTGAAGAAGTGCATAACAAAAGAAGTCAAGGAAGACTGCATTATGGTTGATTCAAGTCAGAGTTTGGTAATGTCTTTTGGGAGGGTGGTTACACAAGGAGAGGCTGGCTCAAGGAACATTATCTTACTACTAGGGTTTGGTTAAGAGCAGTGTATGGAAAGCAAGCCCTCCTTTCCTTCATGGTTTTGAGAGAGTTAGAGGAGGCATAAGCTATGGACAGTATTAGAGGTGGTCCTGGGAATCAGTGTTAGGTGTAATTTATTATAAGCAATACAGAAAAATTCCTATGATGGATGGGGGAAGGGTATTATATTGGTAGAGACTGCATACCTTCAATCCCCAAGGTCCTATTGGGGATACAGACCTATTAGGAAAAATAAATAGAAGGTGGACTGCAAACCCAATATCTTAAAAATACAATTTAATATACACTCACTAAAACACTGGCCAGCCAGAGAACAAAGTGAACAATAATAAATATAATCCAGGTGAGTAATCACTTTTCCTATAGGGAAAATTCTAATTATTGTTCCTTGGTGTTGGTGAATGATTCTATTTAAAAGGGAGATGGTTGTAAGTTGTTGTTCAACAAGGCAAAAAAGTTATTCCCCAGTTATTATAGCTGAAACCTTTAAAGCAATAAAGGATAGCTGTGAGTTGTAATTCAACAAGACAGAAAAACTATTTCCCAGTAATTAACACTGGAATTTTTGTGGAGGATAATTGTGAGTTGTAGTTCAACAAGATAAAAAAGGATTTTCCAGAAGTTGTAGCTGAGGTTTTGAAACAGTGGAGTAGACAGGCTGGCAAATAATGGTTGAATTTAGACAGTAAATTATGATGGGGTATATTGGGGCATCCCCCACTCCCTCCTCCTTATCAGCTGCACAGGCCCCCAAAAAGAAGTTGGAATAATCTCACCAGATACACAGTACCGGAATTTAAACTCTCAGAAGTCTTAAGCCTGTTTCTCTGCAGATGTCCTTTTCACAGTGATCCAAACAACCTCCAATTTCTTTTCACAATGTCCAGCTGCTTCACCGATTTCACAAACCGGCCAATCACCAACAACTTCTAACTTTTCACGATTTTTTTATGATTTTGATTAAAAGCATAAAATGTGAAAGACCACACCAAGGAATGATCCCACCTGGATACTGTGAAAAATACCCCTTGAGAAATTCCGGAACTGTGTATCTGGTGAGATTATTCCAACTTCTTTTTGGGGGTTTGTGCAGCTGATAAAATGTTATTATTATTGTTCACTGTGTTCTCTGGCCGTCCAGTGTTTTAGTGACTGTATAATAAATTGTATTCTTATGTAATTTATTATAAATTTAGCAGTAATGAAAGAAGATTCAGTACACTGTAATGTTATCAAAGGATCACTTAACCAATTATATTTGACTAGGGTTAAGCATTATTAAGTTAACACATGCTGTAATCTCTTGATTGTAATGATGTTATTGGTATGTTAATAACCTAGATTAAAATGTGTTGTGGTTTTATAGTCTGACCATATTATTTGGCAAAATACTGTACATGTGGCAACCATTAACCAGCAGAATTGGCATTGTCTGTTTTATTGTTCGAAGTGGGGATTTCCACTGTTGCAGTTGTTGTGGTAGGCATGGGGTGTAAAGAAATAGTCAACTTCTCTAGCCTTCGTTTTCTAGGGTTTATCAAAATATTTATTTAGAAAATAAATATGGGAACCCGTTAACTGGAAACCCGTTATGCAGAAAGCTCTGAATTCTGGGAAGGCCATTTCCTATAGATACACCCCTATGCCATGCTCTTGTTAAGCTTAGTATTCTACTCTATGCGATAAGAGTAAGCATTTTGTGGTAGTATTCTGTGTGCTGCAGGGGCAAATGCTAGCTAGTCCTCACTCATAGGCAGATTTTCATTAAAGGGCAAGGAAAGTCTCAATTAGAATAAGGCTAGAAATTCTGTATTTTGTATATTAAACATAAACATGAACTTACTGCACCACAAGCCTTATCAAACAAATGATTTATGCTTTCAAAGTTGGCCACAGGGGGCTGTCATCTTGTAACTTTGTTATACATCTTTGCAAGACTAGACTACATACACATGCTCAGTGTGGTCTGGGCTTCTTAGGGATTGTTCTAAATTATCAAAAAACAAAGCTGCTTGAGTTCTGCATGGCTGGTAAGTAAGGTGGGGGCTAACCCTGCTGTTCATAAGTATGATTGTTTCCCTGCCAGAAGTTAGGGACTGTACACATTTTTTATTAAAGTATATTGGAGATAGATTTCTTTTTCATTAAAGAAAGTAAAAATGGGACTTTATTTCTTTGCCTTTCCTTGCCCTTTAAGGTTTGGAGAGGCTAAACCTGTGGGTCCATCAGTTAGTCAGCCCATGTATGGGATGGAATTCAGATTGTAGAACATTTTTAGACAAAAATCCTTCCTGTGTGCTCAGACAAGTGAATTATAATTTTTGCCAATGCTTATAATATGTGAATGAATCAGCTGTTTTTACACCAGTGGAAAATCGCCAGTGAACAAACTGCTGTAACATTAGCCTACCCAAACAAAAAAATCACCTTCTGCCTATGTCCTCGCTTGTGTGACCCCTAGATTAAGTGTAAATTAGAGGTGCAAACTTGTGTACACATGAAGGCAGGGGAGATGTATTTAGTGCAGGAAAAAACTTTAAACAATTAATTTAAGCAATGGGCATGAAACAGGTTCAGCACAAGCCTTATTAGTTTATTTTGAAAAGGGGGTTTAATACCCTCCCATATACAGTGCTGCCTTGCAATCAACAACACCATGCTTGGCACCTTGTTCATGGGCCCTACTGCATGAAATTTTACATTCTATAGTATACACTTGCACTTGGGTCCAGGGTAGTAGTAAATTAGCCCATCAGCAGATATGGGACTTGTTGTCCAGAAAGCTAAGGACCTGGGGCTTTCCAGGTAATGTATCTTTCCATAATTTGGATCTACATACCATAAGTCTACTAGAAAACCATGTAAACATTAAATAAACCCAAGAGGTTGATCTAAGAAAAAATACACTACCTAATGATAGCTTCACAAATAAAAAGATGCTCTTGCTTTTTTCCTTCAAAATAATATTTCAGTGTAATTATACTGTCCTTTGCAACCCCATGCAGTATTAATTAATCTGGGACGATTCTTGTTCTTTCTTGTTTTCCTGCTGCTTTTGAATTGATTATATATTACAGATATTCCTCAGAATCTGACAGTTACTTTGCAAATGAATCCCTAGTAATTACCCAAAAGGACTCGACATTGAAAGAATAACAGAATCACAATCTGTAACTACATAAATAAATAGAGAGAAGAAGACAGGTTAGATTCTAAGGTTGGTCTCATAGAGGATGGTGCCAACAATGAAATATTTGCATGCGCCACTGTATAATGAAGGAAAAGCACAACAGATTCCTCTTTAATGAACAATCTGTTCATGTTAATGGTGAATGAATACACTGTATGGAAGAATCCTATTCCATGTGGATGACGCATATGGTCCAAATGTAAACTCTAAACTTAAATAGTTTTTAGTTTTTCTTCAGTAGCTTTTAGTTTTTTTGAATTGGGGAATGTATGTAAATTGGATTGGCATTAATGTACCTTACAATTAAAATGTAGATCAAAATACTTTTTTTTGTTCAAAATATTCTGGAGTATCTTCATATCTTCCAATCTGCTGTCTAGCTCTTAAGGGTCTGTATATCGTTTTGCCAGCTCCCAATGCTGCAACTGCACCCTCTACCCACCATCACTATTTGACTAGCCTGATAGTTTTCAAGTACTTCAAATAAAAGAGCTTGGCTTTGAATCCAACAGCATTACCCATATCAATATCATAAATTAAACTATAAACACTATAAATCTTTGCATCTACAACAGAAACTGAATTAAAAATTTTTTAATAGCTAGTCTTGTTTGCTTGTCATCTGCACCAAATCGCTAATATCCTAGGGTGACTGATATTCAGCATTGATGCCCAGAAACATACTCTTCCCCACAGTGGCGAATTAGCACTAGCGTTAGACGATTTGCGCTTTAGTGAATTTCCCCCTAAATGTTTAACATGGACTAGATCGCATTGCACACACATTTATTAAAGTCACAATGCCAAAAATAAAATCCTAATTTTAAGTGGAAAAAAACTTGATTTATTATACCCCTGGGTGACAAAGAGACCAATTCCAAAAATCCCCCATCTCAGACCTGCCGAGGTCCTGTATAAATCAATGAGAGAGGTCCTAACTTATTTGAAAGTTTCTGTGGTCTGCGCTGGAATGAGTCTGGGCAAAAATATATCTTAGTTGGGATCAAGTAAAAGCTACTGTTTTATTATAGAGGAAAAAAAATATTTTCTAAAAGTTGGATTATTTGATTATAGTGGAGTCCATGGGAGACTGCCTTTCCATAATTCAGAGTTTTCTGGATAACGGGTTTCCAGATTACTGTATGACTATTGTATTTTCATTTTTGTGCATGTCAGACATAATAAACTTACATTGAACTAAACTTGTTTGCACTCCTAGACAAATACAAAAGGACATTGCAACATTTTGGGGGTTATGTATTAAAAGGCACTAAGTTTGCCCAGGAGCAGTACCCCATAGCAACCAATCAGCAGGCAGCATTTACTGGTCACCTGTTTAAAAGCTAACATCTTATTGGTTGCTTTGGGTTGCTGCTCCTGGGCAAACTTGGTACCTTTTATTACATATGGGGGTTTGTGCCTTAAACTACTTAAAATGCCTTACCCTTACACAAGTATAGCTGGCCAACTATGTCAAAGTTGTCCCATATCTGGCCAGTCCTACAATTAATTTGGATATGATTCATTAAGAATTCTATTGCTTCATTATACATTTTAAGTTTTACCTGCAACTTACTTGTTGTTTTCAAAGTAACACTCCCAAACTTGGCCAGTTTAAATATATTGCAATATATGGACAAAAAAACCCTGTGTTTAAAGTGTAAGACATATTTAGTAGCTTAAGGCACAAAATGCTTCCTTGAATTTGTCTATGGGAATTGCACCCCCAGTTAATGTTTTTTAAAAATTAGTGGTGAACACAACTTTCCCTTGTTTGTTATTGTTTGCACACCTTTCTTTTCTTGCGTCTGATGTTCTCTTGTTTATTTCTACATTAGTCAACTAAGGATTAGTGTGCCACTTTGTGTAGTGGTTATTGGCTTAATGCTGAGAGAGAAGACATACACTGTAGCTAGTCCCTGAGTGGTAGCCCAGGATGCCCAGGGTTGCCATATTTGTAGGAATTGATTATGAGTTCTTGTAGAAGGGAAGTCAGCTTTTCATTTATCATTATTTCTTTATTGCAGGCCTTTAATTTCAGAATTGAGAGGAGTGGAGTTGCCACTGTTTAGCTGCTGTAAATATAAATGTTATTGGTTTTCTGGATTTATCATTAATGTTAGGTATCCACTGAAAATATTATTTTGTAAGAAGTTTCTATTTGACTCAAATTTGAGAGCATTTATTTGTACCTTTCCAAATCCTCTCCCACACCTTCGGGGGCAAGGATTGGCGCAATTAGGAATTGAATTAGTTTGCATCATTAAGGACTTAGATTAAGCCCTTTGAGTGAGGATATTGTACACTTAGAGGCACAATTATCAAAGGTCGAGTTTTTAAAAACTCCCATAAATTTAAAATTTGACCAATTGGAATATATTTAAAAAATCTAATTTTTAAAACTCTGATGAATGCAATCAACCTGAAAAGTTGAATCGAATTCCATTTTGAATAATAAAAACTCGATTCGAGTTTTTTCTCTGAATGAATTCAAATGTCAGGAAGGCTGCAAACGACTCCCATTGATATAAACAGCAATTCAGTAGGCTTTAGGTGGCAAATAGTCGAATTCCAGTTGTTAAGGGGCCAGAGTATGATCAATCTCAAAAATCAATTCAAATGTAAAAAACTAGAATTGAATTTGAATAACTCCCTAGTCACATTTGACAGTTATGACCTTAAAAAACTCAAAAATTTTAATTTTGATTTCGAATTTTCAATTAAACCCTTGCTAAATTTGCCTAATAATGTCTCAAATGCAGAGCAGGAAGGCAAAACCGGAGTTTTGTGTATTGAATTTAAGTAATGACAAACTTTTCCACAATAGGGCAGTGGAATTTGTTTTCAAAACTTTCCCAAGACATTATACCTGTAAGTTGGTATACATCTTTAATATATTTAATTTGGGTAAAACACCACCATTTAGAAGGGTCAGTTTCTAAACCAGGTGGGAAATCTAGATTGCCCCAAAGTGGGATGGCAGGCCTATAAGGGGGCTATCAAGTTAGTTGAGTGTTATCAGCTGTGTACCTTCTAGAGCCAAACCTGTTTGGTTTAAGTGTATAAGAGTGTGTAGAAAGGTTTTGAGTCTAGATAACAATACAGTTTCTTACCGAAGACACGAAATTAATGATATTCATATGTTAAAATGCCTTTTTTGTACTCCATTTGTCGTAACACGCCACAGTCATTAGTTTTGTGGAAGGATTATATATATTTTTTTAATTTTGTTTAGTCATTTCTGTATGGATAAATATCATCAACAAACTCGTGATCTCATCGATCTTATTTTTGTACTAAAAGAAAATATTAAAAGGACTGTAAATCAATTTGAATGATCAAATTATATCTTAGTTAAACAAACGCAAAGATAAATAATGTGACATTAATGGAATAAAACTATACACATTGATATATTATCCCTCTGCTGAACTTTCTGCAGTTGTGATACTGCGGCACTAAAATAGGATTAAACATTAAAGTAAATGTGCTTCTTTTTAACTACTTTTGTTATTTGTTTTACACATATTTTGTGGCTTGGGTGCAGTTGCTGTTCTTGAGGATTGTACTGAATATAGATGTTTATTGAATATTCAGAGGCAGAGACATTATCTAACCTGTATTTTAAAGGCTTGGCCAGGAAAAATTATATTTACTGGCTATTATTCACAGGTTGATTTTATTTTTATCCCAAAAATTTGGGAAACCTAATTACAAAAGTGAAACTTTCCCTAAAACTATAAAAGTTATTTCCCCTTGTAGCCAAGTACTTTATATACTTTTAGAAAAGCACTGTCTCAAAGTAAGTGATCAAGAGTTTCAGTTCCATAGTATCCAATTATCTATACGGCCGCATGCTTGGTAAAAGAACTTAGGGCTGGGAGCCTGGGCTGGAGGGGTAGAGAAAGTATTTCTTACAGAAAGGGGCCAATTTACGAAATTCACATGAATAGATCAAAGTTCGATTGAATTTGATCGAATTCTGATCGTAGGATTAATTTGATTGGTTGAATATGCAAGTTAGGCTTATTCGATCATCGAATAGCGAACGATCGAATGATCGAATAGATCATTCGATCAGCGAAGGATTTAACATTTTAAAATTATTCGACTGCCTACTTTGCCAGATTGAACCTATCGAATTGTAATAGAAGCCTATGGGAAAATCGAATGCTAATTGAATATCGAGGAAAATCGAATATTTTTTGGGGAATAATAGTAAATTTGCCCCAAAGTGTTAGACTTAACGCGTATTAAACCTTGAAAGGAGTCATGACAAGGGGACTCCTCAATTG
>CM044442.1:47326746-47340635 GCA_024363595.1 Xenopus borealis | reverse complement strand
GTCTAGACTCTGTGCAGTATCACTAAGGGCCAAAAATGAATCCCCTAGAGCTACATATACCATTCACATATTTACTGAAGTGAAAAATGTTCTCCCTTCTCCTTAACTTTGCCAATTTCACAAAATTTGAATCAATATGCATTTAATTTAATTACATCAATGCAAGTGTTGTGTTAATATTAGTTGCATAAATTATTTCATTAATGTTCCCTATACGCATTTAATGGGGAAAATACGCTAGCAAAGCAGCAACATAAAGCAAAAATGCATATGAGATATTAATGATGCTAAAGCATCTGCTTATATGTTTTTTTATTGTAGCTTACCAGTCTGGACATAGCAAAAAAATTTACTGTTGGGGAAAAAGACCTATTGGGTCTCTTGATAAATTACACTGTGATGAAATTACGTTGAAGTGAATGTTCTTCAGTCTGAAGTGAAAATTCACTGCCATTGACTTCTATGAAACCTCAGCAGGTCTGAGATGGTGGATATTTGCCGCACTGGGCTTTAAGAAATCTTGAAAAAATTCCCTAAAAAATGTCTGAGTTTAGTAAATAACCTATAAAGACCTGGCAGACTGATTAATAGCAATTAGTGTAACAAGCAAGTTGCCCATTTGTCATTTTTCACCTTGCACCCCCCATTTTATTTTATATAAACCCTCGAATGCTCAACTGAAGAGTATTCAATGTTGCCATTCAAATATTTGGAGATACAGTAAGCCATGTGGTAAAACGTGGTAAAAATAATCTTGCTAAAATGTCATATTGCCATTACATATTGTATATTACTACAGATACAACTTTAGGAAAAACAATCATATCACAATTTCACAAAGAGTTCTAAGCACATCCAGGGAACATTACACTTGACAAACTACATCTAGTATATTTAGAAGAGATTGCCGCTGATAGCAAGAGGAAAAATATTTTAGTCAAGTAAGAAGAAATTAACACCACTATCTCCTGGAGGCTAAGCAATCCTTTCTTTGTATTTCTGAAGAATCAAACTGCTAAAAAAAGGACCTACTTTTGTATTGATTTTTTAATTTTAAAGTACTGTATGTGAACATTTGATCATGGTACAGATGAAGCCACTTGGATTTGTGTGTTAAATGTGTCATGACTCGGGATTAACTGCAGAAATTGTGTTATCTAAAGTCATCTTAACTCATTTAATGCATTTCACCTTTTCATTAGCATACCAAAGCACCATTGTACACAATGGTGAACACTTTAATTAGATGGGATGCTGTGACACAATTTTCTGTGTTAAATGAGATAAATGGGATATCTGGGTTTAGTTATTATGTATCAAACACACAAACCAAAGTGGCTTCATCTGTAAAAGGAGAGCTTTTATAAATTCTCCTGGTGCTCTCTCCATAGCCAGTGGTACGCAGCCTAAATGAATGTGCAAACCTACTTTTTGGATACCCTACTGGGAAAAGTTTATGGATAGCTTTTATTGTTTAAATATTAGTGAAGAGGCAAAGACTAAAATGTGTCAGCCCCCCACAAAAGAAAACTATAAAAAATATATAAAAATAATATAAATACAAATAGAATTGCCCACTACTAAACCCTCCCACTCACTGCTCCCAAGCCAGTCACAGGGCTCTAAGTAGGAGAGGTCTCATTTCACCTAGGCCCTGCTACCTCTATAGATGCCATTGCAAATTCAACATACTGCACTTGACAAAGTTATAAGGTTTAGACTATTCTGGTAGTATAACTTTGTGACATCACAACTGTGTTGAAATGAACATAGACACACCATTCATATGTGCAAGTTAGTTAGCACTGGCAGGCACCTGCCCTGTGGCAGACACTAAGGAAACGGCCATCTTACACCTGCTGATGCTTTACTCTGTGCCATGAGGTGAATTTTTGATCCGGTGCAAGGCAAAAGCTCAGACATACTGCAGATATAAGTCATTACTGAATGCAGTTTTGCACCTACTTAATGGTCAAGCACTCACATTCTGGGCATATGGACCCTTGACCCACTTTGGAGAATCCTCTTGCAAATGTAATATGTTGCCAACCAATAGGAGAATTTTTGAGGTTAAAGGGGTACTATAGTTCTCCATTAATTTAACTTAGTATGTTATATAGTTAACATTTATACTATAGAGCAACATTTCAAGTGGTCTACATTTATTTTCTTATGATTTGTTTTTGGATTAAAAGCTATTGCTCTATGAGCCGACAGTTTTGTTGTTACTGTTAATTCATTTAGCTTCTTTCCTATTCCAGTCTCTTATTGAAACATCTGCCTGAGTGCTAGGGTAAGCTGGACTCTGGAAATAAGATAGCTTTTGAAATTCCTAATTGGAGAGCTGCTTAAAGGACCAATAACATGAACTTTAAAAAAAAAAAAAAAAAAAAAAAAAAAAAAAAAAAAAAAAAAAAGTGTTTGTATATAACAAAAAACACAAGACTTATTTAACTTTAAAATCACAAAGTCTTAATTAAGAAATAACTTACTGATACTCAAAAATGGCGATCGGGCGGATCCAACGTGTGGCACTTGATTTCTCCACCCTGCTTTTCCTTATGGAAGTCGCAAATTGTCTCAGAATATCAGTCTTTACATCACACAGTCTTTTTTATTAAAAAATCATATCTGTAAACAAAACTCAATTTTTTTCTAGTTTATAGGCTTAAAAACTGAAATAGCTCAAGTTTACAAAAACAAATTTAAAAAGTTGCTTGAATTTTGCCTGGGACAACTCCCATTGAATTCTACATGAACTCGTCAGCTTTTAGATGCTGTTTTACATTAAAGTTTGTTTTGCTTAATAAATACCAAACATTTGAATTTTGGAAAATATTAAAATTCGAATCTTGATAAATGACCCCATAAACGTTAATCTAGTTAAAACTCCTCAACAGCTACCTCTATGTTTCTGTAACTACTGATATGTGTACAATATAAATGTTACTGTATGTTCCCATATATATGATCAATTTATATTTCTATTTTTTATTTCTGGGCCTTATCTTGTTATCAATATATATTCTCAATGAAGGCTAAAGTACCTACATACCTGTCAACAAAAGGTTATTATAACATTTTGACTTTTGACAGAATTTAGATGAACCAACCAAGATTAGGGAAGGAACACATCACCTGTTCAATTAGACAATATGGCAGACTGAGACATCTGCAACCACTAATTTGTTCTAGATACTTAAATGAATAAACTTTAAAACTATAATGTGAGACTTTCCGGGATATTCCCTTGGTCTCTTACTTCCAGAAGCATCTCTCATCATTTGCTAGTGCACAGGAGCGCACTTACACCTTCTGTGTGTGATCCAGCAAGGCACAAATGACACAAGCGTCCCCTTGCCAGCGTCGTGACTCTAGCGTCATGATGTAATTTTTTGGTGCCAGTTTTGAATTTCAGTGCCAAATATTCTTTAAAAGGCCCTGTCTCCATTTTAACAGTGACCAAACTGGCTTCTGTTTTTAGATACTGTTGTTTGTCTATTTGAATTCCTGGTTTTTGACTGCTTGTTGGTTTCAACAGCAGAAAGCCAGCCAGGGGCCCCAAAAGGGCATCGGTGAACACCGGAGTCCACAGGGTCTCCCTGTGCATAAGAGTGTACCGATCACTGCTGACGATTCCTAACTAAGATACTGTTACATATAATATATATTCATATTTTGGAAAGCTTTCCTTAATGGAACTTACTTAACATGCAAAATATCATAACTGATATGTACAATATTTAAGAAGTTATATTATTGTAAAATAATAATATGGTGTTGCTATTTTGGTGGATTCTTTCATACTGTTTTAAGTATTATCTTCTGTGACAACACGCTCCTCTGTCTGGAAAATGACACATTGTTAAAGATCACAATGTGATGCTTTAATCTTCCGATTACAGACTTACTCCCAAGATATTTGCAGGGTTGATTCAGTTATAGCTGCGATCATTGGCTCATGCAGTTTAATATGAATCTGCAAAAACCATAATCTGCACAGACTATCATGTAGGGATTTTTCTCTCGGTGCAGTACTTCCATACCTTGTGTGTGTGTGTCTATATATATATATATATATATAATTTTCATGCTGGAAGAGGGTTTTCTCTTATTATCAGCATTACGGGGCAAATTTCTAAGTAAAAAAAAAAAATCGAAATTCGACCATCACATTTTTTCGATTGAAAATGGACCAAAGAGCATCACTGTGCCCTAGGCAGGTACCTCTTCTGTCTAACCCTAGAGATTATATACCTATTGTTCAGTATGTAAGAAAAACAGCAACAAGCCTAAATGAAGAATTTTACCCGTTATGAAAAAAAACTTGATTACAAAAAAAAACCTCCAAAAGCATATTATATAATTTCTGGAAAATAAATCTCAATAGTTTAGCTAACCTATATATATATAGTGAGTAACTAGTGAGACATATGCAGCTAGCATTTTCCATGTAACAGTTAAATGTTCCAGAGTAAGTTTATCAAACTAGGTCACTTTGACCTCAGATCATGCTCTTGCTCCCTGGGTAATATTTTTCTAGTACACAGCTAAAACCTTTATTTATGGCTAGCTTGAAGTTTATGTTGGTGCCTGAAATGGTATCATTGTAATTCTTTTTTAGCCTGAGGAATTAAACAGGTTAAACTTTTCTCTGCCAAAGGATAAGTTAGGGGATCTTAAGCAAATGCAAAAAAATAAAAACTGAACTGAAAGTCCATATTTATTTTATTGTTTCCAGCACTTACTGGTTTGTATTTCGGTGCATTACTCTATGCTATTTATTTATATAAATATGTATATTGTATGATAATACAGTAAGTAAGAAGCCATTGAAAGTCAACTATGTATAATACTGTAAATCTATGGGGCAAATTCACTAAAGCGCAAAGCATGTAATGCTATTGCTAATTCACTAGTATGACGTCATTTCACAACTTCGCCAATTTACTAACATTGTCCTTGGCGAAAATTTGGTAGCAAAGTAGATAGACTTTGCACCCTTATGCCAGCCGAAGTTGCACACTGATGAAAGGACTTAACTATGCTAATTCAATAATATGACCATTTTACTGACTTTACTTTGCCAGGTCAGACCTGGCGAAGTTCAATACAATAGATAGGAGTTTAAAAAAAAAAACTTTAAATTTTTTCCGAAAAAACGCTGGTGTCTTTTACTTTTTTTTGGAGTGACAGTCTGAAAATAGCGTAATCCTTCCCCCACTACATTTCCTTACATATGGCAACTCAGCTATACTGGGGGCACATGTTTAGGGCAATAGGACAACTTTATTGTATTTATTAAAGGTTTCCTGGGCTTGTGTAGGTTAATGTATTGGCTGTAACATATACTTCTTTTATACTTTCAACTTTGTGCCGTATGCAAATTATGCATCGCTAGCGTAAATGCACTTTGCCTGGCAAAGTAAAAGTAGTGAATTAGTGCATTAGTGAATTAGCAGTGGGCTGGCAAAAATTCGCCTGGCGAAGTGTGGTGAAGCTGTTGCTAGCGCATTTCCGCTGCTTAGTGAATTTGTCCCTATGTACTTTAATGTTCTTGTACTCTGCTTTATGTGTAACAAAACAAGATGGGGGATTTAATCATTCCCCTGTGTTTAAAGCATGAGATGAGCTTCATTTGCAAAAGACAAATTCACTACCTACAGTGCAAAAAAAGACCTAACACTCCCCTCATTAATACAGTGTTCACTGTATTAGTCAGTGCTATATTAGTGAAGGGTAGGCTGAAGCAAGCAGATCACACCCTCCTGCTCTCAGAGGTGCAAGTTAGAGAGTGGCAGATGGTCAAGCCAGTATCAGGGCCCGTCCTTGTTGCTTGTCTTAAAGCAGGTAATAAGGATAGGGCTCTTCTCTGCCTCCTTGTGCTGCTCTGCAGTATGACTAGATTTTTAAACCAACACTCAGGGAGCAGGGAGCATCTACAGTAGATTCTAGTATGGACCATAAATGACTTAGATTCACAATCACTACCATATGCCTTTTTTCATTTGAATCTTCTCCTACAGGAATTCCTGATAATTGCTTTTCTTTCTTTTTGTGATCTTGACAGCATTTCCCAAATCACTTATCTCAATAGAGTTTAAAATTGTTAGCAAAATATATTGTTTTACCTCAACCTAATATACTGTCATTTTAATATTCCATCCTTGGGGAAGAGGATAAATAAAAATTGTTCATTACACGTTCTCTTGAAAGCAGTGGGTGTTTTTTCATCTGCAAGAAAGCTATTTTATTGAAGGGCAACAAGAGCTAATATGTAAGCTGTTTCATGCCATAAAAATGTAACTTGCACTGCAATAATTTTGCTTTATATGAATATATAAAAACTCAAATATTGGGCAGTGCTAATACTGTACCATGTGTTATATTGTGTTGCTTTGTATATAACTTTAAGGGGTTATTCCTTTTAAATAAGATTGTTGTGTACAGTGTTGACAAAGACTTCGCAATGGGAGGATTGGTGAGGGAATTTTCTTTCTTCTACTATTTTTAACATGATATTTCAAAGGGATTAAAAAAAGGGAACTGACCCACAGGCATAAAACATGGGCCTGTTTACGTTATCAAAGGCTCATCTGCCACATTTGTGCTCTCCAAGGTTTAAAGGTTGAACTTGAGCTTGCACCATGGGTAGTGCTCTGTCAAGAAACATTGCTATGTTCAAATAATAATGCCCATTCAGCCTATTGTCTGGTTGTAGTGCTCTGCTCTTACAAAAAGACACTCTCTAAAGAAAACTCAAGGCTCCATAAATCAAGAAAGAGCTACAGTTAAAAGAATTAAGGCTGTTGTGAGCTATATACATACACATGAAAAAATCATTAATTTCAAAATAAACCAGTTGGATTCATATCTGTTTTATGTTGCTGGTCTACAGTTTATTAGTATAAAACAGTAAATTTCAAATTCACTTGCGCTATGTTCAAAAAAACTTCCAAACTTCAGCACAGCTTTCCTCAGATCACGTGACCCAATGTGATATACCAATTGTAACAAAGAGAAAAGATTTAAAGGGATATTGATATGGAAAAACATTGTTTTTTTTCAAGACACATGCGTTAATAATGCTGCTCCAGCAGAATTCTGCACTGAAATCCATTTTTAAAAAGAGAAAACAGATTTTATAATATTCAATTTTGAAATCTGACATGGGGCAAGACATATTGTCATTTTCCCAGCTGCTCCCAGTCATGTGACTTGTGCTCTGATAAACTTAATTCACTCTTTACTGCTGTACTGCAAGTTGAGTGATATCATCCCCCTCCTTTTCCCCACCCAGCAGCCTAACAAAAGAACACTGGGAAGGTAACCAGATAGCAGCTCCCTTACACAAGATAACAGCTCCCTGGTAGATCTAAGTACAACACTCAATAGTAAAAGCCAAGTTCCACTGAGACTGATTCAGTTACATTAAGGCTGGGGACAGACAGAGAGATTCGGGGAGATTCTGTCGCCTGGCGTTTAATAGCAGGCGACAATCTCCCCGAACTTCCTTCTCCCTGTCCGTCGCTAGTTTAAATGACAAAGTGCCAGCGCTGTGCACACGCGGCGCGGCTAGGGTTGCCACCTGGCCTGTATTTTACCGGCCTGGCCGGTATTTTTGGTGGTTGTTACCAATGTTATTAATAGGAAAGAAAGAAAAATATATAGGAAGGCCGGTATTTTTTTTAAGAAAAGGTGGCAACCCTAGGCGTGGCGATTTCCGGAATCGCCCGAAGTTTCCTCACGAAGTAACTTCGGGCGATTCTGGAAATCGCCGCGCCACGTGTGCACAGCGCTGGCGCTTTGTCATTTAAACTAGCGACGGACAGGGAGAAGGAAGTTCGGGGAAATTGTAGCTTGCTATTAAACGCCATGTGACCGAATCTCCCTGTCTGTCCCCAGCCTAAGTAGGAGAAATAACAGCCTGCCAGAAAGTAGTTCCATCCTACAGTGCAGGCATAAGTCGCATGACTGTGCGCAGCTTTGAACCTGACAATATGTCCAGCCGCATGTCAGATTTCAAAATATAAAAAAATGTGTTTGCTCTTTTGAGAATTGGATTTCAGTGCATATTTCTGCTGGAGGAGCACTATGAACTGATGCCTGTTGAAAAAATCATGTTTTCTCATGACATTATCCCTTTAAGGAAGTGATACTGGTTGCATGTGGTGTACCCAATGTACCTCCAAACTTTGCGGAGAAAAATTATTATATATTACCTAATATATATATATATTTTTTTTCATGTGTGTTGTTTTTAGGGGATAGACCTGACTTCATGCCTTAATAGTAACTTTTAACTTGATACAGATATTAATATTCTGAGACCATTTGAATCTTGTATTGTTTAATTATTTGCCTTTTAGTGTACATAAAAATATGAAGACTTCTATAATGATTGTAAACCTGACAACATTATGAGGGGGATGTCAGTGGGGTAAAACTGTATTGCCCAGGAGCCCCAACAAAAGCAGCCAAGATAATTAAAATGCTAGTAGATGTACAGTAAGTTGGGTGTATTATATTAAAATGCAACATAATCTCGGAGCTCAAATTGACCATATATTGAGAAGAGTGTCACCTTATTCTCCAGAGTTGCTATGTTTGATTCAAAGAATCTGTTGCCATTCACTTTATAAATATATTTCTGCTAGGGTTGGTGCATTTGGATATTTCCATTTGGCCAGACTAATGGCCATAAGAATAAGGAAAGTGATCTACCTACTGTAGTAACAGACTAGGGATGTCTCTTGGAGTTCAATGGCAAACAACTGTTGGCTTACTGGACACTCCCTGAGGATATGAAAAAACTGGTTTCTTAAATTAATCTATGGGACTGCTACAACACACTTTCATATGTATACCAGCACATTAGTTTGGCTGTTGTATATGCTGAAAATACATAATTTAAGACTGTCTGCAGTTATTTTATTTAATGACTAATTTTGCTTAATATCGCTGATGCACCATAAATGATTTCATTGATAACACCAGAGGCTCAAGCTACTTAATTCTGTTTTTTCATATCAGGTAGAAATCTGAAGGGACTTGCTAAGTTAGTACTACTCTGAACCTGTGCTGGAACAAGACTTAATAAAGTCTGAGTATTAATATTTCCTAAGCTAGAAGTCTTTGCAAAAATATGTAAAACACTGAATTCTCTTACGAACCATTACATACCCATTCCTGCCATGGTAGATCCAATAAAAAGTTGTGTATAATTTTATTCAAGCAGAGGCAATAAAAATTAATCACACCGTTATTGTGCTTATGTTTCTCATATGTAGGCATTTATGAAACACTAGATTCTACCTTTGTGATTTGTCATCAAGATCTGCTATTAGAATAGCATTCCTGGATATCATCAGTTCAGGTTGTGCTGTACCCTTTATTCATAGGAGGTGAAGAATAGACTGGATTGAATGATAAATGGCACCTCATTTACAGATGCTGGTTATAAAAGATTGTATTATAAAAGAAAAAAACATACTACAGAAAGCACAGAATCTTACAGGGCCCAGCGGAGCCCTAACTGAAATTTAAATATATGTTTGCAAAACACATATTCATACTTTTTTGAGGACCCTTAAATAATTTTGCAGTGGAGCCAAGTAACTTCTCGGTATGTAACTGAATCATTGCATTCTCCCTCTGTCCTTGATAAATATTTACAAACACACAGAGCAAAGGCAATACAGGTATTGGACCTGTTATCCAGATCACTCAGACCTTGTGTTTTCTGGATAATTTGGCAATTTGGATCACCATATCTTAAGGGGCAGATTTACTAATGGTTGAACTTCTAAGTGAAAACACTTTGAAATTCAACCATCATTTTTTTGGGGGGTCATTTTCGATCGAAAATGGCCGTTTTCGATCGAATAAAAATTATTTGAATTGTTCGACCTCATTGTTTGAATCTAACGATTTTGTGCAAATTCCTCAAAAATTTTCAGGACAGGTTCTAGGAGGTCCCCCATAGGCTAAAATGGCCAAAGTGGCAAATTCAAAGGATTTTTAAAGGGTCAGTACTTCGAAATTAGAAAATTCAAATTTTTACAATTCAAATCGAATTTTTGGTTATTTGATAGTCGAAGTAGCCCAAAATGACTTCGAAATTCGAACTTTTCAAATTTGAATTTTATTCGAATATTGATTTCGACCCATAGTAAATGTGCCCCTAAGTCTACTAAAAAGGTTAAAAAAAATGAAATAAACCCAATAAGATTGTTTTGCCTCCAGTAAGGATTAATTATATCTTTGTGCAAGGTAATGTTTTATTATTACACTAAATTGTGCATAAAGAGTGTAATTATTATTTTACATGTATAATGGACTCTATAGGAGATGGTCTTTTCTGTAATTTGGAGCTTTCTGTATAACAGGTTTAAGGATAAGGGATCCCATACTTGCATATAAATACCGTGATAATAATAACTAATAGTAAAATAAACAAATGTTAGCCCAGGTCTGCTAATCCATGGCAAACATTCAGATGTAACATTCTGCCTGTACTCACCTCTCTTCCATGCCTCCCTACATCTAAATTTAAATTTTTATGATCTTTTGTAGTTCACCTATTCATTCTATTTTTCTCTAATATAGATTCTACGTCTGTGCTTCCTTAATTGTTTTCTCCTACCTCTTAAACCTTGGGATTGACTTTAATGCATTTGGAAAGTATTTCACTATTTAGGGATTTTTTTCGCTAATTGTTCTGCGAAGCTAAACAGGCCAGATTCACTCATCACTAATTTTGCCTCATACAGTCAAATCTGCTGCTGTATTTATGGGTTGTAAGATGTCCATATACAATACTATTAGCATACTTGCAGTCTCTGCAGAAGGCATTCTGTTTTCACAGTTATCATTAATGGTGATGGGTGGATTTATTCGCCAGGCACAAATTTGCGGCGAATTCCCGTGATTCGCGAAATGCCAGCGAAAATTCGCCTGCCGAAGATTCACTGCCATAAAAAAAAAATGAGACGCGCATCAAAAAAAAAATGCACCACACGGCGAAAATGACGCCAATAAGCAAATTTTGCTGGAAATTCGAGAATTTTGCCGCGAAGCAAAGCGGGATAGATTCGTCTATCACTAATCATTAAACTAACAATTTCCATATCCTTTCTTAAGGAGAACATTAATTACAATTAAACAAAAAGCTGCATACTAGCTAAACATATGGCTAATGTACAATATTTAATACGGCATTAAATAATCAAACAAAGTTTATAATCAATTAGCTGAAGCATTGTCTAGTGATTTTTGAGTAAAAGGGGATTCTGCTGCATACATGCTGTATGTATGCCTTTCACTGAACACTGACTTAATTCGAACTGTATTATCCTAGGTAAACATCTGGCTTGGCTAATGACAATATTCACAATGTTGACTATTAAAGCAATCCCTTGATGATCTGTTGTAATCAGGGCTACTTAATAATTTGGACAATACATAGTAATTGTGACTGCATGCAAAATGTCCTCATTCTGATTAGCTATGGAAATGTAGCGTTCCTAATTATAACAAAGGACCTTTGTTGTCCTGTTACACTAGTCGCTCAGAATGTTTAACTGACTGGCAACTATTATTTGTTCAAAGCTTATTATAAAAATAATATCACATATATTTCATTAAAGAAGAAAAGTTTTTAATTTTTCACTGTAACAGGAATGGGAAATCACTGGAAATCCAAGGGTTGAAGAACTACAACTGGGACATCCCTTTTTATTTACTGAACTGGTGAACTGGAGGCATTTCAAATAATAATTACAGTTGTGGTTTGTGAAAAAAAATAATAGAATCTTTAGGACTGCTGAGTTCTTGAGGCATAACTACTCTAACCGGTAAGACTGCTATCGACAACAATATTGTCTGTCAAAGCTATTTGAGTCTATTTTGGCATTTTGTCCCTGATGAGTCTATTCTCCAGATGTCATCAGACCTTATCATTAGGAATACTATATTTAACCCTGTGTTCTGTTGAAGTTCTTTTATTCTAGGTTTGACAGTCTTTGCATTGTCCTTCAGCAGCTTTAATGTATGAACTGATATTAATGCAAAATGCCCATCTATGAAAACAGCCTTCACATTTTTAGATATACTGTATTTATTTCTGATGAGTTTGTAATATATATAATTTTTTTACAGGAGTATTTTTAATAAAAGCAATGTACCATAGATATCTATAATAAGAATTTGTTCCAAAATATAATTTAAAAGCTTTTTTTAACTTCATTTAAAAAAAAGGGGGGAACTATAAATACCTCATTTTATTTACAAATGTATCTTTTGGATAATGTTTAAAACCCATAGACATTTCTAACACGCAGTTTAGCTTGTGGTATGCAGTAGAACCAAATTAATCAACTTTGGAAACTATAATTTTATAGCACTCTACAGTTTTTAACACTGAAAATACTCTAATGAAAATATATGCACTTGGTGTTTTTGATTTTCTTGCAGTATTTTAATTTTTTGTAAATACATAGAACATAATGGACAATATGGCTTCAAATATCTAGGTTTATAAAGAGTTCTACAACTAAGCTTTTTTCTTATACTAATCAAATATGTATTCTACATTCATACACCTACCTGTAATTTCCTATTCTTTCATCTGCAGCATGACTTTATTACAGTAGGGTAGAAGGGTCAAACCCTGTTGGTTTAGTAACACAAAGCTAATTCACATTTGCCCATTTCCTGAATCTTGCAGGATTATAATAAAACCCTGACAGTGCCTTTTGGAATTTAAATGCTTCCTGCATTTTCATAGCTATACTGTACTTACCAATTTATAATTTCTTAAATAACAATGCCTAACTCTTGATTAATAAAAAAATGGAGCATCTATTTTTTTTGCTATTTTGACCTAAAAGCCTCAGGAAAGTATATATATATATATATATATATTTTTTAAATAGTGCAATCTTTGACACGCCACCTTGGAATCATCTTAGACTCATTTGTATTTTCACTTGCACATCCAAACACTTGCCAAATAATTGTATTCAGCTGGGTGAACTTGCCTGAATAAGACCATATCTCAGTTTAGATATAACCAAAACACTTATCCAGTTTCTTATTATCTCTCGTCTTGACTACTGCATGCTACTCTTCAAGTCGCCTTTCACAACTCCAATGTGTTATAAATGCTACTGCTAGACTCATTCATCTAACTCACCACTCAACAACTCATCTTACCTATGCATATGCCTTCATTGACTCCCGATCTCCTCTAGAATCAAATTCAAATTACTCACACTTACATTCAAGGCCATTAACAATGAAGCCCCTCCCTATATATCATCTTGTATCTCAAAATACACTCCTACATGCAACCTTTGTTCTGCTTCTGACCTTTGCATTCTCCGCACCATCACTTCAGCCCATTCTCATTTACAAGATTTCTGCCAGGCTTCTGCTTTTCTCTGGAACTCTCTGCATTGAGTTATCAGACTTTCTCCTTCCTTCTTTCAAATATTCCCTAAAGACTCACCTGTTTATGGAAGCTTATTGAATGTATCTTAAGTAATCAGTCATAAATGTATTATCAATACCAAATTTGTTTATAAAAAAGGTACCCTAACCCTTTAATTTGTTAACTATTGCAAATAGGACCCTCCAGTCCTATCATAATCTGTAAACCCTTGTTTGTTATTTGTGGTTTGTTCCCTCTTCATTATAGATTGATGTAAATGTAAAGCACTGTGTAACTTGGCAATGGCAAGTTGGCACACAATAAATAAATGATGATGATTTTTTAAATTGCCCCCGGGGTTAATGCTATGAATTAAAGAGGAGTATCTCTATTACTGTATTACAATATACAGTGGTGTGAAAAACTATTTGCCCCCTTCCTGATTTCTTATTCTTTT
>CM044442.1:47307120-47323732 GCA_024363595.1 Xenopus borealis | reverse complement strand
TCATGCTAGAAAACCCTCAAATAAAGCTGAATTACAACAATTCTGCAAAGATGAGGGGGCGAAAATTCCTCCAGAGCTCTGTTAAAGACTCGTTGCATGTTATTGCAAACGCTTGATTGCAGTTATTGCTGCTAAGGGTGGCCCAACCAGTTATTAGGTTCAGGGGGCAATTACTTTTTCACACAGGTTTGGATTTTTTTTGTTTCTCCCTAAATAATAAAAACCCTCATTTAAAAACTGCATTTTGTGTTTACTTGTGTTTACTTGTGTTATCTTTGACTAATAGTTAAATGTGTTTGATGATCAGAAACATTTTGTGTGACAAACATGCAAAAGAATAAGAAATCAGGAAGGGGGCAAATAGTTTTTCACACCACTGTAGGTATAGGAAATTTTATCTGAAATGCTTGTGACCTAAAATACCCAAAAATACTAAAAATAAACCCAACTGTTTTGTTACCATTATAGATTAATTCCACTTAGTTTCCATCAAGTACAAGGCACGGTTTTATTAGTAAAGACAGAAAAGGAAATCCTTTTAACAAATTATAAATATTAAAAGTGAGAGAGCATTTCAGAGCTTTCTAGAAAATTGATTTCTGTATAATGGATCCCTTGCCTGTATATTGCATCTAAGATGGAAACTGACTGATTATCGTACTAAATACATAATCATGTTGAAAAAACAAACAAATTAAACAATGATAATTTAGTTTACTCCATGGAACCTCCACAGAATATCAGTATTATTTTCATGTCAACTTATGCCTAAACTACTTAAAAATGCATGTGTTGTGAGCCAAGAAACAAAATGACAGTCCTCCGAGAGCGAAAAGAAAACAAGGTTAAACCGTATCAAAAGAGCAATGACTTGTTGTAATCACATTACCCATTCAACAGCTTAAAGCACTCTATCAGTGTTTTCCATGTGGATGCCCTCAAAGGACTGTCAAGTCAGTTTCACATCTTCCTCTCTTATCGCTGTATTTAATAGTGACAGTTTACCACTGTCTTATATACATTAACTGTAATGATACACCGAATTGCTGCAAGATGAGACCTTTCTTTTTAGTAACTGCATCATTGCCCCCATGTGATCTGTCGCAAAAACCTGAAATATTTATTTTATCATAAGAGAATTCAAGGCTTGGCAACTATAGTGCATCTTACAGCGACTGGTTATTTTTCAGCAAGTCCACTTCAGCTGCCAGTTCAAACATTAACAAACTCCATATTCAACTTTTACCTTGTTTATTCCACATGCTACTTCACTTTTGGCTGCCCTGAGCACCAACCAATGGCTTGTAAGCACCATATTGTTAGGCTTACTTCTGTCCCTGTTTAGGACAACAACAGAAAATGATCTTGCTCAAATACATAAAAGACACTTCTACATATATAATAGAAGTGGTTTCTGCAATAAGTCTAGATGAGACTTGAAGTGCAAATTAAAACACAGATCTGGAAACCCAACATGTGCTTGTTGGTGCTTATTGTAACAGGTCTTCTCAACCCATAAGTCATAACACAGTATAGCACAAGATAATTTAGAGGTCAGGAATATGATTTTCTTGGAATTGTAATCAGTAACTTTCATGTGCTAAAATAATAATTTGCCCTATATATATGCATTAGTGAAAATAAATGGTTTAGGAGATATTCTGTGCTAATTTCCTGTTAAAGACATTTGTAGGTACATACTAGAAGTGGTTTCTGCAATAAGTCTAGATGAGACTTGATCAAGTGCATATAAAAACACACGTATGGAAACTCAACCTGTGCTTGTTTGTGCTTATTGTAACAGGTCTTCTCAACCCATGAGTCATAACACAGCATAGTTATAGCACTAGATATTTTAGAGGTCAGGAAAATGATTTTCTCATAATTTTTATCAGTAAATTTCATGTGCTGAAATTTGTACAATAAATATGCATTAGTGAAAGTGGTTTAGAAGATATTCTGCGCTAATTCCCTGTTAACTGCAATAAGTATTTCTAAAATAATGAATTGAGGCTAGGGACACCATTTGTTAGTCCTTTTCAGCACAGTTTACATTACTTGCGTCAGCCTGCTTCAAGTTATGATTTGGTTCAGTTAATCATAGCACACATGATTGAAGAGGTATGGAGACATGAGCATCACCGCTTGAAGCAAGCTATGCCCAACCTGCATGTGATGTAAGCCAAGCTGAGGAGGACTGATGAATGGTGTCTTCAGATATGCTTATGCCAGTTAACTGGGATTTAGTGCAATCTCCTAATACCTTACTAATGCATAGTGATGGGCAAATTTATACGGCAGACGCCGCCTGCGAATTAATTCGCGAAACAGCAGCAAAATTTTGCCAGCGAAAAAGCGAGACACGCGACGAAAATGATGCAATGCACGTCGCAAACGACGCGACATGTCAAATATGACGTGAAGCACGTCAAACTCGACGCACCACGAGTCAAAAACGTGCCATGACACGTTACGTGAATTTTTCGGGGAAGCAAAACGGGATAGATTTGACCATCACTACTAATGCATATATATTGCAAAAAAACATTATTTTGGCACATTAAAGCCATAGTTAAATGTTATTGTGAAGGTGAACCATCCCTTTTAGGCATATATTTATTACAGTACGCACCCCCAATTCACAACATACCAACATAACCTACAGATCATGTTTAGCCAATCCACAGATAAACTAGTATACTGCAGTTCTTAATGTTATTGTTCTTCCAGGTTGCACAGATCCGTGGGGGGGGGGGTATTTCTATAAAAGTCCAAAAGGAAATAAAGTGAGGAATGCTTGATTTCCAGTCCTCCCGTCAGTAGTTAATTTTCCATACAGTGGCTTCAGTAATGTGAATCAGGAGCCTGCTATGTCTCCAAAAACCTTTGGAACATTTGCCTTATCTATTGTGCTTCCAAACTCATCCTTTCACAAAAAGGATATTATTTCATCCCTTTGCCTAATTAGCTTTCTGGGTTGTAGGTGTGGAAAAACTAGACACATTTTAACAGGAAATACAGCAGTGGTTGGGACGTCCATAAAGGAAAGGCGCTAGATACAGCAGTGAGAATAGCACCAGTGCCTTAAAGGGCTGCAACAATATTGCTAACCAATTTATTAATGACTAATTTAATCTTTTATATTCTGTAATGCATGTCACTGAAGGACCTGTAAACTATGAATACAAGTTAACAAGGAATATAACACAAGTCCATAACACTTGTATAGTGGACTCGGTTATTTGCATTGTAGTAATATAGGGTAAAACCCAGTTCTCCATCAGCATGTATGTAAGAGGATGTAGAGTTTATTTTCTAGTATTCTACCATTAGAATAGGTGGTAATGACCCTAATTTTTTAATTGAGTAGAAAAGTTGGTTTTAAGGAGAATGCCAGTATTCAGTCTGATGGGTTCATTGACAACTTTAAAAGTACAACATGCAATTTTGGACACAATTTCTTTTTTTCTTTTTTTTTAAACCATAATTTTTCCTGCAATTCCATCATCACTTCATTTGGCAAAGTTGTGTCAGATGTGTTATATAACTGCTTGTGGATTGCATCTCCCACACTTCACGTTAAATGGAGGGTTGCAGGGAGCCTGATCAGGTCACCGCAGACTGCATGCTTAATACAAGATCTGATGCAAATTAGAGGGTTCATTAACCCCTTTTCACGTTAGTCACTAAATAAAGTTCATACAGTAAGTCACATGCTGGCAAAATAAATTGCTTTTGGGTTTGTAAATTGAGCAATTAACTGTCTCTGTTTAATCTAAAGGGTATGAAAAAGAAAATACTTTCCTTTTATTCCAATCATTTTTCAGGCTACAGTTGATCATAATGGAAGTAAAAATAGACATTAGTGTTATTAATGCAGCAATTATCCTGTCACATTTAAATGTTCCTAATACTTTGTAGAATGAAACATCAATCTTAAGTTTACTTTCAATCTGCAGTTTTCATCTGCCATTGTGATATGATGTGGGTTTTTAATTTTGTTAAACTGTCCCTAATAAGTGATGTGTTGGCTCTGTGCAAAAACAAGTGCTCAAACATAGTGACTCACTATATATATATATATATATATATATATATATATCATAAAGGCCCACCTTCACTTGATATAACTGGAGGTTGTCCTACTTTGAATACAAAGAAATCAAGTAACCAAGTATGCAAAATCTTGCCAGACAAAACAGCTCATTTGCTTCTTTAGACTTTGGGTTCTTATCAAGCGGAATGGCTAAATATTCTGCTGGGCAATATTAGCAGCTGCATAGAAACAACTGTGAAGTCACATAAACGTGCATTTAAATCCAGAGCTTGTGGATGTGGTATTTTGAATGCTGTATTGGGGGAAAATGCCATGTGTGTCTATAAAGGTTATTTCCAACATAACATACCATCCATTCCAAAGGAACTGTAAAACACTTGTACAGTATGTGATTTTTAGGGGCTAAAAGTATTACAAGTCTTACTGTTTCTTGTTTAATCTTTCTCTCTTATTTTGTAAGTAATCCAAGTTTGTTAATGCTATTACAAGCAGTGGAGTGCTAATAGAGCTTAGTATAGCATCACTATTCTTTAATACAACTGTCTTACATGTTGGAGTGTAAATACATTGACATTTTGTCTGGTAGCAGTACAGACTAACTCAAAATCCCGAAATACTTAGGGGAAGATTTATCAAGGGTCGAATTCCGAATCTGAAAAACGTCAAAATTCAAATCTTTTTTAGATCAACCGAAATTAAATCAAAGTTTTTTCTGGTCAAATAGGTCCATTTTTCGATTAAATAGGTTCATTTTCGAATGAATTCTAATTTGTGCAAATCAAAGTAATAGCACATTTGATTGAACTTGATTCAAAGTTTTTCCAAAAAAAAATCTTAGTCTACCAATTGACTCCAAATCCAAGGTTCTAGGAGGTCCCCCCATAGGCTAAAACAGCTATTCAGCAGGTTTTAGATGGTGAAAGATCAAATTTTTAAACAGACAGTACATGATACATTTCGAAATTAGAGTTTTCTAATTTTTTCCAAATCCAAATCTAATTTGGATTGTTCCCTAATTAAATTATACAAAAAAGTTCGAAGGTTTAAATTTTTTATAAAAATTTTCACTTTGACCCTTGATAAATCTGCCCCTTATTGTATTATTGATTAATAGGAATTCAAAGCTGTGCACTGCAGTTGAAAGACCCTCAACTTGATTTCAAACGAATTAGATTTAATAACTGTCAATGCATGGGTCTGTTCTTATATTTAATTGTGCAACAAGTAAATAATCTACATGTTTTGGGGATGTAAACTAAATAGAAATATAATTTAGCTTTCGTACTTTCATACTTATGGTCTGATGATGCCAGTCCATTTTTGGAATTGATAGCTAAAAGAGCAGGTAAAGGCTCCACAAAGTACAGTATAAATGCTTAATATCTTAGGTGACACCCACCCAAGTGGCTTTGTCCAGGGACAGAGAAATTCAAAGAGAAGGACCACTATAAGGTTATTTTACTGTCAAGATTAGACACCTGCTGAGTTCTACTGTTTGTGCCAATGTTATCAGCAAAGCAAAAATATTAAATGCTGTAAATGCACTGCATACCATCTTAAAGTAACATCAAAGGGTTAGTTGATAAGAGGTTTTTGTGAAATACCAGAAAATAATTATTGTGTTTAAAGAGGTGCCAAAGAAATATCTATGAAGCCAGTATGGAACCCCTTCCTATAATAGTAAACAAAAAAATGAACGTGTAACACATGTGCTAATAGCAGTTGTAGGGAGTTGTAACTCATTAATGTTTGAGGGTTTAAAAATATATATGAAAGGACAAGAGTTCCAAGCTGTAATTTTAACCCTACCTATCTAGTGTTACATTTGGTTTTGTGTGCAGGTTTCATTTTTTACTTTAAAACACAAGCCTTAGTGCCTTGGGGGGGTTTCTATTTGTTAGGTGTTGACCCCACCCCAATCTCTTAGGTTGCATCCTAAGATGGTTCCCTTCTTTAAAAAACCAGCATTGGCCTGAGGTAGCTTCCTGCAGGGTAGTCTTCCACCAATTTTCCTCAGCTTCCCAGACATCCCCTGCACAACTTCCATGTTCATGCATGGTAAAGCTGTAAATAACTCTTTGGGGAAGTTTAATACTGTTTATGTGTGTCACGACTTACCTATCCTCAAACCCTGGTCTGCTTGTTGAACTATGTTTGCATTAACCTACTAAGCCACTGGGGGTTGCAAGTAAACTATCCTGATGGTCATGGCTCTCTCTCTTCCTGCTGGTCTCTTCCTCCGCCCAACTCATTTACATCAAGTGTTGCCAATTGTTCAATTAAGGGGCTTTATGAGCCCACTGGAAGCAACTCCTGGTTGTTTGATCATTAAACCTCACAGCCAGATCCAGCTCCAGTTCTTTCAGACCTGTGATTGCCTTCCTGCCTGGTTCCCTGTCCCTGCCTGGTTCTCTGTTCTGTGCCCCTGTTCCCTGCTCCAGTTTCCACTGACTATTTGCTCTCCTGGTAATTGACATCGGCCTGCCTATTGGACTTGCCTTGTCAGCCGCCAGCCCAGACCTCTGCCTATATTACAGATTTGTTTGTTTGCCATCTGCCTCCAACCATCAGCCTAGTAAAAGGACTTGTTGATGTTTTTTGCCTTACAATTTATTGGTTTCTATTTTTCCAATTGATCATCATTCTTCATACTGTCATCTGCTTGCCATCAAGCCTTGATTACCCTCATTGCACAGCACATAGGGGCAGATTCACTAATGGGTGAATTTTCGCCAGCCTCAGCTTGGCTCCCCTTGCACCACTTTTCCAGGCGCAAAAGTGCTATGAATACACTAATTCACTAAAATGCTAAGTTTTGTCCTATGCATTGAATGCTAGTGACTTTTTGCTAGCATTACTTAGGCTGTACGAGCATTACATAAAGAAGATGCTCTAGCATTCTTTTGCGGCTAGCAAAAATTCACAAGTGATCTTGTGCTTAGGTCAATTTGGAGGTATTCATTATAAATGTTGGGCTTTTTATTACACATGTCCAGGGAACCTTAATAAAGATGAGAGCTAATATAATGCCCTACACATAGGCCCACTGTAAAATTAATGTTCCATGTGTTTCTGGAGAAAACCAGTTACCCAAAAAAGTCTGTTAGGACTTTTGCATGCAATCCCGAAAAATAAAAGGAAAATTCGCCAGGTTTTTTCAACAGACAGGATATGATGTAAGTGACAGAAGATTGAGGAAGCTCTAGCTTCTTTTTAGCACTTAACCTGTTCTGAGGTGGAGAAGTCAACTGTGGCAAAAGAGGTAACGTTCAGTAAAAGCCACACTTTAGTGAACTTGCAGAGTAATGATTGTTCACCTATCGATAGAGTGATATAATGAATGCTATCGAAGTTCTCTTTCGCTAGCAAATTGGCACCTACACCTGTAATTGAACTGGCATGTCCCTGTGGATGGTAACACAGGTGAAAAGTCGCTAGCAGTAGAAACTTTGCCCTTTAGTAGATCTGCCTCATAGGCTCCTACCTGCCAGCCACACACCTTTGACCAGACCGGACAGTGTGAAGCTTGATTTTTCAAAGGTGATACTTGGAACACTGGGGGAAAGGTGACTGCCCACCCTGCAGAACACTTCTCAGAATGGTGTGTTTTTAAACAGAAGAGCAGAGCTACTTGGAGTATGTTTTTAGAATAACATCTGTGTGACAAATTGGCACTCCACAGAGACTTCCCCTGTCCCTAGTCATTAGTAGTTATTGGCAGATTTGAGAGTTAAGGCTGTCCTCGTGTGACTGACATTTCATGTAAGTGTGCATGATATTACTGAACTACTGGAACAATGATTCTCATCAACAGCTGCCCCCAAAAGCAATTAATTTGCAATGGTGCAACTTGCACACTGAGTTTTACTGGCATGCTAATATGAATTGATGCCATTGTAGGGTGGACCATTTGCACTCGAATAGTAAATGACCTTGACTGAATAATACTTTATATTATGCTCATTGTAATTACTGTTGTAACTATATTATTACATTTTATTTCCTTTTATGTTACAGTGAAATGCGACGAGCCTCTGGTAGTGGGATTACCCCATCAGTCCTTCAGAAGTTCTTCAATTAAATCTGGAAGTTATGCTCCAGGCTATGCCAAACTCAACAAGAGAGACGGTATGCTATATAGATATTATGTTAACATGCAGAAATTTAGTTTTATGTACAGGAAAGATGCATTGTTTGATTTTATTTACCAGTATAAATAGGAAAAACTTAACTTATACGAATCTCCAGATATATCAAAACTCTATTTCATTAGAGGAAACAAAACAATTATTTCTGTATAATTGGAGTCATAAATGCATAAAAACATTCATACTTGTAAGTTAAGTTACCTTTCTGCATACTTACCCTGACGAATTCCCATCTAAATATGCAAGCTGTTTTTAAATAATAGAATCTAACTTGGTACCAACAGACCAGGTTGTCTTGACGGTAAGGATATATACAGTTGTTCTCATAAGTTTACATAACTTGGCAGAATTTATGATTTCTTAATGGCTGAATTCAGTTATTGTCAAAATCACTACACAAACTACCCAAATGACCTATCACATAGCCTGGTGATTTGGCCTGATAACATGCACACAACTTGACACAAAAGGGTTAGAATGGCTATTAAAGGTAAGTAACCATCTTCACTTGTGATCTGTTTGCTTGTAATTAGTGGGTGTTATAAAAGGTCAGTTACTTTCTGGACTTCTGACAGAGCCTTGTATCTTTCATCCAGTGCTGTACTGATGTTTTTTGGATTCATGGGGAAAGCATAAGAATTGTCAAAGGATCTGCAGGAAAAGGTAGTTGAGCTCTATAAAACAGGAAAGGGATATGAGAAAATAGCAAAAGAATTGAGAATGCTAATCAGCAAACTCTAATAAGAAGTACGGGTAATCCACAACTGCCAGCAAAATTGTTCGGGATGCAAGGGAAAACCCACAAATAACTTCAGGTGAAATACAAAAATTACTGGAGGAAAATTTGTACTCATCAGCGTGGAAGCTGCGCATGGGAGGTACTTGGACATTCCAACATGACAATGATCCAAAACACAAGGCCAAGTCGACCTGTCTTTGGGTACAGCAAAATAAAGTGAAGGTTCTGGAGTGGCCATCTCATCTTCTGACCTCAGTCTCATTGAGCCACTCTGGGGAGACCTCATACATGTAGTTCATGCAAGACAGCCCAAGAATTTATGGGAACTGGAGGCTTTTTAGCAGGCAGAATGGACAGCTTTACTGTCTGAGGAGATAATGAGCCTCATCCACAACTACCACACAAGGCTTCAAGCTGTCATTTATGTTAAAGGGGGCAGAACAAGGTATTAAGAACTGGGGTATGTAAACTTTTGATCAGGGTCATTTGGGTAGTTTGTGTAGTGATTATGATTTAAAAAGAGTAAAAACAGTTGTTTGACAATAAATGGCTTCATCCAACCACTAACCATGAGTGAAAGAAAAGTTTTTGTGTTATCATCCATATTCTCTGAAAAATGGTTAAGAAATCTGCCAGGGTATGAACATTTTTGGACCATAACTCAAATAATAATAATACAGTACATAATCTAATTATTAAATTAGATTAAAGAACGTGTCTATTAAATCACCACCAAAAAGAAGCCAACAACATACCATATCAAAAATATAAAAGTGGGAGGAACACTCACATTTAGGTGTTTCAGTACAGACAAAGGCACTGTAGATTGTTTAAAACATTACACTGCAAGATGGAAAGATGTAATGCAATAGTTGATGGTTAATTGATATAATTAAATGAATTGGGTTGTGCAAGAGTCAAGAAAGATATCTGGTATATTTAGGTAAGGTTTCCTAATAGAATATACAGTATAAGCATTTTCTTTTCTTACTTCGGTTTATTTAGTTAGCACTATATGAATACAAAGTGTTAATTACTGGGATCCTGTTGTGTTGTGTGTGTGTGTTTGAAGTAAAATTAGTTCATTTGTCTTATTGTGACCCAGTACACTCCCTTAGTCCATGTGCTTAAATCAGTAATTATTTTGGAGGGAGTCCCAAAAGTGTAAAGAGTAAATATTGTTTCGCTGTGAAAAAGGCCTTCTTTTAATTAAAGAATGGACATGTTATTGCAAATGAATACAAGGTACTGTAATAACTGGCAACTAAAATATAAAAGTACATTTAGTCTTGTGTTTTTAGTTAAAATATGTATAATAGACATTATTATGTATTTCCCTTCTATGCTCATATACACCATAGGTAGATAGATCAGCCACTCCTACTAAGTCAGTGCTGACATTAGTTGAAGATTAACAAGGTTGTCACTTGCCAATAACGGTAATTTATGTGCTGTCCCATGGTTCACACTGCATAGGGATCAATAACAATAAGCAATGACCCCTAGTAGGATTTGTAAGGGAGTTTCTCAGCTAACACTTGATCTTATGGCTGCCCCCATAAAGCAGAATTAGGACATGTATTTAATGCTGATGCGGGTATTAACAAATATTTAGAAATTAGCACTGTGATTATTTATGTACAATCAGCAGCACATATTGCTAAAATAAAGGAATTATGTAGTACAAATGGAAAAAGTAAACACAAATTACTTTGTACAGTTTATTGTCCCACAATTGTTTGTCCATAAGGAACCTTGGCACCTGTTGTTTTTGGAAGTTCAGTATTTGTCCTATTCTCTTGAGGCATTTATGTCAGTACAGTTACCCCTAGCACCCTTTCTGAGATTCACTTTCATTCTTTTAAGAAAAAGATGTATGTCTTTTGTGACAAGGATTGTGGGGAATCACTTATTATTCTATCAAAAAAAGGAATTTAGCCCAATTTACTGTACAGAAAGAGCCAAATAATTCATGTTACACAGCAGGTTTCCTAGAGAAAGATATCTCTGCACTTTTTAAAATCTAGCAGGGCAGATCCCTGCATGATATTTTAACAAGCTGATAAATGTGTCATTTAATTGCTTACCTTCAGAGATTCCTTATTCCCTATATGTTATACTAGATCTAGGTTTTATATAAGTGTACATTGAACTTTTAAACTTCAGGGGGCGGGGGAATGGTCACAATGGTGTGTATCACTTGTGCCCCGTCTTTTCTCCTGTAGTAGGAGGTCTTACTTTGAAAATTTTTGTTTTCAGCTACCTTCCCATAATGAAAACTACAAAGATGAGCATCAGTAGTGAGATTATATACTGTAACATCCCAAGGTTTTTTTTCTAAATCAGAATCCATAGTAGATTACAGGCTCATATTCCAGGAGCAGGTAGGTATTAAAGTACAGTTGAGCATTAAGAACAGAATTGTAATTTTGAAATTAAAAAAGATGTACCTTATTTCTATTTATCAACCCACCCAACCCAATACATGTTGTAGTTCAAACATTTTCAAAAAATATATCTAAACATGCTGAAACGCTAATCTGGGCTATCTAGACCACAGATAGTTAAAATGTCCAGCTATTGGTATGAGCATAAGTTACATTGAACTCTCTCTCTTCAGGATCCCAGGCCTTCGCTAAGTGGAAGCATTCCCTCTACAGTGTAGTGCAACTACAACACCCAGACACTGTGCATGCAACTTACAAAAATGATGGGCGCCAGGAGGTTCTTGGTACAAACAAGGAAAAACAGTGTATTATGTAATAGACAAATATCCTCAGGTTTACTCACGCAGGAGTGGAGCATATAGCAGGAGCACAGACATAACACAGACATGTACAGCACTTCAGAGTAGTTGCATTCGCCAGAAGCCTTGATAGCCCTTGCTTTCCTCCAGGAAGTCCCAGGACAGCAGTCTCTACCCTTACAGTCCCTCCTCACTGAGGTCCCTGCACTCAGGTATTTTAAAACCTGTGGAAGAACTACTTCCTTCTATCAATCGTCGGTGGAGCTACAACTGCTCATGCTGCTCCAACTTTCTGTCTCACTCCTCCTAGAGAGTCTATCACCAAACTCCTCTAGGCTATCTATACCTCATTCACGGGGTTGCTTGGTCCCTGACTTACCCACCAAAGGTTCCCAGTCCCTTTGGGGTTACCTCAGAGCAAAGGCCCAGGTCCCCCTGGCCAATAACTGCAGGCATTAACACAGAATGGATACATAGGCTTCTGCCTAGTAACTAACAGGGTGGGGATTTAAAGCTATAGTAATCTATTATTCCTATAGATCCGTACAATATTATAAAACTCATTTATTCATTTCCTTTTTCTATATTTCATTTTTACTCAACACAGCACATTAGGCTCATTATTAGCTTAGTGATCTAATAAAATGAGATCAGGCTTTGTGTAAAATAATGAGAATATAACATTAATTAATTAACATATGTTAACCATTATCAGGCTTACAAAGTGGTTGTTCACCTTTAAAATAACTTTTAGTATGATGTATAAAGTGTATTCTGAGATTCAATTTGCAGTTGGCTTCCAGTTTAAAAAATTTTTTTTTTTTTTTAGTTATTTAGCTATTAATTCAGCAGCTGCATTTATTTGAATGAGGGGAATATGAATAGTAGAAGGCTTGAATAGAAACATGAGTAATGAAAAGCAGCAATAACATTACGTAGTGCTAAGCGATTCTGTCCCGTTCCACTGAAAAATTCTTGAAACACTGAAAACATTTGCGAAACGCATTGAAGTCAATGGATGTTGAAAAAACTTTCATGTGCAACTATTTTTTACGTGAGCAACTATTTTTTTAGCGCACAACTGTTGTTTTTTTATCACTCCAAATGCATTACAGTCAAAAGGTGTTTTTTCTTATGATGACTTTTCTTGTCTCAGCAACAATTTTATTGCATACATTTTTTTGTCAGGGCAAAATTTTTGCTGCAATTTCAGGAAAAAATTTGCTGGTGGCAAATTGTGGAATTTCACTGCAAATCCCTGCCTGGTGAATACATATGCTCATTACTAACAATAAGCTTAAATTTGCTTTTAAGATGTCATTGGTGACCCTTATTTTAAGCTGTAAAGAGTCAGTAAGATAAGGCAAATAATTAGGGATGCACTGAATCCAGGATTCGGTTTGGAATTCGGACAGGATTTGGATTCAGCCAAATCCTTGTGTCTTTTTCCTTTCCTGCCCGTAATTTGCATAGGAAAATCAGAATTTGGTTCGGTATTTGGCCGAATCTTTCACAAAGGATTCTGGGATTCACAAATACAAATAATCAAAATACTATATAAAAATGAAAAAAAATAAGGCCAACTGAAAAGTTGCTTAGAATTAGCCATTCTATACAGACAACTTAAATGTAAACACCCCTTTAAATATACCTATAAATATACTAAAAGCAATGCAATAAAAATATTCCAATATTCTTGCAGGTCAAGTAACCTATAACAACCATATATCAGCAAACCAATAAATGCTACCTACTGATAATGATAACTGCAGACAATGGTTACTGGAACCTTTTCTTACTTTACCTCCATTGTTTTTTCAAATTATTGGTTGCAGTGCCTTGCTATTATTGGAGTCAGAAGTTATTATATTACCCCATTTTTCTGGTAAAACTGGTATTACCTAAACATTTAAGATGGCATTCATTATAGTTATATGACCAAGACAAGAAAATAACATTGTTGGATTTTTCAAAGTTTTTATTATTATTCAGTTCTAAAGTACTCAGCCATAAAGAATATAAAATGCCATCATTAATGGAGCATTCAGACATTGTCATTATGAAATGCTTTTCTTGTAATCCCATAAGAGGTGAAAAAAAAAACAGATAAAGTCAATGCTATTTTTGTTGAAAACATCGTCTTTCCTGTCCTGGTTTTGTTTGACATGTGCACTATTTTAAAATCCATGATCATTAACAAAAGTGTAGCAAGGGAACTTTTTCATTTTATTTCTTCGAACACATCTCATCTTTATTCCTTTGAACACAACTGGAGCAGAATGGATTATTTTTGAGAAGAGGTGCACAATGCTAGAGATAGTTTAATTGTACATGTATGTGCAGGCTCATTACTATACCTAATCTTTTTTTCATAAAGCTATAGCATTCTGCCCATGGAAATGGAAAAAAGGAACGGTAGGGGAATGTAATATAGGTCGGTAAGGCAAGAACTATTTGCTATGCAAAAAGTTATGCCTCTGTGCGAAAAATTTTTGCTTTGCGCAAATTTAATATAGCTTTTGCGAACCCGGAAATTGTTTACGACCACGTCCGACAGTGGAAGAAAGTTTGCGAATTTTACAGCTAGCGCCAATGCGCAGTCAATGTAATAAAACTTCTTACTGAAAAAGTCATTATGTTTGCTCCAAAAGATTATGACACCTTCAAGCACTTCTTAAGAATGCGCAATTAAAGTTCGCAATGCACAATTAAAATTCGCAATGCAATAACAGTTTAAGGAACAATATTACATTGCGAGATGTGGACTAATCTTTTAATCTTATTGAGGCGGATTATTTTGCTCTTTATGAATTTCATTACATTCCCCCATAGTGTTTTAAAGGAATGATATTATTATATACTGTTATTATGTACTGTTGCCCTGCCCTGGTGCAGGGATGAAAGGAGGAAAGGTACTGGATACACAGCAGATAAATTCGCTGGTGAAAATTCACTGGCATAAAAAAAACAGATACTGGCATCCGTTTTTTTGGATGCCGGCACATTTTTACCAAAGAACGGTGCTATTTCGCAAATTTTTCGGTGTTTCTTTAATTTAGCTGGACATTCACAAATGTTTCGTGAAGCGAAATGGGACAAATTGCTCATCACTACAGATAACAGATACGCTCTGTAGTGTACATTAGGATTCGTCAAAACATCTGTTATCTACTGTGTATCCTGTTCTTCATGGCGGCCCCCATGGCTACACAGCAGCTTGCTTAAATGTTTCTGTCATGCTTTTTATGATGTAGTTTTTATTTATAACTTATACTGTTTACATGGCAAATAATTCACTCTATCATATAAAATTTAATTCCTGAACCAGCAAGTGTATTTTTTTGTTGTAATATTGGTGTATAGGCAGCCTTCTTGGGTCATTTTGCCTGGCCATGTGCTTTCAGAAAAATACAGCACTTTAGGATGGAACTGCTTTTTGTAAGGCTGTTGTTTTGGCTTCTACTGAATGTAACTGAAGATGTCTCAGTGGGACCTGGATTTTACTATTGAGTGCTGTGTTACCAGGCAGCTGTTATTGTGTGTCAGGAAGCTGCTTTCTGGTTACATTCCAAATGTTTTGTTGTTAGGCTGGGGGGAAAGGGAGGGGGTGATATCACTCAAACTTGCAGTATAGAGTGACTGAAGTTTATCAGAGCACAAGTCACATGACTGGGAACAGCTGGGAAACTGACAATATGTCCAGCCCTATGTCAGATTTTCTCTTTTCAGAAATTAATTTCCGTACAGAAATCTGCTGAAACAGCACTATTATGTTTTTTCCCATGACAGTATCCCTTTAATATGCACTATAGTTGTGCTTCTGAAGTAAATACACCAGCCGCGCCAGTGCAAGGCAAAAGTACAACACAATCATTTTTAAGTGTTGCTGTTAACTTTATTTGGGTCTAGGCAGTGCTGTATCAAATAGGAAATTCAATAAGAGCACTAAAGGGTAGCATTCCACTGGTACAGCCATTTGTAAGTATTTAAACTGTAAAAGTCTTGATCAAATTAAGGGATATAATATGAAATAAGGTATATTGATGCCCCATTTATGGTGCAAATCTTACTTTGTAGTTTGTTTTTCCAAGTGAGTGTATTTATAAATAGTGGATCTTTTTTTTTAAGTTGGTGATTAAGATCCCTTGAGAGGAATTGTTGTTCAAACCTATTCTTTGATATTAAATTCATATTTTACGCTTACATTAAGGAAAAACTATATTTTATTCTCTGGATGTATTTAATTCACATTTCATGAGCTGAATGTATATCTATTTGCACTTTGCTTTATTTTGCTTGGCTTTTATGAAAATTAATATACAGTATATCAATCAATATATCACGCAGTATGGGGCAGATTTATCAAGGGTCGAATTTTGAAGTGAAAAAACTCGTCCATCAAATTTTATTTAAAGTGTTTTTTCGATCGAAAACAGACCATTTTCGATCAAATAGGTCAATTTTCAATCGAAAGAAATTCAAATTTTCAAAGAGACTCAATAAAAGGCTATAGAAGGTCTCCCATAGGCTAAAACAGCAGTTCAGCAGGTTCAAAAGCCAGAGCCACCAGTACAGAGAATAGAAAGGGACAGACAAACACTGCTTTCAATAGCAATACATGTACACCATAGAAAATGTGTAGTGAATCATGTTTTCTTTTATTAGGCAAAAATCAGTAAAATGGGGCTGATAACTTTACTAAACACCTTCTAAAGAAATCATTTATATGATCTCCATGGCTCATATATTATACAAATAAAAAGTGATATGATTATATGGATAGAAGGTCATTTCCTACAATTCAAAGACATTTTTGAGTTCTCTGACTTCTATGGGGAGCATAATATCCTATGGTCAGCAAAGCACCCCACCATTGCCATTGCCATTGCCCTAAAAGCAGAATGCTTCTTTAGTCTTCACAT
>CM044442.1:47287924-47298594 GCA_024363595.1 Xenopus borealis | reverse complement strand
TTAAAAAGGTTATCATCAAATTAACTCTAAATTAATGCATTCAAATAACATACGATATTATTACATTATTATGACTCATCTGAAGATTAGATTTTAGGTCAGATTAATAAAAGACTTTAGATATTTCCAAGCAGTTCCCAGAGTTGCTCTTTCCACGTTATGACATTAAATTTTTACAATTAGCCTACAGTACATTTTAAAATGACTGTACATATTACCTAAATACTTGTTCCCTTTCACAATGTAATTTGTTAAGTAGTTATTCAGTTCTCAATTCGGCTTGCCACTGGCTTAGTCTCTTGCAAAGTTTTTTTTTTACACTGTTCATACTGTATTATATTAGGGGGATGTGATTTTCTTTCTTGCTAAAGCTGTTTTTATTACTAAATTACAACCTTTACATTGGAAGTAATGAATACAGGTATGGGACATGTTATCCAGAATGCTCAGGACCTGGGATTTTCCGGATAATGGATCTTTCTGTAATTTGGATCTTCATTCCTTATATCTACTAGAAAAGCATTCATTAAACCCAATATGCTGAGTCTGCTTCCAATAAGGATTAATTATATCTTAGTTCGGATTAAGTGCAAGGTACTGGTTTTAATAAAAAAAAAAATGTTGATTATTTGCATAGAATTTTGTCTTTGGGAGATGACTATTCAGTAATTCAGAGCTTTCAGGATAACGGGTTTCCGGATAATGAATACCATACCTGTACTACCATTTAAAACTGTATTTTTGAACCAATATATGTTTTTTCCTTTGTTAGTTAGTTAGTTCTAATATAGGTGTGTAGGCAGCCATCTTAGGCCATTGTCTTTTCCAATAAGCTATTGTTTCACTTACTCAGTGTAAATGGAGGAGTTATGGTCAGGCTTGGGTGTTTCTCATATAAGGTGACCTTCCAATTGTTCTATTGATAGACTGGGCAGGGGGTGATAGCAATCCAACTTGGAGTGCAGGAGTAAATAACAGTTGATATTTATCAGCTAACATGGCACATGGCTAGGGGCACCTTGGAAATTAAGAACATATCCAGCCCCATGTCACAATTAAAAAATAAATAGTATAACAAAAATCTCTTTGCTCTTTTGAAAATTGAATTTTAATGCAGACTTTTGCTGGTATAGCACTATTAATTGATACATATTGAAAAACATTTTTTTCAGTGACAGAATCCCTTTAAGAAGCAACATAAAATTTTAAGTATATTTATCCTAACCACATTTTCCCATGCAAAAAATAAAACAAGCATACATAATAACCATTTGTATAAATTGAATATTGTAATTTATATAACTAACAGTGGTACCATTTCATCAGTTAATACAATACGCATCTATATTTTACATGCAAGATATGAAAAAATGTGTAAGTTATTGTGCACATGGAACCTTTTCTACATAAAACAAAAGAAGCCCTAATGTATGTATAAATACATGCCATAGCCTATTTCTGTCCCCTACAGTATGTTCTTTCAAGATGATTTCAGTGATGTCAAAACATTACACATTTCCAGCTGTGAAGAAAATTGGGTATTGATCATAATTCTTAGGATATAAAGGAATGCACAGCAATAAAAGAGCTTCCTGAAATGCTGGATATCTATTAAGACCAACATTGCTTTTTTGATTTGCATTTAATTTTTCCTCTTTCAAGCAAACCCATTTTCTTTAAATGAAAAAACAGAATGGCAAGCATTTGTGTGCAGCTTACAGAGACGATTGACAGAAAGTAAAAATGGCACAGATCCAGGCAAAGTAAAGTGTTTTCTTTGCTTGGGAAACTTGGCTAGATTTGTGCCAGAAAATTTTTATTTCAGGAAAATAGCTACCTGCACTATTTTACTTTTTGTCGTTTGTCTGCAAAAGAGTATCCTCACAGAGCTTACAATCAACTTTTGTTAAGTCACAGAGCAAGTAAATGACTTGCTCAGGGTGTCTTAAAGGGGAATTATCACGAACATGAAAATTTCATGTAAGCTTCAGCATACTGAAACTTTCTAGATGCAATCAGTTAAAAGTCTTGTACCATTTCTGAAATAATCAAGTTTATCCTTATCTCAGCATCTGTTCATCGGTTTCTCTTCATTCTCTCTTCATGCATGAGTTGGGAGCCATTGGAGTTTTGCCTAGAAGATGTATTACAGCTCACTCTATTGAAATCACCAGACTTCATGTCTCTGTACATGCAGGATTTGTGCAAAAGGCAGTTAATTTGTTAGATTTTGTTTGTACTGGAATTCGTTAAACGAATGAGCTCTAATACATCTGCTAGGAAAGGAAGCCACCCTTAAAATATATTGGATCTAAAGGTGGCCATACATGGGCCGATAAAAGCTGACAGAGTCGGCAGTTTATCAGCCCTTGAGTGGGGCCCTCCGACGGGCTTTCCCGAACGATATCTGGCCGAAAGTAGGCCAGATGTCGATCGGGCAGGATTAAAAATCCCGCCAGATCGCGGCCGCATCTGTTTGTTGATCCCCTGCATTGTGATCCGATCATGGGCTCTAGGGCCCGATACCTCAAGGTGGGCACATAGGAGAGAGATCCGCACATTTAGCGACATCGCCAAACAAGCGGATCTCTCTGTGTATGGCCACCTTAACTGTCATATCTATCTGGCACCCAACTGCTGCATGAATGAAGAGAAACTGATGTTAAAAGAGTAATAGTGAAGATACACTTGATTATTTCAGAAAACAATGCAGAATATTTAAATGATTATATTTATAAAGTTTCTTATTTTAATGTGACAAAGCTTATATTAAATTAAAATTTTTGAGATAGTTCCCCTTTAACCACCAAGACACACTTATACTGATACATTCAAATACACTTTCTTTTCATTAAACAAAGCTGGTCACACATGGAGAACATAGCTTTACACTTATTACAAATAAAGAAAGCACAAAACGTATCTAAAATAGATTATGACGTGAGCAATATCAAATCTATATTCTCCCTTACCTACAAAACTGCAACCACTAAAAGATTAAATGTGCACACTTTTTACCATCTAGCTACCCCTAGAGTTACAGTAAAGCAGTTATCTCTCTGTAATGACTATGAAGATTTACATTCATCCAGGTCATGGTACAGATGCAGTCACTTTGGATGGTGAGTTTAATGCGTCGCGACTTATCTCATTTATCCCACTTATCACAGAATATTGTGTCACAGCATCCCATCCAATTAAAGAGTTCACCATTGAAAACAATGGAGCTTTGGTATACTAATGAAAAGGTTAAATGCATTAAATGAGTTAAGATAACTTTAGATAACACAGTTTCTTCAATTAATGCTGAGTCACGACGCATTTAACTTACAAATCCAAGTGACTCTATCTGTATATCTAATATAAGTAATTTGAAAACAACTGGACTTGCTGAGTAATTATTGAAGACGTTTCACTACTCATCCGAGCAGCTTCTTCAGTTCAACTGACTGGTATGGGAAGTTCTCTGCATGTTTCACCTAGATGCAGATAGCGCATATTTGCTTTGATTTGCTCGCATTGCCGAAGTAATGCTAACGAAAATTCACCAGTGTTCGTCAGCCAGGACGAAACCTTGCATCTTAGTAAAGTAGTGTTTTCTGAGTGAATATTCCCCTTGGCGAAGTGTTGGGGTGGCTGCGAAGCCATTGCTGGCAATTTTTCGCCCTTTAGTATATTTGCCCTGAAGTAGGCAACTTATCAACCTGTGTATGGCCAACTTAGAAGTAATTTGAGAGGCTTTGTCTGCAATGGTATGCCATAGACAACAAAGATCTCTTTCCCACTGCTGAACAATCTACATTATGTGTGCTTGTGTGACATCCTGCCAGAACTAGTGTCAATCCCAGACACTTTGGGATATATTTATCAAAGAGTGAAGTTAGAGATCGCCACAGTCCTCTAGATTTAAATTCCGCCACTCTCCATTAATTTCTGGGATTTTTTTTTCTTGAAAATTTAGGTGAAAATGAAAGTTCATCCTTTGACAAAATGCACCTTTCAAATGCCATAGAAATTAATGGAGAGTGGTGGAATTTAACTCTAGAGGAATGTGGCGATCTCTACCATTACTCTTTGATAAATACACCCCTTTATATTTAACCATAGACCATTGCTCTCTTATGATGGAGGTAACTATAAAAATGTTTGCATTCTGTGTTCAGTTTATCTTTTCTTCCCCTGACCATTTTTTTTTTTTATTTTCTACCCCTTTATTATTCTATCTCTTCTCCATGTCTTTACCTCTATACAATGTTAACCTCTTTAAAGGTGGCCCAACATTTGGGGGCATATTTATTAACATTGGAGACAAACATCATCATTGATGTTGCCCCTTGCAACCAATCAGATCTTTGCTTTTGTTTTCTAACCTGTAGGTGTGTTCAAATCTTAATTGATTTGTTGCTATGGGCACTCAGTAGTGATATATGTCTACAATGGTAGTAACTGTCCATTAGTGTCCTGCCAATTATTGAAGTGACTGTCCTGATGGTAGTTCAAAAGGTCCAAGCTGCTTAGCCTTTTTTCCATCAGTCACCTGTATTCTAATAATGCAGCGGCCCCCAACTTCTTTTTGCCCCAGGAACCAGTGTAAAGCTAGAAATTTTTGCAACGACTGAAGGGAGCATCGACTTTGCATGCTGCGTCAAATTTCATGCGTGCATCATCAAATTCATTGCGTCCTTGTCAACAAAGTTGCTCTAAATCATAAGCTGTTTGTTGCAATTTAATATACCTATACAAAAAAAAAATTCAGAGAAATAACAATATAGATGCATAAATACTCCAAGCCCATTTAAAGGGGTGGTTCACCTTCAAGTTAACCTTTAGTATATTGTAGAAGGGCCAATTCTAAGAAACTTTTCGATTGGTCTTCATTATTTTTTTTTCATAGTTTTTTAATGATTTTCAATTTTCTTCAGTTTCTTTGCAGCTTTCAAATAGGGATCACTGACACCGTCTAAAAACAAATGCTCTGTGAGGCTACAAATTTATTGTTATTGCCACTTTTTATTACTTATTATTCTATTCAGGCCTCTCCTATTCATATACCAGTCTCTTATTCAAATCTATGCAGGGTTGCCAGGGTAATTTGTACCCTAGAAACCAAATTGCTGACACAGCAAACTAGAGAGCTGCTGAATAAAAAGCTAAATAACTATAAAACCACAAACTATAAAAAATGAAAACCAATTGCAAATTGTCTCAGAATATCACTCTCTACATTATACTAAAAGTTAACTCAAAGGTGAACAACCCCTTTAATATATGAATCCAGGTGCTGTATTTGTTTGGTTTATAAGTGCCCTTGCCAGTTGTATATCCCCATACAAATATCAATAATAAAACTAAGGTAACATGGTCCGTATAATTTTTGCATTTGTCAGTTAAGATGGAGTAGTCTCATTTTCCCATTTTAAATTACAAAGCTATATTGCGAACAGCCAAATAGTAAATCTTCCAACATTTGCTGGATATTGTGACGTTTATATGCATACCCATAATGGGGTGAAGAATAATACGGCTGTTGAAATGATTTACTATAATATTTAAATAATAATGCATAAAAAAAGTTTGTTCTAGCATTCATAATGTGCATATATCATAAAGATGGCAAAGAAGAACATTAGAAATTTCAGGTACACAAAATTGTTTCAGCACAGGCTGTTTCTGCAACAAATTTATAACTTAGACTGGCTGTTTTGCACAGTTACATACATTTCCTCTGTATATTCCTTTCAGAAATCATATATCACAATGTTGTTCACCTAACATATTTTATGTTGCATATCTATAGAATCCATTGCAAAACTACATTGACGGCTCTAAGCAGTAAATTAAACAATTGGTGTATGATGGCTATGCCAGCATTGTTATTCTAAGAACAGTAAAAAAGGGCATTTTAGCTAATAAATGCACGTTAAAGGTAAACAAACAATTCAGAAAGCTCTAGCAGTGTGCTTTTGAGGATTTGCAGCCCACACCATTACTAAACATATACTTGTGATATAAACAGTATGATAAGAGTCACAGGAAGAATAAAAGGCACATTCGGTTCAGTGTCTTAAGTTGGTAATTCTCTGAAATTAAAGTTTAATTTTAGGTTACCTTTTATGTTATAGAATTGCCAATTATAAGAAACTTTTCCATTGGTCTTCATTATATACTTGTTTTATCTAGTTTTTAATTAATTGCCCCTTTCTTATAACTCTTTCCAGCTTTCAAATGGTGGTCACAGTCCCCATCTAAAAATCAAATGCTCTGTAAGGTCACAAATATATTGTTATTGCTACTTTTTATTACTCATCTTTAATTCATCTGTCTCCTATTATATGTCGCTCCTCCTCTCTCATTCAAATCAGTGCATGATTGTTAGGGTAATTCAGCAACCAGACTGCTGAAGTTGCAAGCTGGAGAGCTGCTGAATATAAGGCTAAATAACTTTAAAAAAAACCACACAAATAAAATGAAAAATTAAATTGTCTCTCTTCATCATATTAAAAGTTAATACAAAGGTGAACAACCGCTTTAAGACGGTATGGAAAAGGCAAAAACATATGAGTAAAACCACCTTATTTTTATGCCAATTATTTCCTGGCTAACATATCCACTAAGAGGAGCAACTTAAACATTTAATTGATGTTAAGTCAGTCAGCATTGTCCTCTGAATACTTTTGTGAGATACATTAATGTCTGTTTTTTGTGCTTTTTTGACAGTTTTTGAAAGTTGTAGACTGCTCAACAGCTCTCTCTGAAATTCACTGTTTTAGTGATCTTAAATGCATGCATAGACATTGATATATTACATTTATAGTCAATTTGAGGTGTACCTTGCTTTTAATAACTAAAAGCACCACTTCTAAGTTTTGTGAAAAGTTATGAAACTGACCTTTTAAGAGAAGGTGAATCCCTGTATTGTTACAAAGGGAACTGCAAATCCTGCCCAGGCAATAACGATTTTGTTCTGCTTCTTAAGGTTCCAATGTTTTTTTACTTTTGGATAGACTCGTGCAACTCTAGTTATAAATGGCTTTTTCCATATTTCACACCAGGAAACCTATTTAAAACCCTAATCCATCCTAGGGTCAGGTTAGAAGTGATGGTGTAGTAGTGACTTCATCTTTAGCAGAACTACAGCAGACCGTAGCAAAGTGACCTGACTTAAAACATTTGTGGCACTGTATAGCTTTTGCAGAGCATTTAGCATAGTTTGCAAGGTGTTGTGTTGAACCACAGCGAAAGCAGTATTTTTTTATTTGTATTTGCTGCACAGTTTTGCAGTGAATCCCTTTTCTTAGCACTGTATTTTTCCTGTGACTGCGCATGATTAGGCCACAGTTTTGAATTCACAATCTGTACATTCCCAGCAGTTCCCTGACTGAGAGTTTTAGCCTCTGCCACAGCTTTTCAATTTGGCTAGCAACTGTAATAGCCTTTGCAAGGGTTAAATCTTGCTCTAGGAGCAGTCTCTCTCTCTAATGCATGGTGAGTTATTTTTTTTTCACTATTTGGTCTCTTAGCATTTCATTTGTTAGATTCCCAAACTCATAGGTAACAACCAGATCTCTCAAAGCTGCTACAAAATGTTCTGTGGATTCACCATTATGCTGTCCACATTGGCAGAATTTATATCTTTCAGCAACCACATTTACTCTTGGCACAAAAAAGTTCTTTATAGCAGTAAGAGCAGTTTAATAAGTATCATTAGGTAATGGTAGTGTATGGAATATACGCTGTCCCTCTGCCCCCAGGCAGTAAATAAGTAAAGCATGCTTTCTAGCTGCAGAAACCTCCCCTTGGTCAGCAGCAATAATGTAATTATCAAACATACGGATCCAAGCAGTAAAAGGTATGGTAGGCTCACCAGGGTTTGGTAGAACGTACAGCTGTGCAGAAAAATATATGATAATAAAATACATGTAGTAATCGAAAATTGTAAACTGTACACATGTTAGCAGCTTTATTTAGAAAAAACATACAGTTTGGGATATTTGTATGCATAGCTCCAGCAAATTTCCAAGAATAGTCTATAAATGGCACAGTTTAAGTACTGCTACTTTTGTTCCTTATGTGTATATTCTGAGTGTCCCATGAGGCATCTGCCCTGAAGGCTTGCCAGATGCTTTACATTATTCTAGTTAAAACAATGGCTTTCTCAAAATAAGCCTAAAGCAATCATACATTTAAACAAAAAAATCCTAGAAATAAAAATAACCTGCTTTGGCATCATTAAATTTAGACAGCTCTTAAGAAATCATCACCAAGCTATGCTCAGTATTATGAAAAAAATTAGGGTCAAAAGTCAATGTGTTACACATATCTTGCCAAGTAAAAGAGTTTGTTAATTAACGCAGCTTACTTTTCATGACAACTGAACTTATTTCAATAAAGCTTTGATCTTTTATGTAAGAATACCATATGAAATAGTGGGGAGACAACTTTAAACAATGCTAAAGACCTAAAACTCAAAATGTATTTGATCTAGAAAAGAACCAAGTTATTATTGACATATTATCCTTTCTTATTTTTAAACATTACGGAAGGATTGATTTAACGCAAACAGGTGCCAATCACACTGTGAGAAAGTAGGAAATGATGGGTGGTGGTGTGTTTTTATAGCCGATGATGAGCAGAGTATAACAGTGCTTTATTCGTAGGTTCTTGCAGCCACTACACAACAATAATATAAACTCTAGTACCTTAAGCAGTATAGACCGTACTGTGTATGCACAGTATAACTCATGCACACAGTGACATCTACAGGCCATTTGTATAAACAACACTTCCTATAGAAGGAAAGCATTTGGGCAAATGTAATGAACAACAATGCATGTTAAAGGGATACTGTCATGTGTTTTGAAAAAAACATATCAGTTAGTAGTGCTGCTCTAGCAGACTTCTGTACTGCAATCGATTTCTCAAAAGTGCAAACAGATTTTTTTTTTATTCAATTTTGAAATCTGACATGGGGCTGGACATTTTGTAAATTTCCCAGCTGCCCCTGGTCATGCGACTTGTGGCAGCACTTTAGGGGGGAACTTCTTTCTGGCAGACTGTTGTTTTTCCTTCTCAATGTAACTGAAATAGTGGGACGTATTTTACTATTGAGTGATGTTCTTAGATCTACCAGGTAGCTGTTATCTTGTGTTAGAGGGCTGTCATCTGGATACCTTCCCATTGTTCTGTTGTAAGGCTGCTGGGGAGAAAAAGGGAGTGGTGATATCACTCCAACTCGCAGTACAGCTGTAAAGAGTGATTGAAGTTTATCAGATCACAAGTCACATGACTTGGGGCAGTTGGGAAATTGACAATATGTCTAGCCCCATGTCAGATTTCAAAATGAAATATTAAAAAATCTGTTTGCTTTTTTGAGAATAGGATTTCTCTAGAATTATGCTGCACTGAGCAGAACTATTAACTGATGCATTTTGAAAAAAAAAAAACATTTTCCCCATGACCTTATAGGCTCCCTTTCTTAAGGCCTATTGCAGTTTGCAAGTAGGAAAATGTAAATCAAATGGAGCTTCCCCAAAGTCATATCTAGCAGGAGCAGATAGTTCATATGTGTGCTGGTATCTCACTTCAAGTGGTACAGTAATTTCAGTTTCAGTAGTCCTGGTTTCTTAACTCTGACTAAAGATCCACATATCTGCAGTAGATGATTTTGTAGGGAAAGTATTTTGTGGAAGTTTGATGTCTGCAACATGTAACTTAATGTACATGTGTCTGCCATGTAGTAATTGAATTGGAGATGCTTGGGTTGTTGCATGGCATGTTGCTCTGTAGTTATGTAGGAACTCTGTTGTAAATACTTTCCAAGATTTCCCAGCAAGGTTTGCTGTCTAGTGCTTCTTTCAGACTTCTCCATTTGCTTGTGTGTAATACACTGAAGATTTCCTATGCACAATATTCCTCTCAAACAAACTGTGGTCCATTGTCTGATATTAACTCCTTTGGATTACCTTCTATGCTGAAGACTGTAGCCAGAAATGTTATTACTGTAACTGATGTTATATGAGAAAGAAATTCACTTTCAGGCCATTTACTGTAAAAGACGATCAGGTTATAGCAAATCTGCAGTCTATAGGAGCATCTGCAAAAGGACCCACAATGTCAATAGCAAGTTTTTTTCCATTCTGAATCAGAAAATGGTACTGGCTGAAGTGCTGGTGTGTGTGTGAAAGCTGTTTTGTCATGATTCTAACAATTAACACAGAAATGAATGGCAGTTACCGCATCGGCATCCATTGCTGCCCACCAGTATAGTATCTTTGTTTGAGCGTGCAGTTCCTTGATGACTCAAGTTGTATGAACTTTTCTCACAAGGTCTCTGGTACCAGTAAGCAGTGAGCTCCACGGACAACATAACCATCTACTAATGATAGTTCATGTCTAATCTTGTAGTAAGGTTGAAGATAAGGACTGAGTTTCTTCTCAGCCTTTGGCCATTTGCTTTGTAAGATGTCCCGTCATTTTGTTATGTGAGGCAAGCTTGCTTAAAATCAGCAGCTGTAACTGTAGATGGTAGTAAACAGTCAGTGTTACATATTCTATGTCCTCATTCAGTGTATCAGAAGCTGCAGGTAAAGGTGCCAAACAATCAGCAGTGGTGTTTTTCAAACCTGGTTTGTATTGCATTTTGTAGTTGAAATTCAGTAGCCTTGCTGACC
>CM044442.1:47255496-47272899 GCA_024363595.1 Xenopus borealis | reverse complement strand
TATGTCACTTTGGTCTCTGAAATTCACAGCTGTAACTCCTATGTTTATTTCCTGAAGAAGAGGGTCTGAGCCCATGAAACACGTTGTACTGATTGGAGTTCGTTAATAAAGTTTGACTGCTTAATTACAGTCGTTTTCTGTCTGCTTGGATTACCAAGTTTTTAAACTCGTTTATATCCTTTTATCCTTTTGGCGCCTCTGTTCTTTCTATACATTAAAGCTATTGGGTTTAAGTTAATGTTAACATTTTTTTCTAGTACACTTTTAAGGTATGAAGATCCAAATTACAAAAAGTTATCCATAAACCCCAGGCCCCAAGCATTTTGTATAACAGATCCCATACCTGCACTGTTAAAGAAAATTAGCATCAGCATATCAATGCACTTTGCACATCTGTAACATCATGTAACAAATTTCTATGTACAAGTTGGCAAAAACTCCATGGCTGTTGACTTTACTCTTTAGGTAGAGAAGGTTTAATAAACAATGTAATAAAAGGATCTAATGAAAACCATGAAGATGAGCTACCATCTAATATATTATTATTATTATTATGTATTTCTATAGTGCCAACATATTGCGTAGACTGATTGATTTGATTATTGAATAGAGTAACACCCTACTATACCTCCAATTCGTTGAGTTTTGAATATCTATATATTTTCATTTATGAAAACTTTCATAGAACCACAGCTCCATAAGATAAATTACTCAAATATCAGAATATGTTTCTTATTCTGCTTTCCTGCTCAAGCGACTCAAAAAAGAAAAAAGTAAGATGGCCCATTTTATTAACAATCGAACAGCATTTTTTTACGACTTTCAAAAAGATTGTGTTTTTTTTATCATTCGTAAAGCCTTAGAAAGGGGATTTATTAAGTGTAAAAATCATGAAAATCTTTAATGCAAAACTTTGGCTAGTAAAAGTTGTTGAGGTATTATTTAAGTCAGTGGTAGCTATGCTGATCTTACTGAACTGATTTTAATCAATTTCAATACAATTTTGGCCTATCCAATAGTCAAAGTACCCAAAAATTCTAATTTTTTTTTTATTTGAATTTTCACTTCAATCCTTGATAAATCTGCCCAATGCTGTCTGGTGGTTTTAGACACCATGGGGCAGAACTCTAGGTCATCTTCTAGGCAATAGGAGCCCCCACATATGGGATAAAATAACATCTGACATGCAACTCCTGCTTGAAGAGATTATGAAGAGAAACAAATGCTGAGAAAGGAATAGTGAAGAACTTGATTATTTCAGAAACAGTACAGATTTTTTTATTGATTGTATTTAGAGAGTTTCTTATTTCAGTATGCCGAAGCTCATAATAAATTTTAATTTTCACGACAGCTCCCCTTTATGACCTATTCCCAGGACCTATATAACACTTCTTGAAAGCTGCTTGATCTTTCAACAAGGACCACTTGTATAAAGAGATTGCTAGCAGAAGATATCTTATTAGGTAGCCTGATTGTATGCCTGACTAGTAATGTCACTAGCTGATTGACAATATTTCATGCTCTTCCATGAATACAAATAAAATAAACAATGTATACCTACTCAGCAGTAAGGCATGATGAGAAAAGTATGACTTCATACAAGGCTTTGTCCTTAAAAATGTATTTTCATCTAGTGCTGCAATAGAAAATAAAATACTTTTTACTTATAAAACATGAATGCTTCCACAGACTGCTGTGCAAGGCCACATAATTCAAAGTGTGATAAATGCATGTAAACAGTTTATTTGCCTATATGGCTGGGCAAAACCAATATTGTTTCATATTTATTGTAGGAAATTGTGCGCCTTGCAGTATTTCAATATGTAACAGTAAATAGTTTATAATGAGAAAAACATAGCTTTCTGTATCTGACTCATTGGAACAAATACTTTTCTTTTGGTGAGTGATGAAATTATGTACTATTGAAATCTACTTTTGCTATAGAAAGATATTGGGATCAGGACTTACTGATGTACCTTCCAACAAAGTTTTGTGTTTTGTTTTTATCATACAGGGATGTTTTAAACATGTTTTCTCCTAAAGTTAAAAAATGTATCAGTGGCTTGTTTAAATAAGTTCCATCTTTAATACCTAGGGCGTTCTTTACTAAAATCCAAATATTATTCATTATTTTATTAAAACCACTTTGACCAAACTCCCATCCACATTTTTACCTTATTTATCAATAAATTAACTAGAAAAAAGCTGGTGTGGGAAAAGACTTCAAATTGTATGATTTTTTCACATTTGCTGCCTAAAAACACCATTTTTTTTTTATTGTCGCCTGAAAACTACAAATGAATCTATTTGTATGAAACCCAATGCAGATCATGATATTTTCCAGCCTCTGGGTTTAATTACGTTTTTTCCCCCTTTAAAACTCTGACCAGAACAACTTTGACTTCAGTAAAGAAATCCCCTAATGTGTTATATCTTTAAAAATATTTCTGATCTCATGGGAAGTTGTATAATATTCTAATACACAATAGAAAACTAGTACTCTATCTTGTTTTAAACAGAGAATTAATTTTGTTTTACTTGGTATTTATTGATGTGTGAATCTATCCCGTATCATTTTGCAGATAAATTTATAAAGCACATTGAAGGTGGTGACGGGTTATTTTTGCAGCAACTTTTTACATTTCACTGAGAATATAAAATATACAGTATACTATGAAAGTGAAAGTTTTTGCCTATTACATATTTGATTGGTACAGTAGCTATAATTTGCTTAAGAATTTCCTTTGCACAACAGTGAATTAATGTCTAGTGTTCACCTGGGCCACATGAGTTCAATTGTATTAATATGTGCAAAATTACTGGGAAAATGTGCATATCACAAGAAAAAATGCATTCACCATTAGCTAGCATTTTGTTCTCAATAGTTTTTTTCACTACAACCACAATTTCTAACTTCTAAATTTTTTTTGTGTGTGTGTGCTCGTAATAGTAGTATCGCTTTATAAAACATATTATGGTGATCGTTCAGAAATGTTCTTTTTCTAGAGAAGCAATTGACTATGTAAATTAATTTGCTAAAATCATAGTCAGAAAATGCTTTTAAAATTACAAATAGTTTCTATGACTGTTGTAGACTGATAAAAGAATTCTGGTTAGATGATTTTTGACAACGAGAAACAACCTTTCTGTTCAATCACTGGCATCACAGTATCCTGCAGAGACAATTATAAGATGAAACACAAAAAATATTTAATTTCATCTCTAAAGATAATGGGTTCTAAAAATGCAGATCTGTCCAGGTACAAGAACTGTTCCATTGAGTTTCTCAAGTCAACCTTCTTGATCAGTCATTAATTACTTCAGTTGTGCCCTGTGGCGTATTTACATGAATGAAGCTAGAAAAAAGCAAATCATTTGTCTCATTTATAACACCAAAAAGGATTTTTTTTTTTCAAAATTGCATAATACATATGTACGTAGTGATTCCTTTAGTCTTCTTAATGCTAATCAGGTTGTCCATGCATTATTGTGAACCAAATATATAGCTAAACCCAGATCAGTTTATTATTTTGGAAATCTGTGATAAGAAAGCTAATAGAGATGAAGACTTACAGAGCTGAAACTAGTAAATGTATGGGGCCTGTTATCCAGAATGATCAGGACATGGGGGTTTCCAGATAAGTGTGCATTTTGTAAATTGAATCTACATATACTTTATGTACTGTATGTTAAATCTGGTGGTAGTTGCTGCATTGATATGTGCTTGCCCATAGTTTGGAAATTTGCTTGATCTATATGTACCACTTGCCCATTTTTTATAAATGTTTTTGTTTTATTTTAAAATTGATTATGGTAGCACAGCTTACAAGAATCTGGGGTTTTCTGGATAATGGACCCTTCTGTCATTTGGATTTTCACACCTTGGGGCAAATTCACTAAAGCGTGAAGCGTCTAACGCTAGCGCTAATTTGCCAGCGTAATGACTTGCGCAACCTCGCATCCTTAAGCCAGGCAGAAGTTGCGCACTGACGAAGGATCATAAATTCGCAAATTCACTAAGATGAGCATTTTCCTCTACGTTAGCACTTTGCCTGATCAGACCAGGCGAAGTTCAATACAATAGGAGGTTGAAAAAAAAATGTAAACTTTTTTGTAAGTCCCAAAAAAAACACTGGCATATTTTAGCATAGGAGGGTGTTAGTCTGAAAAAGATTGATATTTCCCCCCCCCCTACATTTCCTAACATATGGCAACACAACTATACTGGGGACACAAATCTCAGTTTGGAACAAGTACAAGGCATTATTATTATTAGAAAATATTCAAAAATTTGGATTATTTGGATAAAATTGAGTCATGGTAAATTATAATCATCATAATTCAGAGCATGGGTCTGTACTAGAGATTCTAGGATAGGGGCTAGAAGGACAGTTTTACATACAGTAGGTTTCAGATTCCCTTTAAAGGGGTTGTTCACCTTTGAGTTAACTTTTAGTATAATGTAGAGATTGATATTCTGAGGCAATTTGCAATTGGTTTTCATTTTTTATTGTTTGTGGTTTTATAGTTATTTAGCTTTTTATTCAGCAGCTCTCTAGCTTGCAGTGTCAGCAATTTGGTTTCTATGGTACAAATTACCCTAGCAACCCTGCATTGATTTGAATAAGAGACTGGAATATGAATAGGAGAGGGACTGAATAGAATGATAAGTAATAATAAGTGGCAATAACAATACATTTGTAGCCTTACAGAGCATTTGTTTTTAGATGGTGTCAGTGACCCCCATTTGAAAGCTGCAAAGAAACAGAAGAAAATTGTGAATCATTAAAAAACTATGAAAAATAAATAATGAAGACCAATTGAAAAGTTTCTTAGAATTGGCCCTTCTACAATATAATAAAAGTTAATTTGAAGGTGAACCACCCCTTTAAGACCTTACTGCTCTCCAGCCATTTTGAGTATACGGAATGGATTGGAGCAGCCAAAGGTAGTGATGGGCGAATCTCCCCAGTTTAGCTTCGCCGAAAAATGTATCTGGAAATTCGCGTATTGGCGCAAAATTTGTGAAACGAGTCGCGGCACGGTTTTGACGCGCGTTGCGTCGTTTTCATTGCGTCGTTTTCCTTGCATCACGTCAAAAACGACGCATGACTCGTTTTTTCTGTGAATTTTCACCAGGCAAAATTTCTCTGGCGTTTTGCGAAATTATTCGCCAGCGAAATAAATTCGCCCATCACTAGCCAAAGGTTTAAAATTCATTTTAATTATGCTATTTTTAAATTAGCCTTAGTTAACATGCTATGTTGATTTTTTTGGCTTAATTGTATAACATTTACGTGTCATTTTCCAAAAATATATGCCTTTTTCCCAAACTTTGTTTGTGTTAGCAGGTTTTCTTTGTTAGATACTAAATTTACTAAAATAAAAAAGTAAAAAAGCAAATGTGCCATATCAGATTTTTGCAGTATATTCCCAGTTCTGTAAAATCAAATAAAATTGCTAGTGAGCCATATTGTAGCCTAGTTTCAGAGGTCTCAGATGAGTCAATACTGAAACATATATTATAAATATTGAATGTATTTTTTTACTAAGCGTGTAGTGTGGTTTCTTTGGAGGTTTTGGCCTAAAAAACAAACATTTTAAATTAACTACCAATTCTATCAAAGGCCAGAGAAACTGTGAAATTAGAAGTAATTAATAATTCAACTAACATTATAATACCTGCTAGATATAAACACCAAACTCCCGACACTCCAGGGTAATTGAAAATTGAAAATAATTTCACACAAGTTTTTTTATGCTTTTGATGAACATTTGAGAGGCAGGTTTAAGAGCACTTGCTAGTTGATTTCATTATATTCTTTCTGGTTATACTCATGTGTGTGCACAGTTGCATTTTATTACATTTGTGTTTCATCTAGTTTTTCAGCCACCACATACTGCAATTTCTTGCAAGATCAGAAGAGAAGATCCCTAAAGAACCATTTCAAAAAAGGCATCCATTCTTGCAAACACCACAATAAACTTTGATACCAGGATGCAAAATCTATAAGGTCTTTGTAAGGAGAGAAATACATTATCATTGCTAGGGGATAAAATCCATACATATTGTACTGTACATTCAAATGAGCAAGAAACCTCATTGTTAGAAAGCAATACTGTTTTTTTTTTTTTAGCAGTACTCTCCATTCTTTTGGTTTGGTTCATTGTTATGCAACCTTTCTCCAACCACATGGTCCATAATATACATTTTATACATTTTGAAAATAGGGACATCCCTGAGAAAATGCATCACTCTTGGAGCCAGTCCATCAATGGCATTCTCTGAAATAAAATATACACAATTTAGACAACGAACAGGTTAAAAAATACAGGCCAGATATTATCCACCACATTACTAAAAAGTGTACCAACAACTGTCTGTCCAAAATTTTATTTTGATAGTAATGGTATCCAACAGGTCTCTTCCTTATCCATAAGAGCAATAGTGAGGTTGGACAGTGACAAATGTTTTTGTATGCAAATTTTCTGGTTTGTGTATGTGGCATAATTGGGGTCATATAAAAAGCGAAGGCATGGTAGAGCTGCAATTCAGTATTGGAATGAATGCTCGAGCTGTCTATGACTGCTTCAATACACGCCACTTTATGAAGAAGTATTTTTAAAAAGAAAGTTTTGCTCTGCATTAATTTCAACTCATGCCATTTTTTTATTTGATTTTGATTTGAGAAAATCACACACTATTTCTAACTTGGACCAGGATTGATTTATTTTAATCTTAATTTTGTCAATCATTGATTACACTATAAAACCCTTTCTTCAGTGAGGGTACACAAAATATTACAGTGAAAATTTTGGGGGGTGAAAATGTTGTGTTTCAGAATAAGGCAAAGGAAGTTCTTCAACATTTGCATGTATTGAATAATAAATCTAATTATTAATTTATCTACAACAAATAAAGCATTTTCTTACTCCAGCCACAAGCCAACAGTACTGCACCTTCCTAACACCGTTATTACAACTGTGAAATATGGGACTTGTATTTGTCTCTCATTATATTAAATTACATAGAAGAAATGTTCATACCAGAAACTCTGAATAACATTTTCCTATTTGCCATCAGTCAAATTTTGTCATAAACCACAAATCGTCTGAGCTTGTTTAAAAAGCTTTGTCAGATAACTTTACAAAAGCAGTTGGGAGGGCTAATAAATAATCCAACGCTGGGCAAGTGCATCTGATATGACCATGTCTTGCCCAAGCATTGTTTGCATTACAAAAAATATATTTGAAACTAGATTTGAAAAGCCAGGAAGGGAATTTGCTTATGTTAATTAAAGTATAGAAAATAGAATCTGTGTTGCCAAAAGCAACAGAGTGTTGTAAAAGGTCTGGTCTCCCACATCTACCATTTTAAACCTTGCTAACATGCTGAATAGTATTCAAGCATTTACACTCTAACATATTGTTATGAAAAGCCATGTATTAAGGGGTTTGTGATTTGCTAAATACCATTTTGGGATGAAAATGGTAAACTAAAAGTAAATTATAGATAACGATAAACAAAGAATCTTTGCTCGGGATACATAATTCAGAATACAGATGAGAATGCTTGCAAATTTTTTCAAGGGGTTTATGAGTATTGGTATGTTAACTAATTTGCCAAGCCTTATTTGTTGTATTTCAACTATTCCTCTCAAAAACAAGATAATGCAAGACTCATTTTATAATAATTTACATAAAGTGATATACTGTATTATATCTGTGGCCATGTAGGGTGTAGGCCAGCAAATGCCCCTACAACATATCAGGAATTATTTAGGTACTGTCATGTCCAGCAATCTGGACACTCCAAACATAATACACATGTATAAATTACATCTTATGCTTCATAACAGTGGAATTATTCCTCACATGTTGCTTGTCCATCACCTCAACAGAATGCAGCCTGAGGTTAAACATGGCGGATTCAAGTTGTCTTTGAGTCTAATGTATCAAAATTACCACAATTGAACTTGCACTTGTTCTAAAACTCTGGTTGTCTCTGTTTCCTATGTTCGGTGCAAGGGTAAGGTGTGCACCTGATTCTTTAAGTGCACATGCTTTATACCACTGAGGGAACCCTGAAGCGAACACTTGCTTTGGAGGTGCAACTACCCTCAATTTGGAACAAGAGCAAGAATGACTGAATGGCACAGAGCACAACTATATGAAACTCTATGTAACATGCTGTTACCTCAGATCCCATAAGAAGATGGCTGTTCCACAGAGGACAGGTGGCAATAGGAACGCCTCTACGGCTCCGGTCTTCACCGACGCCCTTTTGGGGCCCCGGGTTTTCTGCTGCGGAGGCAGCAAAAGAGCCAAGTGTGTTACCAAGGCATAGTACAAGGGATCAGGCAAAGATGTAATCAGGTATAAGCAAAGGTCGGTTTCAGGAGACAGAGAAGCGAGGTACCAAAAGGATCAGACGAAGGCGTAGTCAAGTTCGGGCAAAGGTAATTTTCAGGCAGCGAAGGTTCAGAGGTCAGGAAAACAGGCAGAGGGTCAAAATCAGGAACAAGGACAACCAGGGCTTTAGCAGAACAGTAGAAATTGAAGCCAGCTTGGGCAAGGAGAGGAGGAAGAGGAAGGTATTTAAGGGAGCAGCAACCAATCAGGAGCAGGCTGAGAGAAAACAGACACATCAAGGACCAATAAGAAACTGGGCGCACAAATTAGAGGTCATTGCTCCTAAGTATTTTGGCGGGAGAGTTCATTCCGGCACGGGCGTCCAACTTGACGTGTGCCGGCATTTTGACCCTGGTGCCTAAATTGATGTGCCAGCGTTTATGCGCCGACTCTGAGCGGCACTATGAAAAAGTGCAAAGAGTGCATTTTAATGTGCAACTGACAGCTGGGAAATTCACAAGACCACACTGTGGTATCAACTGTATATGACCCTCAAGAGATACAGTGTAAAACACACACATTGGGACACCAATTCAGAACTCTCAAATTGAATTGTGAATTATACAAATATAATCCAAGTTTTAATTAGAATTTTGAGAATTATCATACTCTGGCCCTTTAAGAACTCAAATGTGACTATTCGCCAACTTAAAGCTGCCGAATTGCTGTATAAGTCAGTGGGAGAGGTCCAAGGATAAGTTTAGTGATGTTTGAAGCCTTCCTGACATACAAGTTTTTCTTCTTTTTTTTTTGTAACTTACGTTTTTTATTTTGCAATAATAAACATGGATTACATCTTTATGCATTTTGAACATTTTTCATGTCATTTTCAGAAAAGTTGAAAATGGAATTGCAACAATATTCCAAAGTATAAAAGAAAGTAAAAAGGTATAATAGGTATTCTCAGCCTTAGGATTTAGTAGAGTGGGTAGACCAGACATTTGCATTGGGAGCACATAGCTATTTTTTTAGCTTAGAGTATTCGGAGACTTAGCTTTCCACCGTTACGTGGGTTCGTTGAGTATCCATGCAGACCAGGTCCTCAGAAAATTGGGAGTTTTATTTTGAATGTAAGCTATTCTTTCTTCAAAGCCTTTGTTATTGTTAACTCTGTTTATTACTTCTGTCAATGTGGGAGGATTTGAATCCTTCCATTTAGCTGCTATGGCCAAGCGTGTGGCCGTTAGTATTTGATTAGCTAAGGACTGGGTCTGCCTGGGTAGCTCTCGGAAGGGACAAGTTTTTCTTAATACAAATTGAATTTGATTCAAGTTTTCAGGTAGATTCAATTTATCTGAGATCAGAAAAAATGATTTTATTAATACATTTTGAATTTCGAGGAGTTTATGGGAGTTTTAAAAAAACTCACATGAATTCAAAATTTGACACTTCATAAATGTGCCTCTGAATAATAGGCAGTTTCTTAAAATATGTTAAAGGAGAAGGAAAGGGACTTTACACTTGGGAGTGCCAAAGTTAGGCACCCCCCCAAAGGACGGAGAGATCACCACGGAGAGATCAACTTCCTCCTGAGTGTGCCTAACATTTAGCACCCCCAAGTGTAAAATCCCTTTCCTTCTCCTTTAAGGGGGGTCCTAAAATGATTTTGGTGCAGGGCCCAGACCATTAAGAACAAGCCAACCCAACTCCTGTTGAGTAATGTTTTAACAATTGCTACTCAAAGAAGTTATTACTTTGTGCACTGGGGAGCAGAATACTTTTTATATGAATAAACTGCAATTTTTCCTTTAATGGCAGAGACTAAGAACTATCACTTGTATCTTAATGCACTTTTAACTATTTTACTTTGACAGATGCAATTTGATTCAACATTTTTTTTAAATGTCTGTAAAACTGAGAAAAATAGGAATACCTAGTTTATGGAACAGAAGAAAATAAGAAATATAAGAAAACAATAGGTGGAACAAAAACATTGTGTCTTTAAAAAGCAATGAGTTAAATTTGCAGTGTTCATCTCTTGAAATTATTTTTAAGAGAGTTTTGTCAATCATGCTTGTTTACCATGCTGTTTTGTGTTACATTCATGCTGCATTATACAGAGCATCTTTTATTAGCACAGGATGTGGCTGACTATTTCACAGTGATTCATTTAATTTCACTCTGTACTTTTAATGGCTCTTGAAGCTCTTATAATGTGAGTTGGTAAGATAAAAAAGGCATTTAAATGCACCATTTCCAGACAATGTGGAATGCAATCTATAGCGCAGCTACACTAATATCTTTCATATTGCTTGTGCTTTATATGAAGGATAGCACCAATTTCATGTAAATTATAATGGTGTGTAAATATTATATTGGTACAGATCTACTGTACCAAAGATCTTTGCTTTTACATCATACAGATTTTTTTTGTACAGGTATGGGATCTGTTATCTGGAACCCCATTATCCAAAAAGCTCAGAATTATGGAAAGGCTGTCTTGCATAGACTCCATTATAATTAAATAATTCACATTTTTTAAAACATTTTTCTCTGTAATAATACAGTACCTTGTACTTAATCCAAACTAAGATATAATTAATCCTTATTGGAAGCAAAACAAGCCTATTGGATTCATTTAATGTTTACAACATTTTCTAGTAGACTTAAGGTAAGAAAATTCAAATTATGGAAAAATCAGTTGTCCGGAAAACCCCAGGTCCCAAGCCTTTTTGATAACAAGTCCCATACCTGTTGTAGTATAGGAACCAAGCAATTCAGTAGAAATAACTAAGCATGGAAGAAAAGATGGGAAAGAATGAATCTGTGTCTAACACAATAAACTTTAAGAAACAGTAATGGCAAATGGGCATGTAACTTGGGGACACCTGTGTGATTTCAGAGTAAAATAATAAGTATAATGTATAGTTAGTGTATAATAAGTGGGAAGATATATTTATACATATTTATACATTACAGTTTTTACTAATCACATTATCATTAAATTAATAAGTTGTGTAAAGAAGTAAATGTACAATAAATAATGACTATGAAGATTCTCATTCATCCCGGTCATGGTAAATTTATCAAAAGTAACTCAAAGCAACTGGACTTGCTGAGAATTTTTAATGAAGACGTTTCACTACTCATCCAAGCAGCTTCTTCAGTTCAACTGACTGGTGTAGAGGAGTTCTCGGCATATAGACTCTTCCATCAATCCAATCACAATGGCACATTGTGTCAGGGGAGGCTTATAGGCATCCTAGGGGAATAGTCGGGACCAAGGAGGAAGCTTGGGGGTTAAATGTCCAAATGCAAGTACAGACAAGGATCAGGCTGAATCAAGGTCAAAAGTCCAGGCAAATATTTATAGACAGGCTGCAATCTTCAATAACATGTACAGGCAGGGTCACACTACAGATCAAAGGAGTAACATCACACCCAGGAACAAGGCAAACAAAAGTCACCAAAACGGGGCCGATACCCACGGCTATGGGTGCCGCCATTGTGGGAACGATGCCAGAAGAGGGAGGAAGCGCCACCGAGAGCAAAAGGTAAGCCTCCGGGTGGTGCGATCCTGACAGTACCCCCCTCCTCACGGGGGGCACCAGGACTGGGACTGTGGAGAAACTTGGAACAATGGTTAATAGGTCAAACAATAAAACAAGAGATAAACACAGGATAGCAGGCAGGAACATAAACATTAGTGGAAGTAGGCAGCGAGTGCAGTAAATGAGACTCTTTGGAGACTGTAGACAGCGGATGCTGTTTGGGGAAAGTCCACTGGAGCTGTTAGCTGCAAAGGCTGCAGGGAAAGTCCCTCTGGAACTGCAGGTCACAGAGACTGCTGTAGTCTGGAGCTGTAGGCTGTGGAAACTGCTGGGGAAGCCCCTCAGGAGCAGACGGCAGAGGAGACCGCTGAAGACCCAGTTGCTGAGGGTTGGCTGGTCCGGGGGTAGCAACCAGCTGGGAGACAGGCGACACATAGGAGTGGAGTGACAATGAAGCAATGACTCTAGAAGGGGGAGATACTGAAACTTGTTCCTCAGGAAGATGCTCCAGTGGACTACGGGAAGGGATATTCATCAATCAAGGAGGTAGAGCTCTGGTGGATAGGCATAGCATGAAGACAATGCCATTGACAAAATGAAGATGAGGGACAAGAAATAATCTGGAAAGACAATTTCTCAGAGTGTGAAGTCCCGATCTTCATGGGTAACTCACCCGTGTTTTGGGAGACCAAGGCTGAAGCTAGAGGCTTGGCAATGGCAAATGCCCGTAAAGGTGAGGGAATAGGGAAATCCCATTTTCTTTAGCAAAAGCAATGTCCATGAAATTTCCGGTGGACCTGGAATCTAGAAAGGCAGATACTTGGACAGTTTTATGGGAAAGCCGGATCTGTAGAGGGAGAAGGAATTGGTGAGTTTTTGCTTGGAGTCCAGGAGTGACTCTATCCATTTGCGTTTTCCCAAGCTAACTCTGGGGGTACAGTTCTTTAGGCTTCACAGGACAGTCTTTGACAAAGTGATTATTCTCCCCACAATAAAGGCAAAGGCCTTCCGAGCATCTTCTGAATTTCTCTTGCACAGAGTCGGATCCGGCCCAACTGCATAGGTTCATCAGCAAGGATCACTGGAGGGTTGGGAGAAGAGTATACTGTAGCAGGAGGTACACTAGGAAACGAGGATCTTTGGAAACGAGGAACAGAAGAAGGTTGGAAATTCTTGGCACGGTCCTTATCTGCTTGGTGCTCTCTAAGATGAGTGTCTGCCTTAATGGCCAAATCGATGAAATCCTCCCAACTAGTAGGTAGCTCACGGGAGACAAGATCTTCCTTCAGGCGAATAGAGAGACCATTGTAGAAAGCATCATTGTAGGCTTCGTTGTTCCAACCTGTCTTGGCAATCAAAGTACGGAACTCTATGGCATAATTAGCCACCATTTGAGTCCCTTGGTGAATCTGCATTAACTGAGAGGAGGCAGATGCGGCCCGACCGGGAGTGTCGAATATGTCCAAAATAAAGGCATTCGCTTTGTCAATAAGCGGATGTCTTGTGTAGCTTCCTAAGTGGGGTCCATGGCCCATGCTTTTTTTTGGACTGTTTAATTTGCATCCAAGAGGGGGGTTACTTAAAAATGGAGGTATACAGGAAACCCACTCATACGGATCAATATCAGATGTTCGATTCCCACCATCTGCTGGAACACAAACTGGGTGTCATTAGAACTCTGCACCACAGGGAGGAATGTGTGGCAACTGATACAGAGTTCAAGGACAAGGAACATAAACATCTTAGAGGAGCTTTAAAAGTGTGTGGCTACCCAGCAGCAACCAAGCCCAACAGGAACATCAAAAGAAATAACCACCCAGAGACACACAGTAAGCGATGCATAGTCATTCCATATGTAGCTGGAGTGTTGGGGAAACTCAGTAGGATTTTCAACAAACACCACGTCCCTGTGTTTTTCAAACCTAGCAACACACTGAGACAAAAACTGGTACACTCAAAGGATCCAACTCCTAAAGAAAAACAAAGTAATGTGGTATACGCAGTCCAGTGTAGCAATGAGTGCACTGATCTATACATTGAGGAGACAAAACAAATGCTCCATAAGCGAATGGATCACCATAGGAGGGTGAACTCTACAGGGCAAGACTCTGCTGTTTTTCTACACATAAAAGACAAGGGACACTCTTTTGAAGATAGTAATGTCCAAGTTTTGGATAAAGAAGACCGATGGTTTGAAAGAGGTATGAAAGAGGTGGAGAAACCTTCCCTGAACAGAGGCGGAGGCCTTCGACACCACCTGTCTGCTACATACAATGCTGTTCAAATATCTGTTCCCTGGCGGTTTCAGAACTCTTCACACATCCATTCATGCAACTCTCACAAGTAACACCTGCTTCCTAGGAGTTGCATGACACATTGGTAATCCTATCACTGTAACTACACAGAATCAACACCACTGTATATTTCAGATGTCACCTCTCTGAAGAGTTACAATGTGCTTGATTGGATTGTTGGAAGAGTCTATATGCTGAGAATTCTCCTACACCAGTCAGTTGAACTGAAGAAGCTGCTTGGATGAGCAGTGAACATTTCTCAGCAAGTCCAGTTGCTTTGAGTTACTTTTGATAAATATACAATAAATAATATAGAGCTGCAACATTGTTTAGCTCACTGCACTGTGCCTTAAAAGCCCAACCATGTGACACAATAGGATTTATATTTTTAGAGGTGATTAATAGTGATGGGCGAATTTATTCGCCAGGGCCGAATTCGTGGCGAATTCCCGCGATTCGCCGCTGGCGAATAAATTCGCGAATCACCAGCGAAATTTCGGCAAGCGAAATTTCGCCAAAAAAAGAGTCACGCGTCGTTTTTGACGCGACGCGTTGAAAACGACGCGACGCGCCAAGAATGACGCGATGCGCGTCAAAGTTGACGCGACACGCGTCAAAAGCGTCCCGTGACTCGTTTCGCGAATTTTTCGCCGATTCGCGAATTTCTCTAGAAATTCGCAAATCTTTAGGCGAAACGAATCGCGGGAGCTTCGCCCATCACTAGTGATTAAATCTTAAAATAAAAGTTGGATAATAAATAATAGTTGAATAACACAATCCACACCTTGTCATATCAGTATCTGTGTCATGGGTGGCACTGTAAGTCATTTTGCACAGAGTAAAATGTGAAAACTGAAAAGCTGCAACTGTAGCTGAAGTGAAACTCTCAAGGGCCAAATTATTAAACTGGAACTTTTTCAGGTAGGGTTTTTTGGTACCAAAAGTGTCAAAACTGCAACTAAATATTGACATCAACAGCTGTGAGTTACTGAATTTGAAGCAAACTTCTGTAATTCCTTTTGAAAAAGTCGAAGGACGAAACGGTATCACTAAGCGCCCGAGGTTTACACGCGGTGGGAAAAGACGCCGGCGAATTTTCGCACCGGAACATCAACAGTTTGTAGACTCTTGGGGACGCTGAAGCGTTGATTGTGGGAGACAAAAATATTTTATGGGATTTTATTACTGGAACATTGTGAGTGCATTTTTTAATATTTATTTATTAAAGATATTTACAATTTTACACTATGTCAGTGAAATTTCCATAGTGGGATGAAGCTTTGGAGTCGCATGTAAGATCTGCTGCTGATATCTACGCCTCTTTTCTGCACGATATCCTTTAAACATTTGTGAATACTCCTCTATGTAAATCCATATGAGATAAAGTCTAGGATAACACGTCGGAGTGGACACAAGGGACACCTTACCTATTCACTTATTTAGTGTATATGCTAATCACATAAAGGTGTGTGTATATATTTGGAAAATACAACACTAGATTGGCGGACATCTCTCTCTTTTTTTCTTTTATATTCTTTCTTTTTTTCGTGGATCTGACTTCGTGCTGTGAGCGCTGGTTATCCCTTAAAACTTCGAATCTTTGCTTTGAGTCTGAGGGAGAACAGACAGACGATATACCGGCAGAGGAAGCGGACAACCAGAACCCTTGATATCCTTTTCTTGTTGTTCTGTAATTCTATGCAGTGTTACATGTGCTGTAGAAATGCTTTATAGCTCCTTTCTACATTGTGTTTACTCCCATCTACATATACCTACACTATCTGCTTCATTATCATTTGTTGGAACCTGATAATGTATGGCGCAGTCTTGCAGTGCTTTGACAACCACTTAATCCATTTAGGAGAATCTGAGCTAGTCTGGAGTCCATTGCTTATTCAATGACTTGGATAAGAAAAACTGTTTTATGAATCAGAACAGGAAGATCATGCAGAGGAAGCATACAGCGCTATTTAAACATAAACACATTAAAACTTGTTTGTTGTTATAATCTTGTCCGCTCTGCAAATAATGTTGGTTTGGCTTATCAAGCCTCTTTTGTCTTGTGCCAAATTACTTTTGCCATGCAGCGACCCATAAACACATCAACTGGTGCTTAAACTGAGATTGATGAAGTTGCTCTTTACCTTCTGCATTTGCATTCATGTCCTTATCCCCAGCTTTCCTCTTCTCTTTCCTAAATTCATTAGGAGATATGTCCCGACTAAATTTCACCAAAAGCATATCAGTATATCACAGAGAAGATCAAATTGGTTAAAATAAATGTAAATGGTATCAGGTAGTTTTTTTATTTCTTTGATTAACTTAGGGGCAGATTTATCAAGGGTTGAATTTCAAATCTGAAAAACTTTGAAATTCAAAAAGACCCACCAAAATTAAATAAAAAAATGTTTTGGTCCAACAGGTCTGTTTTCGATCTACTAGGTCCATTTTCGATCGAAAAACAAGGGTTATTCAAGTGCAGGAAATTCACTTAGGGGTTAGTTACTAAAACTCCCAAACCCAAAACCTCTTAATTTATCAATAATTTTTCTTGAAAAAATTGTCCGAAAAAACTTTGTTACTAAATTGAGTGTCAGTTCAAAAAACTTGACTCTTTAAAGTTGTCACATGAAAAACTTGAATAATTTGGATTATCAAATGAAAACCAGCGAAAATAGCCTGAAACTATTTCCAGTTGTTAAAGGGACCATCTGCCCTTGACGTCTATGTGATTTTGACAGGTTTTAGCTGGAGTATTTTCAGATTCAGATTTTTAGCAGCTTTGGAGCATAATAAATGGCAAAAAGTTTTAGTTTTTTGCCGCTCTACAAATTTGGAATTTTTTTCCCCATTCAAACTCAACCAGAAAAATGTGAGGCTTCATACTGTAAACAGGCCCCTTAATCTGAAAATACTCTTTGTTTCTCTAAGCTAAAGTACCATTAAGATTTCAGCAGCTTTGGAGCATACATAATGGCAAAAAGTTTTAGGTTAAAAATGTGGATTTTTCTCCCCATTAAAATTAAACCAGAAACATTTGAGGCTTCAAAAATAGGCCCCTTAATGATACTTTAGCTTAAAAAGCAAAGATAAATAGAGGAGACTCTTATTTGATCAAAACCACCTAATTCGAATAAGGTGCACAAAGCTCAAAAACACTCCCATCGGGTAGTTCAAATGCACTATTTTACAACTGTGGGCTTGCA